>JACSYO010001601.1:110000-470231 GCA_016806645.1 Ophiodon elongatus | reverse complement strand
GGACAGATTGTTGTTAAAAAAACGTAGTTTAGGTTAGGGTGAAGGAAAGATAGGGAGAATGATGACTAAAGAACTACTTGGTTAAGGTTAGAGAAAGGTCGTGATCATGTTAAGAGATACCAATATTGACTGTTGCATCGTGTTGTAACATCATGCTATTTCCTCCCTTACTTCATTATTCATATGACACCATGGGGTGGTTAGCAATTAACGGAAAATCAGAAGAGATGAAGAGGAGGAGGGAGGAGGAGGAGGAGGGAGGAAGGAGGAAGGAGGAGGAGGAGAAGGAGGAGGAGGAGGAGGAGGAGGAGGAGGAGGAGGAGGAGTGCGGTGCATTATGAGCCGCCGGCTCCAGCTGCCCTGCTGCTGTACTGCTTGGCTCAACCAGCGTCTGGCAGGCAGCCAATCACAGCACAGGGAAGCAGTGCCACTTCAGTTCAGTGTGTCAGAGCGAACAGGGGAGGGAGGGAGGAGATACAGAGATGTAAGGAAGACCAGAGAAGGGAGCAAGGAGAAAAAAAAGGAGGGAAGCATGGAAGAAGCAGGTGGGGGAGAGAGGGATTAGAGGGGGAGATGGAAATGGGAGGAGACAGTAAGAGAAGAGGGAGGGAAAGGACAGCGCTGCATCCATACCTGCACATCCCTGCACATAGCCTGCACCATTTCTACAGCTTCCAACACTTCAAAGCACACTGCCCCTCTGCATGGATGTGGAATAAAAACCTTTTCATTTCTCTGGCACTGACATCTAGGAGTAGATTTAAAAAAAACATACTCCCAAAAAGAGCATACATGTCCACTGATGAGCTCATATCCAACTTACCTCTCCAGCTGTCAACAAGAAGAGGACATGAATCATCCTTCTGCTATTGGTCTGAATGCCATGCACCACGCACATCAATTATGTTCTGGAGTTAAATACAATGTCATCCTGCTGAAGACTCCCTCAGGGACAGCTCCTGTCAAGCCTCAACTCTTTTAAGAGTTTTTCTGAAGGTGCAGAGTGTGGATTAGTGGCGATAAGATTCATATCATTTACACACAAACGGATTCCCCTGATTAGAATGAGGAGGCTTTCACTTCACTGATTGCATCCAGTGATGTTAAAACCCGTAAGGAAAGAAGCTTCCTTGTGTCAAAATGCACCAAAACCAAAGTGTCACATCTTCCTTCGTCTAACCTTGAGTCTGGCTCGGTTTACACACACAAGACCAATAGCTCACCTCTTGTAGGAAAAGAGAAATGTCTGCAACACCACACCGTGTGTGTGTGTGTGTGTGTGTGTGTGTGTGTGTGTGTGTGTGTGTGTGTGTTACGTGCCAGCCGGTCCCCAAGCCGCACAAGCACACTGCATCCTTCCATCTCCACGTGTGTGCGCTCTGCTTGCTACACAGCTCTGAGACATTCATCTGCTACACTGGAGCGTTTTGTTACCCACAGCTTCAGGAGATGGGGTTTGTTACACAATGAAACCTTCCTCAGCTGGGTTTCATTGTGCTGTGTTAATGTGGTACAATTAGCTAGTGCTGGCTAACTAGCTCGGTTAGTAAGGTGCAGCCGTAGTTCATGTTAACTGGGATATTAATTGGGATGTTAATTTTGGGCTAGCGACTAACAGACTTAAAACAAAATGTGCTTACCCGAAAAAATGAACCGTCGACTCGGGTGTCTTTTAGTACCATGCTGAACATTGCCATGGTAACAACCTGTCACTCAAAGCGGCCTCACCCTTAGTTATGCCTAACTTTAAGCCTTTATATAATTTAACTGTTGGTTATTTTTGCTGTCAAGAAAAAACAGAACCAGTAGAGCATTCCTGTGCATTTATTAAATCTGCAACAGGAAGAATGTAAACAGAGGCAAAACAACAATTCTCTGGGCAGATAATAGGTCAGAGAAACATTGTCCATCAACTTTGACTGTTTGAGCACCAAGCCTCATTAATGTAAACATTAGAAACTTTACAACATCACAAACCAAATTAGTTTGTAGGACCTTTTATTTATCTTACGACTGAATGTTCTGAATGTCGTCATGCAGTCGTCCACCCTAATCTTCCCATGAACAGTGTCTTTTATATGTCTATATATACTGTATATATTTCTATATATACATATAGCAGCAATGGGGAAAACAGACCTCCTTTCTTCATGCTGTTCATCTGATCTCATCTGTTCTAGCTCACTGCTTACTTTACATTTAGGTCTTCATGGCTGGGTATTGAACCTCAATATGTTTTTGGTATTGACAGAAATATTTCTGTGTGTCAAATACAGAAAGCTGGCACTGCTTATGATATATGATTCTTAAACTAATATATTTAGAATACAAATGTTGCCAATTTTAGACTACTTTATTAAGGCAAAGTGCCTGTGGCTGTCCTAAACATTTAAGGTTTGCCAACTATGACTTTTATTTGTTAAATAAAAAAATGCATTGGTATAGAAACGTAAGTATTCTACCAGCGCTAGTATCCGAAGGTGATACCAGCTCACTGTAGCTAAAAGGAAAAGTATGTAAGTATTCAATTCAATTCAATTTATCTTGTATAGCCCAAAATCACAAATTACAAATTTGCCTCAGAGGGCTTTACAATCTGTACACATATGATATCCTCTGTCCCAGGACCTCTCATTGGATCAGGAAAAACTCCCCAAAAAAACCTTTAAGGGGAGAAAAAGGGAAGAAACCTTCAGGAGAGCAACAGAGGAGGATCCTCTATCAGGATGGACAGAAGTACAATAGATGTCATGTGTACAGAACGAACAACATAACAGAGTTATCACACATTCAATGGATATGACAGAAATGATTCATATAATGAGAGCATAGGAGAATAGTAATGATAATAGTATGTATGTTAAATGCCAGACTTTTAGTAGTGTTTGGCTACATTTTACACTCACTGTGTAAAATGTTCATCTTTTAAGTAATTTTCCAGAATCTTAAAACAAGAGAGGAGGTTGTTGCACTTGAATAGTGAAAATGTTTTTATTTTATTTTTATGTAAAATTGACGATATCTGACATAAAATCACCTTATAAAGGTCTGTGTTAGTAAACCATTGCCTGTCTACACATCCAGCACACACGTTGCAACATTCACATTTATTTAGAGTAGCTTTGTGCCACATGGTGAATGTAAGTCTCTGTTTTGGTCTCAACCAACTCCTGATAAAAACATATGGATCTTAAGCCTCTTAATGCTCCACTTTGATCACCACTAGCTAACGTTGTCCGACTGCTGCTTGGTGTTGGGGTAAACAATCAGCTGAAGTAGACTAATAGCTCAAATATCTGATCCATTACAGTAAAACAGCAATGCGTGCAGATTTGGAGCCTATTACAGGCAAACACGCCATGACAGGGAGTTTCTGTGCAGTGCTGTGGAGCCGCTTTGAATACTGTAGTTGAACCAGACACACATGGTCAGTCAGTACTGTGATCTGCATAAAAGATGCAGCAGGAAGCCTATGGAGGATTCCTGTTGCTGTGTGTGTGAGGTCAGGGTGTGATGGAGCAGTGTGCAGACAGGCTACTCTGTATCCTGTGACCTGCTGTGTACCATGACCCAGTGTCTGTCTCCAGCACAGTGACTGGCAGAGCAATCACTAAGCCCTGTCTGCCTGCGTGGCTCTCTGGGTTAGAGCAGACTAAGCTTTTCTTCCTCTCATTAAAAGGCATACGGGTAATCGCCTCTAAGCAGCTGGCTAACGCCTAATACCAAACAACAAATATCAGGGCTGGTGCTGCAATCAGCGTCCGTCTGGGCCTCAGAGAGAGCAGTGGGACACAATGTGGGCCTGTGCATCGCCACGGCAGCACCAGCACCACAGCTTCAAGAAGTGAAGCTTTCGCTTTATTTCTCTACAAGGACCCGAGGCAAGGATTCAGCACAGAGGTCAGGTGCAACCAACAGCAATAGAGGGATTTTATTCAAACAAATTGACAGTAGCTTAGCTTAGCTAGATATCACAGCTACATAATCATCTGAAGATGCATTCAATGGATGTGAGATGTGTGTTGAGATGTGCTGTTTTCGTTTAACAACTTTAACCCTTTCACAGAGCAATCCTTTCAGTTGTACTTAACCTCTCGTGTCACTTCTGGTGCACAAAAACAAGATGGTGACGGACAAAATGCCCAACTCAAGGCTTCAAAACTGGAGTCCCAGCCCGTTATCATCCCCAGGGTGTCAAATACAAGCTTTGTTGGCGTCTGCTAAAGACACAGAAGGAACCCTTCAGCGTCTGTATGAGACACACCGAGCTTTCATGTGACTACAATGTTAACCCATCCACAGCTTTGTTAGACGCTCAGAGAAAATGCTCTCGTGTGATGACGCAGGATAAAGACTAGAAAACACCCACGGGGTGGAGGGAGGGTCGGGGGTCAAACGCACAACCAAGACACCGCTATTCATGTCCTGTGTGAAAGCAACAACGTGTTTTATGTTTCATTTTCACTTTAGAGATCTAGTCGTTTGAACCCTGAACACGATGCTCTTACAGCATAACTACATGGTTGTGTTGCCTAAACCTAAGTATGTGCTTTTGTTTGGAAAAATCCAAAACAACTATGGACATTGACGTGAGAGTGCTTTGTCAACTAATTTTGTAATTATTTCCACCTCCTACATCTTAACATTTGCAGTTGTGAGCACGTTTTAAATTTGTAAAGAATATACATCACTGGGTAATCAGTCGTTGACCCCACAAGGGCTCGCAATTTATCTCTAGCAGTGACGCACAAAGCCTTGGAAACTGCATTTAGACCTTCATATGAGGAAATAACATTTAGCTTGATCTTGTATGTTTCCAGGTTTTTCCAAGACATCTTTGCGGGAATGACCAAAATAAAGATGTAAACATAGAATAGACGATGAAATCATTCTGCACCAATTCATTCTCTCCATGAATCAAAATCGTATCAAATGCATGTCTAGTGTTTGTCTATTAGTAGTCCAGGATTTCAGGAAGTATGGGAAACCCTTTGCTACTTTGAATTGAATAGATTCACGATTTCTAGGAATTGGGTGGAGTGGGTAGGGGGGAGCTGAGGTGTCAAATATTAACAAGAGGGGCCCATCCCATTACCTCCTCCAGTTCCTGAGCGGTTCCTCATTAGCATTGGCATTGTGCTCCAGGAGTGAGGTGACAAAGCAAAGTGCTTCGGGTCTCAACGGTTTTGAATCGGCTTGAAATCCCCTTTGTGTCGCCCCCCCAGCCCCCAGTCCACCATCCTCCTGCCTCTCTCGGTCTGTGAGCATCCACAAAGGCCACTGACCCATCACCCTGCAATATTCTTAACGTTTAGGCTTCATAATCTCACGCAGGAGAAGAAGGCAGAAATCATTATGCAAACGGCCTGAAGCTGTTGTCATCAACACTGCACTGCTGGACCTGAGCTGATTCATTTCCTTTGTCAAACATTCTTACAGAAGGCTGGAAGGCTTTCCACGGTCACATAGGACTCCCTTGCAAAAATGGAATAAACACGATTGTTACTGGAGAGTAAATATTGACAAAAAACACTGTATGTCACATTATCAGAAGAGTTAAGTGATAGCAAAGCAATGTGGTAAAAATATGGTAAAATGCTGCTCACAGTATTTTAGTTGGTGACGTACTAATACTTTATTATCACTATCTGAAAGCTCTTCATCTCCGAAATATCAATGTTTGTGCAAATACCTTTTTTTTTTTGGAAAATTCTATTTATTTAGACCAGCAGAAGCATTTTGGCAACCATGTTAGGAATACATTTTAATCTAAAAAGTTATCTTAATTCAAAAGATTCACTCACTTACTTTTCCAGAGCTTTCAACTGATGGTGTCATTCAGCAGATGGAGAAATATCTCCATAATAGTAAATAAATAAAAAAGTGAAGGGCGCAAATGAATGACATTTTTTTAGTTTGTTAATGTTTTATGCCTTTATTTCCAACACGTGTTCACTCCCAGCTCGTCAGATACGACGCTCGGTCAGCGGCCCCACGCTTCCCCCTGCGACGCTTTGCTTACTCTGGGTCAGTTTGGAACGGGTCGGCCTGCACTTGTTTCACGCACGGTGACTTTTCAAAAGAAGCTCTCGTCTTCACAGGAAGTTAGATTTAGGCAACAAAACCCCCTGAGGCAGGGTTAGTACAACTTTGACTTTAACTTGACTATGGACTCACATGACTGACCAGACAAAATGTTTCCTTTTAGTTTTGCACACGACACTGACAGCCGTCTCCTGTGTGGACGAGCTGGCCTCCAGCTGACTCCGGTCTGATGACGACGCAGGTGGGTTCACATGGTGTCAGTTGAAAGTGTGCTGTACTGATATCAGACGCCAACCGTGGGGAGGTTGGGAGTGAGTTATTTCTAATATTCTCAAATTGTTGAACACATGTAGTTACAATTTTCTCATATATTATATATATATATATATATATATTCTCAAATAATTCCCTTTTTCATAGGCTTTTACATACTAATCCTATTTGTTGTATAATACATTATTTCACTGTATTGTATTATGCTGAAGAGTTTTTATTTGTGTCGTTTTTTTATTGTATTTGACATATTTAACGATAAAATATTATTTCAAAGGAGCTTGTGTCATCTAATGATCTTTATGTACTGACTTTTCTTGTCGTCATTATAGTTTCCTCTCTGAAGATTAAAAGTTGTATCTAATATAATGGAATTCTAAACTGATGGTAACATATTCATATCTTGATGCTCTCCTCTTCTGCTGGCTTTACATCCTAATTGTTTGAGGTCCCACTGCTGTATGTGTAATAATAATAATAATAACAATAATAATAATAATAGTAATAATACAAATAACAATGATAATAATAATACCAATAGCAATGATAATAGCCTGATAATAATAATGGCAAAATCATAGTCAATAAATGTTTCTTCTTCTGATAAGAGAGGTTTAACTCCTGTTACAACTCCAAATTGACGTACTTTGAGTTGTCGAGGAGCCCCTGGCTCTCGAGGGCCCCGAACACAACATTCGGGCTAGTGTGAATTTTCAGTACAATTTACCAACAAGTTAAATGTGTCTGATATTCAGCTCCTCATCAACTGTGGGAGAGACGAGGTGGTAAAGTCTGCTGTGGGACGTACACTGGAGGACAAACGCATATTTACAGATTTAATGTTCATAAATATGTCTATTGATCTATTGACTTCATATTGGTTGATGTGTCTGGTAACTGGTGCGACACCACATATTATATTATGTTATTATATTATTATATACATACACACTATATTCCAATAAAAAGCTGAGTTCAGAGCAACATGAGAACCAGAGACAAAGAGAGGCTGACAACAAAGAAGCGGGCGTTCCTTTGGAGCCAACACGCCCACTCGTCGCCCGCCCAGCCAATCAGCTAGTGGATATGCAAATGACCTCGCAGCACCGCATCGTCCCTGCCCAGGCGGTGACGTCACCCGCACATCTCTCTGTCTGGCTCTGCAAAGGACTCAGACAGAAGCAACAGAGGAGCTGAGGGAAGCCAGCCGGGAGGGGCCCTTTGTCAGGACGGAATATCAGTACTGTGGATTAACCCTGTCTCCGTGCAGCAGCACAGCCCGGCTCGGCTCGGTTCGGCTCGGCTCGGACCGGGACCACCACTTCTACCGAGAAACGGAGGGGCTGGAAGTTTTATGTAGCTGCTGCTGGCTCTGTTGTTCTGTCCCGTCGGCCGCGCTCTTTTATTTGCGCTGACCAGTCGTCTCTGAAGACCGGGTCCGGTGCCGCTCCCCTCCTCCTTCCCGCTCCCCCCCCGCTCCCCCCCGCTCTCCCCCGGTCACTCCTTCTTCACCCTCCTTCCTTTTGCCTTTCATCCGATCCCGCAACGCCGCGGAGCCGCAAAGATGCCCAGCTCGCTGTTTGCTGACAGCAGCGTCCAGGGAGACGCACTGGACGAGCAGAGAGCCCTGCAGATCGCCCTGGACCAGCTCTCCCTGCTCGGCTTGGACAACGACGAGAACCCCCTGTACGACAACCAGGAGCCCCGGAAGAAGAGCGTCAACATGACCGAATGCGTGCCGGTTCCCAGCTCCGAGCATGTGGCTGAGATCGTGGGCAGACAGGGTGTGTTTCTCCGCTCCTCTCTGTATTTCACATGTTTTGCAGCACAACAGCACAATCAAACTTCTCAGGTATGAGCACGTCCTGAGTCCTGGTCCTGGGTTCTGAGTCCTGAGTCCTGAGTCCTGGGTTCTGAGTCCTGGGTCCTGAGTCCTGAGTCCTGATCCTGAGTCCTGGTCCTGGTCCTGAGTCCTGGTCCTGTGTGGGAGGACCAGGAGGCCGGTACCCCCTGGACCACTGTCCCGCTTATCTGCATGAGCACTTGAACTGATTTGAATATTCGGAGTCTGGATGTGGAGGTCCCGGCGGTTAGTAAACGGTTCAGTGAAACGCCGACTTGAGTGAGTGTGTGGCCGGTTGGTCACACGCTGTCCCCCGCTATAAATCAGCAGACCACGGGGGAAAGTTGCATTGAAGTCAAACGTGTGTGTGTGTGTGTGTGTGTGTGTGTGTGTGTGTGTGTGTGTGTGTGTGTGTGTGTGTGTGTGTGTGTGGACACGTGACATTCAGCGTGGATGGAGTTTAGGCTTGAGGAAAGAGGACTATATGTCAGTCACCCCAGATGGGTCCTTCTTTGTTCATCAACGGCTTGCAGATCGATGGCCGGCTTTGTATTATGAGAAGGAGCTGAACGGGATCACACGAGGACCGCGGTCTTCCCTGGCCGCCCATAGCTGCACAGACGGGCTGACCGTGATCCGGCTGCAGGGCGGCACTGGTGCTTGGTTACATATGCGGAATCTCTTCCCTCTGCAACACTGCTGCTGCTCCCAGACACACAGAAGCTCCCTCCCTCCTGTAAAGCGCTCCAGCGTTGGTGGAGCGGGTCTGTTTCCATCAGATAAGCCTCTCCCTTTGTCGGGTTATATCAGGTAAATAGGGTGGAAATGAAGTGGTGGATTAACCGTGACCTCTGGGATTATTTAAAGCAGAGACCCTGTCCTCATTTAACCTACATCAGTATGATACTAACTCATAAGCAATGCATGCCAAGGATTTCAATTGGCTCTATAGACTTGAGTTTACCCTCCTCTTCATCCCTGGTTACGTCACCCTGTCCCACTCAGCTGGCTTTGCTCTGCCATTTATGTCATTCTGGTGAGGCTGTTTCCTCAGCCAGCCCCATTTTGATCATGAAGAAGTGTGTGTGTGTGCACTTGAGGGTATTGAAATGCAACTTCATGCACCAATGCCCGGCTCTTCTTTCCCTAATGCTACGAGTATGAAGTACGGTTGTTGTAGATGCTGACTATATTGTAGCAAGCGAACCAGAAATGAGCTTTCTGACAATAACTCCCAAAGACTTATTTTTGTCCCACTGTATGTTTGTGGTGGTGCAGCATGTGGTTTGAATTTGTTCTTCAAAAGGGAGGTTTCCCCTGAAACAATAATAATCATCCAGCTGCTGTTTTGAAGAGTCCATAAGTCGTGGTTTAACACGTGACATATTTGGAGCTGTTGTTGTTAACCTGTCCTCATTCTCGCCTTTTTGTCTCCACGCTTCAGGTTGCAAGATCAAAGCCCTCCGAGCAAAGACCAACACCTACATCAAGACCCCGGTTCGAGGCGAGGAGCCTGTTTTCGTGGTGACGGGCAGGAGAGAGGACGTGGCCATGGCCAGGAGGGAGATCATCTCTGCTGCTGAGCACTTCTCCATGATCCGAGCCTCCAGGAACAAAAACACCAGCCTGAACGGGAGCGGCACCCCTGCCCCCGGACCCCCGAACCTGCCCGGACAGACCACCATCCAGGTGCGGGTGCCTTACCGTGTGGTGGGGCTGGTTGTAGGCCCCAAGGGTGCCACCATTAAGCGCATCCAGCAGCAGACCCACACCTACATCGTGACGCCCAGCCGGGACAAGGAGCCCGTGTTCGAGGTGACGGGGATGCCGGAGAACGTGGACCGAGCACGGGAAGAGATCGAAGCCCACATCGCCATGAGGACAGGGGGTCTTATTGAGCTTCAGGATGAAAATGACTTCCACGCCAACGGGACTGATGTGGGTTTTGACCTGCACGGACACGCCACCCTGTGGTCTAAGCCCAGCGCCGGGATGACCCCCACCTCAGTGCGTAAACCCTTCTCCAACTACCGCAACGACTCGTCTTCCTCCCTGGGCAGCGCCTCCACAGACTCCTACTTTGGTAACAACAGCTCGCGTATGGCCGACTACAGCCCCCCCAGCCCTGCACTCAGCTACACCACCAACAACAACAACGGCAATAATAATAACAACAACATCAATGTCAACACCAACGGCAATGGGTTGGTTTACGGAAGTGAGGGGATCTCGCCTGACTGCACTGATCTGACTTTTGACTCCTCGCCAGGGTTTGACACAGCGTCAACCCCGCCGGGCCTCCTGTGGTCCCAGTACGATAGTGGCATGACCCCCTCCTCCACCGGATGCAGCTCCCCCACCTCCACTAATGCCAATGGAGTAGTGATGAGTCAGAGAAGGGTTAATGGTTGCACCCCTCAGCCCAGACTGTCGCCTCCCCTCCACAGCCTCCCCGGAGTCCCCAGTGAGCACCCGTTAGCCCGCAGGGTGCGCAGTGACCCCGGCGGAGGCGCCCTGAGTTTCCCTGCGTATTCCAGCCCCATGGCCTCCCTGCCGGGCCCTCACCTCCCCGGGGTTCCGTGCGACTCGTCCGCCTCGTCATCGTCCTCCTCCTCCTCCTCCTCCTCCTCCACCTCCTCCGGCACCAGCCGAAAAGACAGCCGCGACTGTTCGGTGTGCTTCGAGAGTGAGGTCATCGCGGCCCTGGTCCCCTGTGGGCACAACCTCTTCTGTATGGAATGTGCTAATCGTATCTGTGAGAGGAGCGAACCCCGATGCCCTGTCTGCCACACCGGCGTCACTCAGGCTATACGTATATTTTCATAAGAAGTGTAACTCTTTGACGATAGCAACAAATAGACTCCTCAAACTGCTTTAATGAGATCAGCCAATCACGAGTTTGGAAAGTGTACATAGATATACATGTGTATGTAAGAGGCTGCAGTATCCAGAAAAAGGGACAGACACACCCTCTTGGGCACCGTAGTGGTTGTTAATATACTGTAGCTTTGGGAAATATTTTCAACATCTTAGTGCATGTTTTAAATATTACAGCATTGTAATCAATAGTTCTAGTAAATAGTACCCTATATTTATGACGTGAGGAGGCCCAGTGGGGTCTGGACGGGGGGACGAGGGTCAGACTGTACACGGTCAGCTGGTGGGGCCCTCCACTTTTGCCGATCGAATGTAGTGAGAGTGGAGGCAATGTCTGGGGAACATGGAGGGCCTCCACCCAAAGATACTGCAGCTCCAGGTCAGAAGCCACGCTAGGAAGAGCAACATATCCTACATATATATGTATAGAATCATTTCCACGAGTTCAACGTTTTAAATGACATTAATACAGAATGAAGTATTTTATTCTTTTTTGACTTGAAAGATTATATTTCTTATTGCAAAGATGTTTACAGATATTTTTTAATTTAAGTTCAGTGAACTTTTTGTAGCTGGGTTGAAATATTGTTTATTTTTTAGTATGGACTTATGGCATTGATCACTGTATTATTTTGATATCACATGGCTGTTGGAGCAAATCCCAGTCCACAAAATGTGTATTGCATCTGACAGTATTCTGTTGGGAAGGAGTTTTTATAGGTTCAGCAAAAAATGTCTTTTAAATCTGCTTCACCCAGCATATTTTTTATTCAGTAATATAAAGCATATTTTATTCTATATTATTATGAAACATTGAAATGTACAAAACTTAGTAAGTTGAACACAAAGAAACCGTTTATGCTTTCTAAAATTTGTATGAATTAGATTCCAGTGGGAATTACAGGCTTCTGTTGCACCACTATAGTTTTAGTATTTCTATTTTAATACATTTGTTTACCACTTGTTTATGTATATGTAGGTGAAGTTACTTGAGCGTAAATGTACTTTATTGAGCAAAGTTTAAGAACAAAGTATATTTTATTTTATGATAAAGGGCCTTTAACCTCATGGTCAAATACTAATATTATATTTGCTGAGACAAGATTTGAAAATGTATCAAGAGTTTTATTTTTCTGACATTTAAAGTTATACATGATAAAAAGTCAAACTTAAGTAATGGTGCTACTTCATGTTTTTTTTAAGTATTTCTATATAAGTCCAATAAAAATGGTCCATTGACGTGGTGTGGCTCCTGGTGTGATTTGTTCTGCTGGTACCGAGAGCAGACGGAGCTGAGCATTGTTCAAGTCTCATCCTTTTCTCCACATTTTCCTCCCCGCTGCCTGATGGCAGCGTGGAGCGGCAGGATTATGACACGGATTACTGAGCGGAGGCTGCTCGGCCCGGTGCACTGTGACCTGCTCTCATGCAGCATGTGCTTCTCCTGGGAACTGATGGCTTTGGGTTGTGGACGTTAGGCCCTGGGAATTTGTGATGAGCTTTTTTCAGTCACTTTATTCTACAGACTAAACAATGAATGCATTTTTTTTTTTTTTTTTTTTTTAAAGCAACATTAAACTTTCATTATCTTTTAGAAATTTAGCTTAAGTGAAACATCTTAAAGAGAGCTACATTTCAGAAAACAAATAATTGTGGCCAGACCTATTGAAAACCAGACAAAGGCTGTCTTTTGAGGTAAAGTTGATTGGTATTATGCACCAATAAAATAAAATAAAAAACTAAAATGGTAATGGTATTTCGTTCCCATTAATTGATTTACTACTTTTCTTTAAAATATCAGAAAATTGTGTAAAAAGTCCATCATAATTTTGTCAAGCACAAGGTGATGTCAAATTGCTTATTGAGTCCAAGACCTCCAACTATTTAGTTAAGAGCAGCATAAGGCAGGAAAGAGCAGTGCATCCTAAAAGTGGCCGATGGGAAGGTTTGGCATTTCTGGTTGAAATATGATCAAACTAGTTTATCTTTCTTGTTTTGTTTTTTCTGTGGATGGGTTCATTGATTGATGGACTAATTGTTTCTGCTGTAATTACACACTAACTGGACTAGTATTACCAGCTGGCTTTTGACTCAACACACAACGATGAACAGACACAAACACCAGAGGGGTGAACTTCGAAGCTAAATTAGTATGTTAGCCAGGCATGTTGAACCTAAAGCCAGAGGTCTCAATGTCACCAACCTGGATCCATCGCCAGTCCTCACCTATTGATTGGACATGGTTGTTCTCTGGCCATCGTCTAAAAAGTAGCTCATATCAACAGTTTACTGGATTAATAGTTTACTATGTAATTAGACCACATTAAGGTCTTTGACACAGATTATAGTCAATCAATGACATTAATTTCACTTTAAAACTGTCCCATGAAGAGAGATACGTGGAAATCATTGGCTTTTGACTAAATCAGACCGACATGCAGTTCTAAAGTATAACGTTTAAATCTACTGCATCAAGCTATAGAATGAGCAGCGGTCCTGTTAGAAATAAAAGGGCACAAGAAGCCGTTGTGACCCTGTGTCTCTCACTGGGGCTTGGGGTTTTGTTGAGCCAGCTAACACAAAGAAAGCCTGACTGTGTCTTGTTACGTCGTACACTACTCAGGTCTGGTATATAAGAGCAACAATGGATCATCCATCAGTTTTATTTTGTTCTGTGATGAAAGAACGTGGGCTTTAAAAGTTTCACAAAGAAACATTGTGAAAGTTATTGTAAAACGACCCTTTTCTGGTGTCCAGGAGCTGGTGGTTGCATGTCCTATGGTGGTGTAAATGGATTCTCAATGAGCACAGGACTCTTGGTCTCAATACTGTAATATGGTCTCTATTGACCTTCAAAATCCATTTGGGTATATCCTTAAACAATACACTGAATATATAAGTAAAGTAGTGCTCACTACTCTCTGCTTCTTCCTCCCCTCCCCCACCTCCTTCCCTGAGCTGAAGTGCAGCCTCATGCCATGTGGTCCTGTTGGAAACACTGACACATGCTTTGCTGCAAGATAGTAAATGTGGAGAGAGCAGGCTCTAATGATACGTTTCAAATGGAAACATCCAACACAGGCCACAGAAACTGGTCCCATAAACCATATTATTAGGAAGCAATCTTAGCACTGCAGAAAGAGCTGACGAGTGTTTTTAGCCAAATGCACAACACATGGAGTTCACATTGTGCGTCCCCTGGTCAAAGAGTTTCCAAAAGAAAGGGAGAAATAAAGAACTCACCCTACTGTCATTGTTAAGCGTTACGTGTACATCTGCTTCATGAAGATTTTCTAATCAGTAGATTCCTTTAATTATTTTTGATAAAAGTATTTTATCATAATACATTTTAAGATAATCCAGCACAGATTGTGGAGTGAAGAGAACCACCTGCATCAAATCTGTATAAACATGTAGGAATATATTAAAAGCTCATGTGTATCCATATAGCAGCTTAAAGTTTGTGTTGGTTCCAGCTGGCTGCAGCGAGCTGGAGATGGCTACTTCGTCTCTCACTGTTCTGTTACTCATGTAAATATTATCTTCATCGCCATAACTTCATCTCAGTGGATTTTACACATTCAACTTTGATTTAACTTGGTAGAAGATTTTGTTCTTTTTTCCAGCCTTGCTCACAAGTCATTAAAATGTTGAAGTGACCCCCAAGCCAGCAGTGCTTACGGATCGCTACTCTCCCACGCTGTAGCTTAATGCCAGCGGGAAAGATAGAGGGGCCACTTTTAACTCACAATGAAAAGAAAATTGATTCACAATGGGAATCTTTTATTTTGTATATTTAATAAGGTGCCAGAGTTCATAAAAAAACTTCAAAAAAGAGTAATAGAGCTTGTTTATTAAAAAAAATGCCAGAGGATGCCCCAGGCCCCCGACAGTGTCATGTTTGTTTGTTAACTGGCCCCTGGTCTCCCGTCACAAGTGGCTTTTTTATTGGCTTTGACTGGACCATATATATATTTATAGAGAGAGAGGAGGGTCGCATCTGATTGTGCTGCAATGACAGCACAATCAGATGTGACCCTCCTCCACCCCAGTCAGCATCACAGAGAGAGACTTCATATATATATAGATCTATATATATATATTTATATATATATATATATATATATATATAGATAGATATATATATATATATATAGAGAGAGAGAGAGAGAGAGAGAGAGAGAGAGAGAGATAATCCTTTATTAGGGACATGGATTACAGCAGCATAGGGTAAAGTGCAGACATAGTAAAATCAAAAACAAGTATTATAAATAAGCAATAAAACACAGTAGTAAAACAGTAATAATCTACAGTAGCTGAGATGTGATATTTACAAGCAGAGTATAATAGCTTATTGCTGGTGTATTTATGTTGCACAGGTCAGTGTAAACATTGAGTAGCTTAAGTGTTTTTTTAAGTGTTTTTGTGGTCTACTGGAGCTCAGCTGGTTGTGCAGTACAACAACAGCAGGAAGGAAAGACCTGCAGTACCTCTCCTTCACACTAGGGGTGAAGCAGCCGGTGGCTGAAGGAGCTGCACAGAGCTGTCAGAGTGTCCTGCATGGGGTGGGAGGTGTTGTCCATTAGGGATGATAGCTTAGCCATCATCCTCCTGTCTCCCACCACCTCCACCGTGTCCAGAGGACACCCAGCACACTGCTGGCCTTCTTTATGAGCTTGTTCAGTCTCTTCCTGTCAGGTGCAGAGATGCTACTGCTCCAGCAGACCACTCCATAGAAGATGGCTGATGCCACCACAGAGTCAAAAAGACCAAAAGAGGGTCCAAAAGACCTCAGTCTCCTCAGCAGATAGTCTGCTCTGTCTCTTTTTTATAAAGTGCATGTGTGTGGTCTGTCCAGTCCAGTTTATTGTTCAAGTGAACACCCAGGTACTTATGAGATCTCACCATCTCAATGTCCATTCCCTGGATGTTCACTGGTTCCGGAGGAGGATGGTGTATACCCCGGCGGAAGTCCACCACCAGCTCTTTGGTTTTACCAGTTTATCTGGAGGCGGTTCCGTTGGCACCATCCTATGAAGTCCTGGTTCAGTTCTCTGTATTCCCTGTGATCACCGGCAGAGATGAGGCCGACAATTGCAGAGTCAGAGAACTTTTTCAGGTGGCAGTTAGCAGAGTTGTGTTTGAAGTCCGAGGTGTATATGGTGAACGGGAATGGAGCCAGAACGGTTCCTTGTGGGGCCCCTGTGCTGCAGGACACCGGGTCTGACTCACACTCCCGCACACACACATACTGTGGACGGTTGGTGAGGTAGTCTAAGATCCATGCAGTGAGGTGGTGGTCCACCCAGGTCTGCTCCAGCTTGTCCCTCAGGAGCAAAGGCTGGATGGTGTTGAAGGCACTGGAGAAGTCGAAAAACATGACTCTCACAGTGCTTCCAGCCTTTTCCTGGTGAGAAAGGCATCTTTGTATATATATCTATATATAGATAGATATATATAGGGTTGTTTGAGGAGTTGGGAGTAAGAACGGGTTAGTTCCTCCCAGAATCGATAATGGCATAGATAGTTCTAATGTGTGTGTTACTTCTTCTATGGTGCATGCAGAGTAGAAAGAGGATGGCAGACTTGATCTGTGAGCCTTCAGCTGGATGGAGTGAGATGACAACTCCTCTCTCTTTTAAAACGCTCCGTCTGGCTGAGCATCTGGCTGCAGACGAGTATGTCTGGTGTGCCGGTCTGTGTTAACAGCAGAGGAACAACAGTGTGTCTGGCATCTTCCACGCTTTGACCTACATCTCATGTATTTAACGGAGGTGCGTTTGGACACACATGCATGCACACAAACACAAACACAGAGCCAGAGGAGGCAGAAGCCATGCAGAGTGAATGTCTATATTTTATTCATGCTGCGCTCCCTGCTTGTTTCTACTCTGTGGTCTAGCCATTAGGTTCTTGATGGGCTTCACCCATTTAAACACACTTTCCCCTAACAAGCAGCTGTCACACAGCTTTGTTTGCAAAGTACAGTTCATCGCCACAAAGATGGAGGCACTTAAGTGAGTCAGGGTTTTGGGTCAAGAGGAACGAGATTAATTCATGACCTTTTTCTTAAAGCATTTGCATTCGTCATAACTTGGTTTGACTATAGTAGTTTTCATTCTACTGGTTGGTTAAGTATTTGTTCTCCTGTCGATCAATTTTTCTTATTTAAAGTAATCTCAGTTGAGTCAACACACGTAGACATGATTTACTCTTCTCTCCTATTTTGTTTGGGGAAGTAACCTCTTTAAAAATGCATGTGACACTTATTCACCTCAATGATACATTCATTCATTTGAATTATTTTACAAACACCTGGACTTTAATAGCTCATATGTGTTTCAGAAAGATTTCTGTTTTTAAAACTGTGTCCGAGTTCAAAATATCCACATATGTTCCCTGAGAAGTTGGAAGAAAATAGTCCGAACCGAAATGAAAACACAACCATTGTGTGGCTTATTGTCCACAAAAATGTTAATGTGAACTTCATTACAACTGTCACACACACACACAGCTACATGCATGACATACTCTGACCTAAACGAGGCATTAGGAGCACTGAGCCACAGTCCCAAACAAAGCTAAGGTGTCTCTGAGCGAGGGGGACGCAGAGACACGGAGCTACCGGTCAGGGTAAAGACATTTTACAAGTCAAGATGACTGAAGCGCAGGGATCAGGGATCAGGGATCAGGGATCAGGGATCAGGGATCAGGGATCAGGGATCAGGGATCAGGGATTAGCTCTCCGTGTCTGGCAGAAAGTATTCACACCTGACGTGAGCTTTCAAATAAGCCCCCCACACTTTCAGTTGGCTGCTAGGTCGTCTTGGAGACGTAGCCTCTGGGAGTGCACATTGGAATTATCCAATAAATAATGTCAATATAATATGAACACATTGGCTTAAATATAGATAGGTACACACCCAGTGTTTTTAAAACAATTGAACACTCCATCACCAAAGCTGGTATTGTGTCTCTATAGATGGTCACATACTTATGTGAATCATGATGTTATTAATATATCTTTTCAAAATCAAGCTCAAATGGAGTTACAAGAGTTTTGACCAGCAAATGTCCAGCGAGTCTGATGCTATTATTACAGATTGGAATGATGTGTCTAAATAAACCTGGATTATTCTTCAATAGCTCATGGGATTGTATTAGATGTCAGATGATGCCATTTACTTGCGTGTCTTACTCCGCTTCTGGACCACACATCAGAATGCATATGAGTGGGATCTCTAAACCCTGTACTGGTTGAACCTTTTCCTCCAGCGTGTCCCTGCCTGTGAGAAGCAGAGGAGCCTGTGGGTTTTCCCCTTCACTGCTTAGGGAGGAGGGAGAGTAGGGGGAGGAGGAAGAGAACTTGGTTTGTTGTTCAAAGCCCAAGCTTGGCATATGCATTATAAATGAGCAGGGTTTTGTGGCACGTCTCTTCCTCTCTCTCTCACCCTGTCTCTACACGTGTATTTTTGTAGGTGTGTAGGACTGTGTGTGTATTATGTGCATAATGGATTTTTTATCCTTCGCAGAGCACAGCGGTCACACTTTGTCTGACTCCACATGGTCTTTATTATGCCAGACGGAGAGTGTATCGGCGGAGACATACCAGGCTACCGTCTGCCCTCTGTCTCTGTATCTCTAGACACACTTACAGACTGCAGCGACCTCTGCTTCTCTGCCACTGTCACCTCTCACCTTCTGGTCCCTGCTGTTTAAACGTTGGATTCTGTTCCTTGTGTTTTTATCCTGCTAATAAACACCACTCTGATTATACTCTCTATATGTGGGAAGAAGAAGGGTGCACTGAGAGGCTCCTAATGGAAGCAAACCATTACATGCTGTATGCTTTTTCTACTCATTACTTCTATATTTACACCTCCTTATATGCTTAAATGCCACAGTGATTTGCAGTTCCCTCCAAATGTTGCTTGTGTTGTGGCTGACTAAAGTAAGATCTTTGCCCACGCTAGTAAGATGTGAGCTGAGCTCCATCGTGGTAGAAGGGCTTCATGCAGATGTAGCAACTGCAACTGGTTCATTCCTCTTCTGTCTGGCAAGTCAACACTGACTCACAGCATGGCAGCTGACATCCAGTCGGCCCCTCTGCTGATGCATCTACACCTTGGATGGATGGAATTAGATTAGGTGAGATTAGACTGATGGAGTGGAACAGCCATTTCTGTTCCTCTCTCCTGGCTTTGGTCTTCAGTTTTCACCTGAGCAGGAGCTCCATAACAGCTTCATGGTGTACTCATCAATATTGATGCAAGGATTAGGTCAACTTTATTTAAAAGAATAATTTAACATTTTGGAAAATTATCTTCTCTCTGAGAAGATCTACATCAATCTCATTTTTGTGCATTAATGGGACAATTAAGGTATTTAGAAGTGTGTTTCGATGAGGAACTTCTACATAGTCAGTGTATTACAGTAGAGACAGACCGGAGTACCAACACAGGATGTACTGATGTGGATGTATTTTAGACACAAAAAGAATCAATATCAGTTTGAGTGGACCTTATATTTAGGATATTTTCACCTCTTCACCTTGCTGTCAGGCATCCCTTTATGACGGGGAACACAGGAGATATGACTTCATTGACAGGCGACCAAATGAAACCGGCCGTTACCTTGATTATAATTATAGATTCCTCTGGTTTGAACATCGTAACAACACAATTTAACAACATATATAACAAATATGTAGTCTCGTTAAACATTTGAATGGGGAAAAGTGACATATACACATATACACAGAGCCAGGCTAGCTGTTTCCCCTAGTCTTCATGCTAAGCTAGGCTAACCATGTACTTAACACATTACATGAGATTGATATCAATCTTCTCACCTCATCATTGAAAATGGCATGTTGAACTATTCATTTAGCATAACATTACTTATTTTGTCAAATGTCCAGCAAATATTATGTAGAATAGATGAGCCGCTCTTCTTTTCTTCAGCTCAGACTTTCCTCTCAAACTTATCTCTCATTGCCCTCACTGGGCAGATAGATTTTCAGACGCTACATTTTATCGTCATCTCCTTTGCATGCCAAAGATGTATGAATGCAGGCAGCCTCTGTTAATCCATTCAAGACTGAGTTGTTTGGCCACGACATGTGTCACAATTTGACAGAGCAACATAAGTTGCAGCTTGCTCAGTGGCAGTGGTTTGAGCAGTCTGATATGTACGGTGATACATAATGCCGGGGCCATGCTCTCTGGTGAGGTAGCAGAAAAGATTCACAGGAGGATTCAACATTTTCTTTCAAGTAACGTGGCGAGCTGTTGACAAGGTGCTTTCCAGTTGCTGGGACATTTAGACTGATCTACAGGTGCACTCAACTAAACAGTTGCTTGTATCACATTACTATACTCTTGACTTTACATCACTTGAATCTATCCTACTAACAAGTATTGTGTGTATCGAACTCCTGTGATTTCCTATTTCAACTCCAAACTAATCAAAACACATTAGATAGCCACACTGTTGCCCTGGGTGACATGGTCCTTCATTGCCATCAACACACAATGTTTACTTTTGACACAAATCTCACATTCTCACTCTCAACACGTCAATACCGACACTTGGTCAGTGGTCCCCTCTAGTGTCAAGTTAGGACGTGTCAGGAACAGCGTGTCACGTTTCTGTCTGTTACAGCCACACAGTCTCTTTTCAAAATAAAATTCCTATGTAGGTTTACTAAGTTATTAGGTTTACTCGATTAGGTTTTAGAAAAGATTGTGGTTTGGGCTAAAATAAAGTTGCTCTGAGTGTTGAAAGCCAAGAGTCAGGGTCTCATTCAGACACTGAAGGGTGTGTCTGTGTGTTGCTATCAGACGCCAAGGGGCACTGACAAAGTGTCCAAGTATTTTGACTGGTTGGGAGTGAGAACATATACGAATATATACGTTTTATGGATTGATATATATAAAAACAGACCTTATTATATGCTCTTCTGGGTGCTTGATGAAGTAGCCAGTTAAAAAGCTTGTTTTTTACAGTGAATTTTATTTGAATTGAAGTAACACTTATGTCAAGCACAGCGTCAACATGCAACACTCTCCTAGTGGCATCTTAATCTGCAAGCCATAGACAGAGATGGACAGTGTTGGACAGAGCAACCACTCTTTCCTCTGCCATCCCTTAGATTAGAAAACTCAGTTGACACTTCAGATGTGTCAGTATTCCTGGTCAGGATGGTCTCATTCAGCATTTGAAGCTATACCTACAAAGAATAATGCGTCGTAATGTGACGATATCCCACAAAATTATTTCAGATGCTATGCACTTAATCATGAACAAGGAAGTATAAAGACCACTAAAACCACACAGGGCGGGAGGGAACTGAGGTGGAGTGGTCCAACAACTAGTAGCCTTTCAGCCAGGTGACCGCTGTTAGTTCCCCGTGTGAAACGAGAAGTCAATGTGGATTTATTTGTCACATAACTTGCGTATTTCAGTTACAGCATTTTCTGTCCCAAATAAAAATATTTTCCGAAACCTAACTAAAGTTGTTTTGTTGCCTAAACCTAACTGAGTTGTTTCATGTGAGGACAGAAGTGTATTTTGAAAAGACTGTATGCATGTAACAAGCGGATATTGATATGTATTATTGGACGAAAAATGAGGAGTAACTTTTTGTGGGATATTATACGAACTGTTGTATATGGATATGTTGACCTGGTGGACAGAGGACACCTCCTTCAAAGTAGGGATGCACCGATCCAACTTCTTCAGTCACGATACTGATACCTGGTCTTTGGGTATCGGCCGATACCGAGTACCGATCTGATGCCAGTGTTTAATTAATGAGCTGTATGCCTCACTGTGTGGAAGAGCCTGGGATCATTCTTTTAGGTTTAAGGCAACATCAGTTTGACCCAAACGTTGCTTTTCTGACTGTCAAACTAAATGGAACAAATAAATACATAGACATCACGCGGAGGAGCTGTACGTGAATCTGGCTAAACCAGCTGGACCGGACATTAAACAGAGTTTAACCTGCCAGCTCACTAGTAAAAGTCTGTGTAATGACTGATTGTGCCCATGTGGGAATAGTGGGAATAGAGCCGCTCATTGTCCGGAGAATTCACAGCCAGCGAGTGGGCGAGCTGATGACCTGAAGGAAGGGCTGTTGTTTATGAGCAGAAATAGTGTCAATTAAAATGAAAAAGAGAGCTGGAGAAAGTATTCAAACCCTGCTTACTTTCTCACCTGCATAGCTGGCCAATCGCTGCGCAAAGTGGTTGTGAAAGTCGTACATAAGACTGATAAGATTTTTTGCCTGTACAAAAATAAATACAAGCATTAAAACATAATCATACACATAATACATTTTCTGCAGTCACTCAGAGAGTTTTTTCTTTTCCTGAATCAACTGCAGAAAGAGATTTTTTTATATTTCTGTCAGCATGGCTGAGGCTCTTTGCATCACCAATGTTTGGCCGCTGGCAGATATTCAGGGGAAGCCAACGCACGTGGTTAAACACAGCAGGCATTTCCGAGACAGAGCCCTCTCTCTGCCGCCACGCAAAAACAGCAAAGAACATACAGCGGCACAGATTAGTGAGTAAATTGGCTCGACTGCTGAGAGCTACTGCACATCTCATGAGGAGGATGCAGCCCCTCTTTCATTCCCCGGAACAGGCCACCTGCAGGCGGTGGGGGAGGTGTCAGACAGATTCAACACAGATCTCACTGGGTAAAATGTTATCACTCAGCCACATGGCTTCAAAGGCTAGAATAAATGGAGAAGGTGTGCGTATTGCATCATGACACCTACACACATGAGGCCAATGCTATTGGTCACCCTTTGAAGGGTTTGCTGAGGAGACTAGCATAGTTAGCTAGTCGTGACCTCAGCGGCAGCTTTAGCTAATGACGGACAAAACATTTTGCTGGTCAAAAACGTTCTAACTTCTTTTGAGCTTGATTTTGATAACATTTTAATAACATAATGATTCATGCAACTATGTGACCATATATAAAGACACAATACCAACTTTGACAACGGAGTGTTTTACTGTTTTAAAAACAGTTTTTTTTTCCTGATAAGTCACGGTTTTGTACATACAAAGTTTCTGCCCGACACCGACAATATGTTTACATCTTAGCCTGTATTATAATGTCACATTGACTTTCCAACTTCGGCCAACACTGATCAGCGTGTTGTCTTCTCTTTGTCACTTATGGGCTCCAAAAATGATTCCGCAATATCATCTCAAGATGATAGACATTTATATGTGTGTAGGATGTCTGGCTGTTGTTTCAGAGAGTACTTTATGAAAGAACAGAATGAGTCATTAGCATGTGGCTGTTTGGAGGAGAACAAACATAATAACAGGGGTGGCTTGCAGAACAAGACAAAGCAATCCTAATGAAAGATAAGAGGGTCTCCCTGATGCATTTTTCATATGGTCTCCTTTTGTCTCCTCTTGGCCTGGGATTTCTAATCAGGGAGCGCAATTAAGTAGGCGTAGTAAGTCTTTGGATCAGTAATTATGGTTGTATGTTTCTTTGTTTGTGTGTGTGTGCTGACATCAGCATGTACAGTACTTTGTTGAAGAGGGAGGCCCTGTGCAACATGAAGCTTATTCACATGTGGAGCTGAACTGCTAAAACCTTGTAGAAACCCAACATTTCCAAGGTACTCATATTACATCTGGATCTACCCTGTGGCCTCTTACCAGTTGGATGTGCCTGGAAACCGCTAAAGGGAGGGGTTCAAGAGGCACCCTGAGCAGATGCCCAAACTACCTCAGCCGGCCCTTTTTTGACGCGAAAGAGCAGCGGCTCTCCTCCAAATTCCCTCTGGATGTCTGAGCTCCTCACCCAATCGCTAAGGCTGAGCCCGACGCTTGTATCTGCAATCTCATTTTGTCGATAATTACCCAAAGCTCATGGCCATAGGTGAGGATTGGAACGTAGCTGTCACAGTTCAGCTTCCATTCTCTTCTGCCATTGTGTCTCTCACTCACCTAGTCAGCTCAGTCAGTGCACCTGCTAGTCACACCCACCTCTTCAGCTCCATCACTCTCACCTGCCCACCCTACTACACCCACTCCCTTCAGTATTTAAGTCACAGCTTCACACGCATTAACTGCCAGATTGTTCTCTGCATTATGACAGACCTTCCAGCAAAATACCCTCTGACAGGCTTCCTGTTGCCGACCCTGCTTGTTTGGACTTCCCTGCCTTGCCTCTGTCCCGGTAAACTGCCCTAGCCTTCTGTCCCCGACCACGAGATTAGCCTCAGCTGCCTCCGGCCTCTGTCTGCCTTTTCCTCTAACGGCTTGGCGTTTCCCCGAGCGGGTCTCTCTCTACGTGAGCGAATCCCAGACTGTTTGCTGGTGAGACCTCTGCATATAAATAAAGCCTTCTTCCACGAGTCACTGTATCTGTCGTACTGCTCTTGGGTCCTAACTACACTTCTTCCAGAACATTTTCTGAAATCAAGCCTTGGTGGACTTTGAGGTATGCTTCAGCTTTCTCACAGACGGCATGAGGTTTTCTCCTAGGATTTCCTGATGATTGAATCCATGTTCTCCAAATGCTGCAGCTTTCCATTGCCAGAAGAAGCAAAGCAGCCCCAGAGCATCACCGAGCCACCGCCATGCTTCACTGTAGGCAGGGTGTTCTACTCAGTGTATGCTTCATACCACCAAGTCTTGCTGCAGGTCTTTTGCAGTCATTCGAGGTGTTTCTGGCCACCTGCCTCCTTAGAAATCTTGTGGCAGCTGTTGATAGCTTCCTCTTTCTGCCACGTCCAAGTAGTGCAGCCAGTGTTCCTTTAACTTTGAACTTGAGAACTATGCTTCCAGCGGTATCTCTAGGAGCATTTAGTGCCTTTGCTATCTTTTTCCCTGGTTTTGTGCAAGGCAATGCAACTTTTTGGACGATTTTTTTGACTTACCCATATTTCTAATATTCAATCAAACGTCACTGCCAGTCCAGGTATTTCACGTGTTCTATCTCAAGCACACCTGATGCAACTAATGAGGCCCTTGATTGGTTGCATCAGGTGTGCTTGAGACAACACCTGATTTGCAAATGTGTGCTATTATGAGGGATTCTTTTAAGGTGGTTGAATAATTTTGAAAGTGGCATTTTGTGTTGAATTAGGAGAAACCACTTAATTGTGTTGAGCTATTTAAATTGTCCTTTTTTGAGTTGTTTATTGAAAACGTGCTGAAAGTTTTACATTTTGCCAATAAACCTAATTTGCAATAGGGGTTGAATAATTTTGAGTAACTGTATATTATTCTACGCTATCATACACTATGTTAATATGAAATACCTGGCATCAGCATGGACCTTTCTTGCAACCCTCCATCTTTTACACCTGATGACACACCTTTTCCCTGCTTTTCACCCCATAGTTACCACAGATGTAGTTAATGACTATGCTGTCCAACAACTTTTCCCACTTTTTAAGGAGGAAAAAAAGATTGCAGTCCACTTCAGACTCAATTCTAACATTGCATGTTATTGTTAGTTGAAGCCTTGGAAAAGGTTTATGCCCAGTTCTGTTTATTTGTGAAATGCACTTGTTCACGGTCATTCACAGTCCCGGGGGCGACTGTGGCTAAGTGGTAGAGCAGAGTCGTCCTTCAATCAGAGGATCAGCGCTTCGACCCCCGGCCTAGTCCATGTCTATGTGTCCTTGGGCAAGACACTTGACCCCAAATTGCTCCCGCAGGCTGTTCAGGTAGTACCTTACATGGTAGCCGCTGTCATCAGGGTATGAATGGTTGTAAATGGGTGAATGATGACAATGTTAAAAGCGCTTTGACTGGTCGAAAGACTACAAAATAGCAATATAAGTACAGTCCATTTACCATTCAGCATTGGATACATTTTTTTGGCAGGTAACCTGGGTCATCGTGATGACGACTTCATGGCAACAACCAAAGGTTCAAGAAACGTTTAAGGCTGATAAAGTTATGTTACCAATATTTGATATCTTAAGATTAAGATCATTTCATATCTTGTGTATATTTTGTTCTGTTATCCAATGTTTTTTTTGTGTTTTTCACTTTCTAATATTTGTATACTATGCTTTAAATTTCATAATTTATTATCTATGATTTCAATGATTACATATATAATTGAATTTATATTATTTAGATACATTTTTAAGTTGGAATGTACTGTTTGGTTGTTCTGAGAACCACACTTGGACCAGCAGCATAGGTCATCATTTACATTTATTTTGACTTGGAAATTCCCGGCTTTAAGAGTTAATCTTCACAGCTCACCAACTACTGTGAATTATACTTTAGTTTATGTATATATATGCGTTTACACTGTGCATTTACAAGTGTGTGTGGGTAGCCCCCACACTAACAGATCTATGGACCCGATTACAGTGAGGCTTAGCTATAAGAGAAGGAATGCTGCTGTATTTGCAGTCATGAATGGAAAATAATCCTTCTGATGGAAGCTTGGCCTGTAATGATTAAAGGAGGGAGAATTCTTCTGCTGATTAGTGACTATTGCCAGCACATCTTAGTGTGTCCGTCTATGTGTTCATATCTGTCAACAGGTACAAGTGGCCTTTGACATAAAAGTGCAGAGCCCCAGATGCCTTGCCATCTCATGCCTGCCCGCTCTCCCCACCAACCTCCCACACAAGCTGCACACTCATAATACATGCATTTCCATACAGCACAATGCAGTCCAGTCTGGTTCCCATACCTGCTGGAAGATGTTGATTGATTGACTGATTGATTGGAAGCAGCAGACAGCAAACAAGGAGTTAATGCATGGTTGCCGTGTGAGTGGACCCCCTGTGCTTCCATTCAAGATTCCTGTCAGTGATTGGCAGATGATTATCCAGGCCACTGCATGCATGTGAAAGGCAAGCTATGTTTAGGCCTGCCGTCTTGATTGGCTTTGGCTTGATGGTGCAGTAATTGTTGCCCCCGCAGGGGTCGATCAGTCAGACTGATGTTTTTCCAAGCATCCTTTTTTCTTCTCAACTTCTTTATCTGTAATGATAAAGACATTGATGGTAATGATTAGCTTAGTATCAAAGTAGTTATGTCATATAAGACAAATAAAAGTGGTGACCACAATGATGACCTCAACAATGAAATCAATTGATTATGACAGATGTCTGAAAAATTCTTTATTTGACATCACATTCTCACTCTAACTTTTTAAAAATCAATACTCGATCAGTGGCTCTATGCACACAAAGACACTATACGTAATTAGCAGTAACTGACACACCGTCCCTGACACTAGAGCATTAGGGATGGTGTGTCAGTTACTGCTAATTACGTATAGTGTCTTTTCAACATAAACCTCCAAGGCTTTACCTTGTTTTTAGCTTTGAGCCTTCCAACCTCTCGCCGGACTATTTGTGGTTATTCGCGTAATTTGCTTCATTCGCGGAGAGGAGGCGTGGCTTATCTCCATGAAAATCTAGAGATGTATTAACTTCTAAGGCCTTGCATGTCATTTATTGCTCACTTATACTTCTTCCTATACTATTGTGTGGAGGGTGGAGGTCAACTTATAAAACATTTATAAATTCAACAGTCTTGTTACAAAAACGAGCTGTACGTATTATGAACAAGCCTGGTTGCTATGATCAAACGAATCCATTGTTTGTAAAATCGCATTATTATTATATTCTAAAATAATGCAAACAATGTTTAGAGCTAAAGAAAAGTCAATTCCAGATTGTGTATAAAGTTTTTTTTTTTTTTCAATACATTGATTTTATAAACTTAATTCGGGAACGAGGACCACGCCCCGAACACATCTCATTTCCTCTGCACAAAGTATTTATGCACAACTGACTCAGTGACTTCCTCTTTGACTCAGCTTCAAGACGTGCGACAGATGAGCAAATTCTTAAACCGCTTACCTTATACAACAGTGTTTCTCAACCATTCCGGACGACCAAATATATACTGAAGTCCCAGAGCTCCCTCCTTCTCTTATTATGCTTCGTCTCCAGCAATCTCTGCTGCATTTCGGCATTCACGTTCCCCGCAGCTCTCAGTATCCATCCTCCGACAACTCCAAAGTCGTCAGCCCTCGCCTTCCAACAGCCCTAAAGTGAGATCCCGACTTTGGAATACCCTATGCCGTTCTCCCACCAGCCAGAGATCCAGGTGCTCGAACGACGGGCGAAACCACCGCAACCCTCATTCACCATTCCGACACTTCGTCAGTCTCTACATATCCCACTTTTCCAAGCGGATAACACTCCTTTCCATCAGTCTATTAAAAAAGAAAACTTTCCAAATTGTTCACGGATTCACAGCATAACACCACTCTCGCTCTCCGAGCCCCCACACATGTTCGGGTTCCCCACGCTACGTCAGCCACAGCGCCGATGACGTCACAACGCATCCCCTGGCTGGAGAAACCCAGCCATTCACCAGTCATTTCAGAGGGCCAGGTCATATCCCACCCTCTTCAAGCTCCCTCTGTCCCAGAGACATCTCAACTTGCAATTTCTTTTCACATTCATCTCTCCAGACCAGCATGCTTTCCTGTTATCTTGCTACCGCCTTTCACGTCCCACCCTCCTTAGCCAACTTCGGCCAACTCCTCCTAACTCGACACCAGCTACCTCAGCCGCACAGACCGTTCCAACAATAGGGATCCATGGTAAATGGTGCAGCTACAGGAGCAGCTTGGGTTCAGGTGTCTTGCCCAGGGACGCATTGAGGTGGACTGGTGGAACCGGGGATTGAACTACCGGTCCCCTATTGCGAGGCCGACCCGCTCTATCACCAATCCACAGTAGCCAATACGTGGAGTCATTGACCAAAATCTGTTGTTTCTGCTGTCCCCCTCCCCTCTCTTCCTCCACTCTTACCCCCATTAGCGTTTCCCATCCCACCTTAAATGCTCCCCCTCTTCCAGCATCCTTCCATCCTTCTTTCCCTCCACCTACCAGTTTCACTTTCGCCACAGGATTACCTTGAGCGTGCACATCCGCTCGACCATCCCCTGCATCACACGCTCAGGCAACAGATTCTCGCGGTAACTAAATCGACCTTTCTCAATTAATTAATCCATCTTCACGCAATCCCCACATCTCCAGGGAATCTCGGCCGCTATGCACTCAAACAGCCACTCCCGCAACATAATTTGCTCAGCCTCCCTAGACCGCAGGCTCGAGTCGGATAACTACTCGTTCCCGACCCTCAACCCGGCCTCGCGGTTCGACAGCAACTTTTAATACATATCATGTTACATTTTCATCTGAAGCTGCTGGTCGCTTGCAGCAGTCCAATGAGGAACATACTGTGGAACCTAAACCCCAAGTTATATCGTCGGGTTTTTGCTGCTCGCTCTTTTCGTTTCGTGGCGCACCGTCCCATCTGGCCACCATACGCAACTTCACATCCCCCCTGCCTCTACCTCAGCTCCTAGTAAACAAAGCCAACCACTTACCGCGGTATATAAGAATCAATCGCACCACGTCCCCCATCCACCTCCAGGCAGACGTCACCAGCGCCTTCAAAGTCCTTCCCACCCAACCCGCATACCGGTACCTTTTCGGTTTCCTTTGAAAGAGTGCGTACTACTCTGCCATGTATCTATCCTTCGGGTGCAAGAGCGGCCCGAATATTTCACTTATCCAAAGCACTCGGATCCCGACAATCGTCCATAAACTCCTGTACGTCATCCATCTCTTAGACGACTTCCTCACTGTCACGCTACCTTCCTCAACCCCAGGACACTGTCTACACACTCTGACTTCTGCATTACCGGAACTTGGCATTCCTCCTTCATCAAAAATATATAAACAATAAAATAAATAGAAAAATTATAAATAAAAAAAAAATAAAAAATTGAAGTCATAAACATAAGTCCTAGCATGTCCTCGGAAATACTCGGATTCCCCCTCGACACCTCAATTTCCTCCTGGCTCCACATGTACCAAACACTGCGAGCCTCCCACATCCCAGGTCACAAAACGTAATTACCGACTCACTTTCCATTCCTTGTACAAAATATTCAACACATGGGCACCAGCCTCCGACCCCTGTCGACTGCGGTCCCACGGCGTTCAGCAACCATCTTCAACCAACCCCGACCTTATCATCAAGGTTTCTCGGCTGCGGTCTTCCCCCGAATACAACCATTCCAACCCGAACGATATCAGAAAACGTCCACTCGCACCCAACTTCATGAAGCTATCTTTTGGGGACTCCTCAGTGTCTGAGCTTCCGAGGAGATAGCCCCCACCTTCTTTATCCTCCTAGTTCCCTTAATTCATTTACCATTAATGCATATTACTAATTCAATTCAATTCAATTTATTTTTGTATAGCCCAAAATCACAAATTACAAATTTGCCTCAGAGGGCTTTACAATCGGTACACAACGACATCCTCTGTCCCAGAACCTCAGGAAAAACTCCTTCAAAAGAAACCTTCAGGAGAGCAACAGAGGATGGACAGAGTACAAAAATAGATGTCATGTGTACAGAATGAACAGCATAACAGTTACAACACGTTCAATTCACATGACAGAAATTATTCATGTAATAATAGCAGTAGGTGTCGGGGAGGACTACAGCAGGACGTAGGACCAGGGTCCATAGAAACCTACAAGGCGAGAAGGCACAAAGACTTCGGGGATGGAGCAGGGTTAGTAATGTGCGTTAATGGTGCATGAATTCATACAGAAGGGAAAATAGAGAAGAATGTGCATCAGTAGGGTCACGGCAGGAATCCAGGAGGCAGGACCAGGGTCCAGATGCAACCACGATCCGTGGAAACCTGCGAGGCGAGAAAGCACAAAGACTCCGGGGGAAGAAGTAGAGTTAGTAATGTGCATTGATAGAACATGAATTCATACAGAAGGAGAGAGAGAAAAGGATAGAGGAGCTCAGCGTATCCTAAGTTGTCCCCCAGCGGTCTAGGGCTATAGCAGCATATCAAGGGGCTGGAAAGAATGAACCAGGGCAAACCTGAGCCAGCCCTAACTATAAGTGCTATCAAAGAGGAAAGTCTTAAGTCTACTCTTAAAAGTCGTCACTGTGTCTGCCCACCGGACTGAAAGTGGAAGCTGGTTCCATAGAAGAGGAGCTTGATAACTGAAGGCTCTGGCTCCCATCCTACTTTTTAAGACTCTAGGAACCACAAGCAGCCCCGCATTCAGTGAGCGTAGCTCTCTAATGGGGTAATATGGTACTATGAGATCCTTAAGATATGATGGTGACTCACCAATTAAGGCTTTGTAGGTGAAGAGAAGGATTTTAAATTTGACTCTGGACTTTACAGGGAGCCAGTGAAGAGAAGCTAATAAAGGAGTAATATGATCTCTTTTCTTAGTTTTTGTTAGTACACGCGCTGCAGCATTCTGGATCAACTGGAGAGATTTAAGAGACTTATTAGAGCAGACTGATAATAAGGAATTACAGTAGTCCAGTCTAGAAGTAACAAATGCGTGAACTAATTTTTCTGCATCGCTTTGAGACAGGATGTGTCTAATTTTTGAAACGTTACGTAGGTGAAAAAAGGCAGTCCTTGAGATTTGTTTTACGTGAGAGTTAAAGGACAAGTCTTGATCAAAGACAACTCCGAGATTCTTTACGGTGGTGCTGGATGCCAGGGCAATGCCATCAAACTATATCATTAGATTGTTGATTTTGGAGGTGTTCTGGGCCTAGTAAAATAACTTCAGTTTTGTCTGAGTTTAACATCAGGAAGTTGCAGGTCATCCATGTTTTTATATATTTGAGACATGCTTGAAGTTTAGCAAGCTGGTTGGTTTCGTCTGGCTTGATCGATAGATATAATTGAGTATCATCAGCATAACAATGAAAGTCTATGGAGTGTTTTCTGATAATATTGCCCAAAGGGAGCATATATAAGGTGAATAAGATTGGTCCAAGCACAGAACCTTGTGGAACTCCGTGACTGATGTTGGTGGTCATCGAGGTTTCATCGTTTACATATACAAACTGAGATCGATCTGATAAATAGGATTTAAACCCGCTTAGTGTGGTGCCTTTAATGCCAATCAAATGTTCTAATCTCTGTAATAGGATGTGATGGTCAATGGTGTCGAACGCAGCACTAAGGTCTAACAAGACGAGAACAGTGACAAGTCCTTTATCTGATTCAATTAGAAGGTCATTACTCTGCTCCATTGCCGGAATCTTTGTGCCTTCTCGCCTCACAGGTTTCTATGGATCGTGGTTGCGTCTGGACCCTTTTCCTGCATCCTGCTGTAGCCTAGTGCTATTATCATTATTTCTAGTTGCATTGCAATTAGTATGGTCAATACCATTAATGCTTCTATTATCATTCTACTAAATCCACTGTTGTTGTTATTATTGGTAGATGTAACTTTTTCATAATGCCTACTACTCTTATTACATGATTCATTTCTGTCATATGTATTGAATTTGTTGTAACTCTGTTATGCTGTTCTATACACATGCCATCTATTGTACTTCTGTCCATCCTGGGAGAGGGATCCTACTCTGTTGCTCTCCCGAAGGTGTCTTCCTCTTTTCTCCTTGTTAAAAGTTTTTTTGGGGGAGTTTTTCCTGTACTGATGTGAGGGACTGGGAAAGACGATGTCGTACGTGTACAGATTGTAAAGCCCTCTGATGCAATTTGTGTTTCGTGATTTCGGAACCTACTCTCACTGATCGGATGTTACCTGGCTCTGCAACTTCCTCGCTCGATGTAAAAGGTCTGACCTTGTGGACATTGGTCCCAACCAGGATAGGAATGTTGTCTGAACAACGGGGATCTGGGCATACCAAGGCAAGAACAGGGACTGATGTGGTGTTGCCGGGTGCCTTTTCTGGAAGCTCTAGTTCAACTTGGATGTAGTCTCTGTAGGGATACCTGCTCTCTGATTCACTAAGCCCCCAAATGTCTAAACTGCTGACTGGATGTAAAGGTACATGTGGCAGGTGCTTGGCATACCAGCTGTCAAAGATTATTGTCACTTGTGATCTGCTATCCAGAAGAGCAGTACATGCTTTTCCATCAACTTTTACCCAGGTGGTGGAGGGTGGCCCTATGAGTCCTTCTGGTAGATGGATAGTCTGTACATTTACAACACTTCTCCTCACATTGACGTTATGGGTGTTCCCTGCAGTGGTGAGTCTCTTTGACTCAAGTGACTGTACCATCTGCGGAGAATCTTGACTAGGCTGTGTTTTTACGGGTACCGTGGTAGGTCTGACTGACATAACTGAGACCTGTTTCCTCAACTTTCAAACATCTTTCTTTAAGGCTTGAAGGTATTTATCTTCCCCGGAAGAGTCCGTCTCAGTAGTGACTGCATGGTGTGGTGCTGGTGGTGAAGGAGACCGTGCTGTTGACAAGGCTGTAAGCTCGTTGACTTGTGATTTCAATTCTTGTATCTCAGCTCTGAGATCTCTTATCTCCGCCCCTGCGGATATCATAACCGTCTTCACATGATTTCACATGATTTGGTTGGAGTCAACTTGCGGCGAGAGGGTTTGTACTCTTCAGTGAAGATCTCTTTTAACAACTGTAAAAACGTAGGTGGTCGATCGCTTTGCTCCCTAAGCCTGAGGTTTAGGAGCATCATGTCAGATCTGGTGGCTCCTTTAATGAGTTGGTCCAGATATGCTTTACCTGCTTGGGCATGGTGCGAGCCTCCTTTTTGAACTACTTTGTTCAATACTCTCTCCATCCTTCCCAGAAATTCAGAAAGTTTCAAAGTTGGATGCTGACACAGCATTCTAAAAGCAAAGTAGAGCTATTCACCCGTTTCAGGTGTGCCAAAAGTGTTCTCAATAGCGTCAATGTAATCTATAGGAGTTGCATCTGGGTTGTTTAATCGAACAACTTGCAGGATCTCTAAGGCAGGACCCGTGACACGTTCCCTGATTTTCATTCTCTTGTCTCTGTCTGATCAATCACACTCCTCTATCATCAGGTGAGCTTACTCTATCCAGTTATCTAGCTGTTCTTCTCCAGGAGGTATGGGGGTGACTCCAGAGAAAATCCGCAAACTCCTGTATGAGTGACTGTCACTAGTAAGTTTAGATGTTTGCTGCATTAAATCTCTCACTGCTCTAATAATAGCTTCAGGTGTGGATGTTTGGAGTAGAAAAATAGGACCAAATACTTGTTACGGTTTCTGTGCAGCATCCCTGTCTCAATATAACGGCGGACTCCTGTGCTAACTTTAGTCTGTCCCAGATTGATCATCTAGTCGATAGTGCTACAGGCTCACTGAGACTGACACTAGACTCTATAGCCCCTCTAAAAAAGATGATAATAAAACAGAGGAGGTTCGCTCCATGGTATAACTGTCAAACCCGCAAAATAAAACAAACATTGCGAAGACTTAAAAGGATATGGCGTTCCACCAATTTAGAAGAATCTCGGTTAGTTTGGCGAGATAGTCTTAAAACATATAAGAAGGCCCTCCGTAATGCCAGAGCAGCCTATTACTCATCAATAATAGAGAAAAATAAGAACAACCCCAGGTTTCTCTTTAGCACTGTAGCCAGGCTGACAGAGAGTCACAGCTCTGTTGAGCCGTGTATTCCTATAGATCTCAGTAGTAATGACTTCATGAACTTCTTCAATGATAAGATTCTTACTATTAAAGACAAGATTAATAATCTCTTGCCCTCAACCAGTACCGATCTATCCTTGGAAACATCTATAAACCCTGATACATGTTTGGATGGTTTCTCTCCCATCGACTTCAAAAAAATGTCTTTAACAATTTGTACTTCTAAATCTTCCACCTATTTCTTGGACCCCATCCCGACGAGGCTGCTTAAAGAAGTTTTACCTTTGATTGGCACCTGTCTGCTGGATATTGTCAATCTGTCTTTACTAACAGGCCATGTACCACAGTCTTTTAAAGTAGCTGTGATCAAGCCTCTTCTCAAGAAGCCCACTCTTGATCCAGAGGTGTTGGCTAACTATAGACCGATCTCTAACCTTCCCTTCCTCTCTAAGATCCTTGAGAAAGTAGTTGCAAATCAGTTATGTGACTTTCTACAGAACAATAGTTTATTTGAGGATTTTCAGTCAGGATTTAGAAAACACCACAGCACAGAGACAGCACTGGTGAAAATTACTAATGACCTTCTAATTGCATCAGATAAAGGACTTGTCTCCGTTCTTGTTAGACCTTAGTGCTGCGTTCGACACCATTGACCATCACATCCTATTACAGAGATTAGAACATTTGATTGGCATTAAAGGCACCACACTAAGCTGGTTTGAATCCTATTAATCAGATCGATCTCAGTTTGTATATATGTAAACGATGAAACCTCGATGACCACCAACGTCAGTCACGGAGTTCCACAAGGTTCTGTGCTTGGACCAATTTTATTCACCTTATATATGCTCCCTTTGGGCAATATTATCAGAAAACACTCCATAAACTTTCATTGTTATGCAGATGATACTCAATTATATCTATCGATCAAGCCAGACGAAACCAACCAGCTTGCTAAACTTCAAGCATGTCTTAAAGATATAAAAACATGTATGACCTGCAACTTCCTGATGTTAAACTCAGACAAAACTGAAGTTATTTTACTAGGCCCAGAACACCTCCAAAATCAATTATCTAATTATATAGTTTCTCTTGATGGCATTGCCCTGGAATCCAGCACCACCGTAAAGAATCTCGGAGTTGTCTTTGATCAGGACTTGTCCTTTAACTCTCACGTAAAACAAATCTCAAGGACTGCCTTTTTTCACTTACGTAACATTTAAAAAAATTAGACATATCCTGTCTCAAAGTGATGCAGAAAAATTAGTTCACGCATTTATTACTTCTAGACTAGACTACTGTAATTCCTTATTATCAGGCTGCTCTAATAAGTCTCTTAAATCTCTCCAGTTGATACAGAATGCTGCAGCTCGTGTACTAACAAAAACTAAGGAAAGAGATCATATTACTCCTGTATTAGCTTCTCTGCACTGGCTCCCTGTAAAATCCAGAATCAAATTTAAAATCCTTCTCCTCAGCTACAAAGCCTTAATTGGTGAGTCACCATCATATCTTAAGGATCTCATAGTACCATATTACCCCATTAGAGAGCTGCGCTCACTGAATGCGGGGCTACTTGTGGTTCCTAGAGTCTTAAAAAAGTAGGATGGGAGCCAGAGCTTTTAGCTACCAAGCTCCTCTTCTATGGAACCAGCTTCCACTTTCAGTCCGGGGGGCAGACACAGTGACCACATTTAAGAGTAGACTTAAGATTTTCCTCTTTGATAGCGCTTATAGTTAGGGCTGGCTCAGGTTTGCCCTGGTCCATTCTTTCCAGCCCCTTGATATGCTGCTATAGGCCTGGACTGCTGGGGGACATCTTAGGATATACTGAGCTCCTCTATCCTTTTCTCTCTCTCCTTCTGTATGAATTAATGTTCTATCAATGCACATTACTAACTCTACTTCTTCCCCCGGAGTCTTTGTGCTTTCTCGCCTCACAGGTTTCTACAGATCGTGGTTGCATCTGGACCCTGGTCCTGCCTCCTGGTTCCTGGTTCCTGGCCGTGACCCTACTGACGCACATTCTTCTCTATTTTCCTTCTGTATAAATTCATGCACCATTAATGCACATTACTAACTCTGCTCCATCTCCAAAGTCTTTGTGCCTTCTCGCCTTGCAGGTTTCTATGGATCGTGGTTAAATCTGGACCCTGGTCCTGCTGTAGTCCTCCCCGTCACCTACTGCTACTATTACATGAATCATTTCTGTCATGTGAATTGAATGTGTTGTAACTCTGTTATGCTGTTCATTCTGTACACATGACATCTATTTTTATATTCTGTCCATCCTGGGAGAGGGATCCTCCTCTGTTGCTCTCCTGAAGGTTTCTTCTATTTTTCTCCCTGTTGAAAGGTTTTTTTGGGGGGAGTTTTTCCTGAGTCGATGAGAGGTTCTGGGAAAAGAGGATGTCGTTGTGTACAGATTATAAAGCCCTCTGAGGCAAATTTGTAATTTGTGATTTTGGGCTATACAAAAATTAATTGAATTGAATTGAATCCCTTATTTGTTCATCAGTGAACACATTTTGCTCTTCAGAGGGTCCAAAAATCCTCCATGGTGAAACACTGCCTTCTGGTAACACATCCAGAGGGATGGCATTTGTGCTGACCTCCTCTCTGCATTTGCATAGTAAAGTTAGGCCTTGACACTGAGGATCAAACTTCCTTCCTCTGACCTTAACACGTCCAAGAGCTTTTATGGTCTGCAGGTTCTCTGTGTTCTCTTGAACATGTTTAACCAATATGGCATGTAAAGGGTTAATGCCTTCGCACCAGTGCTGTAGTTGTGCCATAATGCCCTTTGTCTGATAACTGCACGTTACGGTTTGCCTGAACTTATACTTCGAGTTTCTGTAGAGTACGCTAACTTGAGCTCAGGAAAATCTCCTTTTATTATTTATATTAGACTAATAAGCAAAATAAAGTGCTGGTTTTTAACATAACTAACCTATGAACTAAGAAATATAGCAGCTTGAATTTATTCTCTATTAAATCACTACTGTTATTGTCTGTGTAAATGGATGGTAAATGGACCTGTACTTGTAAAGCGCTTTTCTAGTCTTCCGACCTCTCAAAGCGCTTTAAAACTACTTGACATCATTCATGTGTTATGGGGGGTGGTGTAGTGGACCCAAACGCAACAAAAGGACTTTATTTCCTTAGATAAGCAGGTGGAAAAAACAAAGAATAAACAAACAAATCCACACCAAGAACTGTCCAGCGGATCCAAGTCTCTCCTCGTCACCGCCGGAGTCGGGAGGGAAACTCAACCGAGCGCTCACCTGGGCACGGTCCGGAAGAAACAGGACGACGCGACTCTGTGTGGAGCTCCGAGGTCCGACACAGTAAAAACAAGGCACAACCAGGATCTTCACTCAAAGGCGGTTCAGACTCACGTGGGGAGACCAGACTGGTAACAGGACGGACTGACAACGTGCCAGGGAAACGCCGTGGTACTTAAGCCAGCTGGCGGCGATCACTGGGATGAGCCACAGCTGAGCCAAAAGAGAGGGTCGTGGAAGTGGGCGGAAACTGTAGGTAGTAGCAGACAGGGATCCTAACAATTCACCCATTCATACACTGATGGGAGGGGCTAAGGTGCCACCTGCCCATCAGGAGTAGCTACCATTCACACACCGTAGGCACAGCTAAGTGAGCAATTTGGGGTTAAGTGTCTTGTCCAAGGACACATCGACATGGACTAGCAGAGCTCGAGCGGGATCGAACCGCCCATTCTCTGATTGAAGGACGACCCTGCTCACCACTGAACCACAGTTGCCCAGGAGTCAGAAAGAAGTGGGTCAGAAACTATCAACTGTATAATCCCAGCGGTGACTCCATTTTTATGTAGCACCCCAACACTCTATAGTAGACGTAGTTATGATGCGACGGCAGGCGGATGTGGGTGATACTACAATGTTCAGAAGATGGACTACAAAAAAGGGCATCTTAGATACTTCGTCCGTGTTCTTACAGTGTTGCGTCACACAGTCGACATGAACAACCCGGTTCAAAGTATTACTTTATTAACAACATGAACAACCCGATTCAAAGTATTACTTTATTAACAAAGTTGGAATACAAATTAAAGGAGGAATATAAAAGTTAAACCAAGGGATTGTCACAGAGAGTACAAAGCTACTAAACTGTCTCATTCTTCAGTTTCAAACTGAATTAAATACGTTCTCCCACTAACAATATATCCCTTTTTGTAGTTATGGTTTATATGCAGATTATAATCTGATCATAAGAATATGCAGACAATAGTTTATGAAACACCACACAACTTAGTGTGACCTAGAAGTTTTGATGTGATAGTGTTTTATTATATTGTGACAAAATAGTTGATTGAAAAGATGATAATCAAAAACATGAATCAGACGTCCCTCTGAAGAGCTCGTCCAGTTTAACCTGAACTTTTATCAAAGCTTGGGTTTCAGCATCTGTAAGTCAGATAAAAGAATGAGGTCTGAGGCTGCAGTACATCACCAAAAAGAGAATATCAAATATGTCAGTTTGATCACTTTGCATCAACATCAATATAACGTTCGTAGTTTGCCAGCAGGTCTAACAAATGAATGAAGGTTCATGACATCTAAACATTTCCAAGTTATGGCAATGATTATTTCCATTATCTGCATTTGTCTTCATGATTTTTTGTTCTTGTGAACGGCCGAATGGTACGTCACTTTAAATATTGCCGCCGCAAGGAATTGTGGGGCGTAATTATCTCCTTTTCTTTCATAAAGGAAGGTCCAGTGTTTCCTATGCTAAATGAGCTAAGTAAGGAAGCATTGAAGCTCCTTTCTTTAGCATTTAGAGAATTGGAACAGCTCTTATCATGGAGGCCACTTAGATACCACTTAGATACTTCCGGGTCATTTCACTCAGTTAGGAACCTTCCTATGCAAAAAGGACTATTCGATTGTAGCCTTACTCTTTAAACTGGAATGATTGTCACAGTTCAGCTTCCAGACTCCCCTGTCACTCTGCATCACACTTCCCTCTCAGCCACTCCCACCTCACCAGCCCGTCACAGCTCTGCCCCATTTCTCCTGCCACTCTATGGCCGTTTCTCAATACCAAGTACGCCAAGTACGGACTTGTGTACTTCGGAGTTTGGACTTGGGAGTCCAGACTCAACCGCGCGTTAAAACTCTCGTTTTCACAACTACAGTTTCCTCCTTTACTTAAAAAACACCAAGCTATCTATGCTCACGTTTTTCTGCATTTCTTCCGTTCTCTCCCTTTGGCGTTCTCTCCTTCCGCTTCTTCTCCGTTCTTTCTCTTTAACCCCGCCCCCTCCTTTTCCTACGACCAATTACGGCAGGTGAGACTGAATGAGACCTAGAGTTTCCAATCGAACAAAATAACTCAACCTAAAGGCACAATTGGTGTTTTGACTTTAACTTAATTTAACCCATTGTTTGCCTTCAATATTGTTGAGGACCGTTTATTTACATAACTTTAACTATTTACATCCTCTCTTATTTATGCCTAAATATCACGGGGTGTGGTGGCGGACCCAAACGCAGACACAGACCAGAGAGTATGAATGTAATGGTTTTATTTCCGGGAGGACACAAAGGAGAAACTGTTATGGAACAACGGGCAATCCGAGGACAGGAGGGCAAGGGTGGAAACCGGGCAGGACAAGAAAGGGCAGGCAGACGGGGGAACCGGGAGGATGATGCAAACACGGAGGTTGTAACAGCGATCTGGCGAAGAGTGGATGAAGAACCGGGGTAGATATACTGTTGAGTGATGAGTTGATGGAAGCTGGGTTGACTGGGTAGGTGAATCATAATCAAGAGGAAGCCGGGAGGAGACCAGGTCGGAGCCACGCACACACACAAACAGGGAAGAACAGGCGTCACGGCCTCTAAATGATCTTTCATTGAACCACTTTCCTTATTAAACTAAATAACTTTCAGTAATTACCTGACTGAGTTATTTCATCCAACTTATTCGGAACTAACTTGTTTTTTCAACAGGGCTACATATATAATAAACGATTCTAATAGAAGAGAAAACTGTTTTAACAGGTTGCATTTCAACAGTGAATATTGTGTGCTACACTGGTTGACACTGCAGAGCCCAGCCTGCTCCCTTGCTTCCTCCCTCCCTTATCTCCTTTTACCTCTCCCTCCTCCTTCCACTACTGTTTCATCTCCTCTCTCCATGCAGTGTCCTTACTGTAAAACATTTGCCATGCTCCTTTGAACAGGGACCACTATTTCCCTCACAATGCCCCGCCCCTGCAAACCCCCAACGACCCCATACCCCCACCCCACTGACCCATTTCTTATGTTGATCAGACAGTGTGTGAAGTAATGCAACCTGCTGTGCTGCTGCTGCAGAGTCTCTCTCAGGCTCTCTCAGGCTCAGAGATCAGCAAAGGCCTTACACATTCATGAACTGAGTAGAAAGAACCATTCTGTGTGTGTATGTGTGTCAGTTTCCTCCAGCTGAATGTGTTAGATGCATGAATTTAGCTGTAACTACTGTATGTGGGGAGATATATAGCAGTGCATTAGTTTTTATTTTATTTTGTACAGCCCAAAATCACAAATCACAAATTTGCCTCAGAGGGCTTTACAATCTGTACATATACGACATCCTCTGACCTTTGACCCTCACATAAAAAAAACTAAAAAACTTTAAGGGGAGAAAAAGGGAAGAAACCTTCAGGAGAGCAACAGAGGAGGATCCTCTATCAGATGGACAGAAGTACAATAGATGTCATGTGTACAGAATGAACAACATAACAATGGCCAAAGTGCAAAACCCTATTTGCAAAATGAACCAGGAAAAGTGGGAATAACCTCCTATTTGCACTTTGTATATTTCAATTTTTTTTTGTATTTTTGTTGTATTTTGTATTATGTATTGGATATCCTTAACATAGCATTAAGCAATTTCTTTTTTCAGATTTCAGATTTTTCAGAGGTTTTGCTCTTCGGCCATCGATAATAGAGTTACAACACATTCAATGCATTTTGACAGAAATGATTCATATAATGAGAGTAGTAGGATGATGAAAAAGTTACAACTACCAAAAATAACAGCAACAGTGGATATAGTAGAATACTAATCCTAATTAAAGCTGCAAGCAGCGATGTACGGATCCTCGCACCTTTGCGCACGTTGGGGGTGCTGGCGGGATGCCGGCTCACGTGGCCGAGAATGTCTACGACCATCGGACAACGCGACAACATGAGCAATTCATATAAAACTCAAAATGACCGGCTTCTGATACGGTTTGGAGCATGGTCCCAAGAGACTTATTTGTAAGTTTACATGTGTTACATAAGCCTACCAAATTTTTCATATTTTCATCAAACCTACTGCGAGGGCTGCTTTGCCGATTTTATCGGAATTCTGTTGACATTTTGTAGGGGGCGCTATCGAGCCGATTCTTAATTTTGAAGCATTCCAAACACATTATATAACTACATTTAGGTCATTAAATGAGTGTGCTATGTTTTGGTCTGTTTTGAGCATGTTTAGCCCCTCAAAAACATATTTGTTTTTCATGTCGAAGAGTGAGTTGCTACGGCAACAGCCTTCAACGAAACAACATTTTGATAACTTTTAATCACTAAGGTTTTTACATTGTACTGACCAAATTTGAAGTATATCTGATGATTTACCTAGGAGGAGTTCGTTCAAATAAAGAGCCTAGAATTAGGCAAAAATGAAAGGAAAAATCCCACAAATTCAAAATGGCCGACTTCCGATACGGTTTAGAGCATGGTACCAGGAGACTTTTTTTTAAGTCTGTGTGTGATACGTGTGCCTACGAAATTTCTTATATCTATGTCAAACGTACTGCGAGGTCTGCTTTGTCAAAATTTGAAGGGGGCGCTATCGAGCAAACTTTCCACTCTGAAGCATTAAAATCATATCAGGTAACTATATTTATGACTTTAAATGTGTGTGCGAAGTTTAGCTACGTTTCAAGCATGTTTAGTACCTCAAAAGTACCTTCGTTGTTGACGGCGAAGCATGGGTCGTCAGGGCAATGGCGTTACACGAAAGCTCAAAAGCTTTGTAAGCTGACATTATGAACTTCTTACATATGTGTGGTAGTAATTTGATATCGATCTGATTTACCTACTAAGAGAAACAGGCCAAAGTATAGAGGCTTTAACTTCCTGTTACCCGTAGGTGGCGTTATGACTTTGATTAAAAATTGGACTGCACTTGTCTTCAAGGCTGGAGTCTCATCAAAGATGTTAAATTTGGAAAGGATCTGATCATGTGGAGTTGAGTTACATCGGTTTATTTGTTCACGGCGAAGGATCAACATTCTCAGAGCCGCAACATCGCCGCCCTTTAACGAATTCTTACAATCTTCACAATGACGCATTATCAAAGTCTTAAGGCTTTTCTGACAAATGTTGAGAGGGATCTGATGAATTTCCTAGGAGGAATAGATCAGAGTATAAAACTTGTCATTTTCTTTTGCCAATAAGTGGCGCTCTGATATTGTGAAATGTTTTGCATTGGAATGCGCTCAGGCCTTAACTAACATCATGCACAAGAAATTTGGGGCAAATTGGATAATGTACCTTGGAGTTACAGCAACATCCACTTTTGTGGCGAACCGCAAGAAATGGGCATATACTTGGAGCCCCGCAAAGTCAAGGCCGTTCAAAGACAACTCGCCATTTTGATAACTTTTCATCATCAAGGTCTTCAGATCATTCTGACCAAATTTGAAGTTGATTGCATGAATTCTGTAGGAGAAGTTAGTTCACGTACAATTTCTGAAAATGATGAAAAATGGCTTAAAATGCAGAAATTGGGCAATTTACGGCATCGCCCCCTAGGGTTTGAATATAATGAAAATGACAGAGTAAGTTAAAGGAAGCGATGTGGACATATGCTACAAATTTGGTGATGATAGGCCAAGTGATTTGGATGTTACGTGGATTGAAAACTAAGCCACACCCCTTAGAAGTTGATTGGTCCTTTTTGTTCTCAACACAATGAGATTTCAACAAGCTTTTGATAAGTTGTGATGACATTGAACCAATTATGAACCACATAACATTTTGTAAGAATCGGAACCAGCGTTTAGGAGGATTTGGAAATAATGTGTTTTTCACAAAATTCAAAATGGTGGAAAATCTAAGTAGGCGGAGCTTAATGTTACAATGTAACTTTTCGTAGAGCAGACAGAACCGGACATGTGTGTCGAATTTCAAGTCAATTGGTGATTGGGGGCGAATTTCATTGGCTTTCAAAAGAAAGACAATTCTAGGGGGCGCTATAGAGACATTTCTTTCTACCCAAATGCGAGACCCCTAAAATATCAAATTTATCACCCGTTCTGATATGCATGTCAACTTTGGCAACTTTTCAGATATGATAAAGCCCCCAAAAAGGCAGTTAGATTGCAGAATAATAATAATAGGAATAATAAACATTCCAGTTTCAATAGGGTCCTCTCGGACCGACTTCGTCGGTGCTCGGACCCTAATAATAAACATTACAGTTTCAATAGGGTCCTCTCGGACCGACGTCGTCGGTGCTCGGACCCTAATAATGATAACAGCAGTAGGTGTCGGGCAGGACCAGGGTCCAGATAAAACCACGATCCATGTAAACCTGTTAGGAGAGAAAGCACAAAGACTCCGGAGAAGAAGTAGAGTTAGTAATGTGCATTAATGGGACATGAATTCATACAGAAGGAGATAGAGAAGAGGGGAGAGGAGCTCAGTGTCTCCTAAGATGTCACCCAGCAGTCTAGGCCTATAGCAGCATATCTAGGGGCTGGACCAGGGCAAACCTGAACCAGCCCTAACTATAAACCTGAACCAGCCCTAACTATAAACCTGAGCCAGCCCTAACTATAAACCTGAGCCAGCCCTAACTATAAACCTGAACCAGACCTAACTATAAGCGCTATCAAAGAGGAAGGTCTTAAGTCTACTCTTAAATGTGGTGACTATGTCTGCCCCCCAGACTGAAAGTGGAAGCTAGTTCCATAGAAGAGGAGCTTGATAACTACGAACTCTAGGAACCACAAGTCGCCCCACGTTCAGTGAGCACAGCTCTCTAGTGGGGTAATATGGTACTATGAGCTCTCTAGTGGGGTAATATGGTACTATGAGCTCTTTAGTGGGGTAATATGGTACTATGAGCTCCTTAAGATATGATGGTGTTAATTAAGGCTTTGTAGGTGAGGAGAAGGATTTTAAATTTGATTCCTGATTTTAAAGGGAGCCAGTGCAGAGAAGCTAATACAGGAGTAATATGATCTCTTCTCTTAGTTTTTGTTAGTACACGCGCTGCAGCATTCTGGATCAACTGGAGAGATTTAAGAGACTTATTAGAGCACCCTGATAATAAGGAATTGCAGTAGTTTAGTCTAGAAATAACAAATGGATTAACTATTTTTTCTGCATCTCTTTGAGACAGGATGTACCTAATTTTTTAAATGTTACGTAGATGAAAAAAGGCAGTCCTTGAGATTTGTTTTGCGTGGGAGTTAAAGGACAAGTCCTGATCGAAGATAACTCTGAGATTCTTTACGGTGGTGCTGGATGCCAGCGCTATGCCATCTAGAATAACTATATCATTAGATAATTGATTTCGGAGGTGTTCTGGGCCTAGTAAAATAACAGTTCAGTTTTGTCTGAGTTTATCAGGAAGTTGCAGGTCATCCAGGTTTTTATGCTTGAAGTTTAGCGAACTGGTTGGTTTCGTCTGGGTTGATCGATAGATATAATTGAGTATCATCTGCATAACAATGAAAGTTTGTGGAATGTTTTCTGATAATATTGCCTCAAGGAAGCATATATAAGGTGAATAAAATTGGTCCAAGCACAGAACCTTGTGGAACTCCGTGACTAATGTTGGTGGTCATTGAGGTTTCATCGTTTACATATACAAACTGAGATTGATCTGATAAATAGGTTTTTAAACCAGCTTAGTGCAGTGCCTTTAATGATAATTAAATGTTCTAATCTCTGTAATAGGATGTGGTGGTCAAAGGTGTTGAACGCAGCACTGAGGTCTAACAAGACAAGAACAGAGACAAGTCCTTTATCTGATGCAATTAGAAGGTCATTAGTAATTTTCACCAGTGCTGTCTCTGTGCTGTGGTGTTTTCTAAATCCCGACTGAAAATCCTCAAATAAACTATTATGTAGAAAGTCACACAACTGATTTGCGACTACTTTCTCAAGGATTTTAGAGAGCAAGGGAAGGTTAAAGATCGGTCTATAGTTAGGCAACACCTCTGGATCAAGAGTGGGCTTCTTAAGAGGCTTAATCACAGCTACTTTAAAAGACTGTGGTACATGGCCTGTTATTAAAGACAGATTGACAATATCCAGCAAACAGGTGCCAATCAAAGGTAAAACTTATTTAAGCAGCCTCGTCGGGACGGGGTCCAAGAGACAGGTAGAAGGTTTTGAAGTACAAATTGTTGAAGACAATTTTTTAAAGTCGATGGGTGTTAGGTTCTAGTAACCAAAACGTGGACCCAAAAGCAGCACACACAAGTCAGGGTTAAATTAGTAACCAAAAAGGATTTAATAATGGTATACAAATTCAAAGGTGGACAGGGCTGGGTTGCGCAGCTTCGAACCTGGCTGGGATTGTCTACTGGAAGTCTTTCGAGGAAGTGCGGAGTGTGGGCGAGGATGTCGGAGAGGAAGCAGGGCAGGTAACAGGAGTCAGGCGAGGAACAGGAAGCGGAGGCAGCTGGCAGGTAGGTGTTCCGAAACACTGTGGCGACGAAACGATTTGGCGGTGAATGGCAGGAAGACCAGGGTTGATATACAGCGGAGGGTGTCTTGATGGATGATTGGTGTCAGCTGCTCAGGAACCACCGCCCAGGAGAGGGAGGGGGAGATGTCCATGCCTCCTTACTGACAGACAGACCAGACTGACTGAGTAAAACACACAAGAGACAAAAGGACAGGGAAACGGAGGAAACACAGGGAAAACTACTTGACTGCCTTGGTGATAATGACAGTAGTACCCCCCCCCCCTCAACGAGAGCCTCCAGGTGATTTTCCGGGCTTGTCAGGGTGCGGTTTATGAAAATCCCGGACCAACTCAGCATCCTGGATGCGGGAACGAGGTTCCCAGGACCTTTCCTCTGGACCGTATCCCTCCCAGTCCACCAGATACTGAAGGCCTCGCCATCTGACATCCAGTAGTCGTCTGACCGTATATGTTGGCTGGTTGTCAATGATTACATTACATTACATTACATTTAGCAGACGTTTTCATCCAAAGCGACTTACAATAAGTGCATTCAATGAAGGGAGTTCAAACCCAGAACAACAAAAATCAAGAAAGTACAATTCCTCAAGAAAGCCAAACTACCAAGTGCTATGAATACATGCCATTTAAGTGCTACTAGAGTACTAAGAGAGGTACTTTTTTTTTTTTTTTATTCCAGGTATAGTCGGAAGAGATGCGTTTTTAATTTGCGGCGGAAGATGTAGAGACTTCCTGCTGTCCTGATGTCATTGGGGAGCTCATTCCACCAATTGGGAGCCAGGACAGCGAACAATCGCGATTTTGTTGAGCGGTTAGTGACGGAGCTACGAGGCGATTGGCCGATGCAGAGCGGAGTGAACGGGCTGGGGTGTAAGGTTTGACCATGTCCTGGATGTAGACTGGACCAGATCTGTTCGCAGCATGGTACGCAAGTACCAATGTTTTGAAACGGATGCGAGCAGCCATTGGTAACCAGTGAAGAGAGCAGAGGAGCGGAGTAGTGTGGGTGAATTTAGGCAGGTTGAAAACCAGTCGAGCTGCCGCATTCTGGATGAGCTGAGGTCGGATGGCACTAGCAGGTAGACCAGCCAGGAGGGAGTTACAGTAGTCTAGGCGGGAGATAACCAGAGCCTGTACCAGAACCTGTGCCGCCTTCTGGGTGAGAAGAGGACGGATTCTCCTGATTGTGCAGCATGTACCGAGAGGACCGAGTTGTTGCAGCGATGTTGGCAGTGAGGGAGAGTTGACTGTCGAGTGTCACACCGAGGTTCCTAGCAGTCAGGGTCGGGGCTAACACGGAGTTGTTGAAGGTGATAGTCAGGTCATGGGTGGGAGAGCCTTTCGCTGGAAGGAAAAGTAGTTCAGTCTTGTCAGGATTAATCTTCAGGTGGTGTGCGGACATCCACTGAGAGATGTCGGTCAGACAGGCAGAGATACGTGCTGCTACCTTAGTTTCAGATTTGGGAAACGAGAGAACTAGTTGGGTGTCATCAGCATAGCAGTGGTAGGAAAAGCCATGTGAGCGAATGACAGAGCCGAGACAGTTGGTGTACAGAGAGAAGAGGAGGGGACCCAGGACGGAACCCTGGGGGACCCCAGAAGTGAGGGGACAAGGTTCAGACACAGACCCTCTCCAGGTTACCCGGTAACTGCGGTCGGTGAGGTAGGATGAGAAAAGGGAGAGAGCAGTGCCTGAGACACCCAGGTCCTGTAGGGTGGAAATAAGGATCTTGTGGTTCACTGTGTCGAATGCAGCAGAAAGCTCAAGAAGGATAAGGACAGAGGAGAGAGAGGCTGCTCTGGCAGTGTGAAGTTGCTCAGAGACAGCAAGGAGGGCAGTCTCTGTAGAGTGGCCTGCCTTGAAACCAGACTGGTGAGGGTCAAGAAGGTTGTTATGGTGGAGGTAGGAGGAGAGCTGGTTAAAGATGGCTCGCTTGAGAGTTTTGGAGAGAAAGGGAAGAAGAGAGACGGGTCTGTAGTTGTTTACTTCAGCCGGGTCGAGGGTGGGTTTCTTCAGGAGAGGGTTAACTCTTGCCTCCTTCAGAGAGTTGGGGAGAAAGCCAGCGGAGAGGGAGGTGTTAATAAAATGGGTGAGAAAGGGGAGAAGGTCAGGAGCAATGGCCTGGAGAATGTGAGATGGGATTGGGTCAAGGGGGCAGGTGGTTGGGCGGGATGAGGTAACCAAGGTTAGAACTTGATTGGGAGACAGGGGAGTGAAAGAGGAAAGGGAAGGGGCAGAAGATGAAGTCGATGGCAAAGTACTTATAGAGGATGGATTAGTAAACGAGGAGCATATGTCATCTATCTTTTTTGTAAAGTAGTTGACAAAGTGGCTTGGTATAAGGTTGGAAGGAGGAGGGAGACTGGGGGACTGGGGTCAAGGAGGTTGGAGAAGATAGAGAAGAGTTTTTTGGGGTTAGAAAATGAGAATTCAATTCTGGTTTGGTAGAAAGCTCGTTTGGCAGCAAAAATAGAGGCAGAGAAAGAAGAGAGAAGAGATTGATAAGCAAGCAGGTCCTCAGGGCATTTAGATTTTCGCCATTTCCTTTCCGACGCTCGCATAGTGGCTCTCTCGGCACGCACCGAGTCCAACAACCACGGAGCTGGTGGGGACTTGCGTGCCTGTCTTGTTGTAAGAGGACAAAGAGAGTCAAGCGAGGAATACAGAGTAGAAAGCAGAGTGTCTGTGGCAGAGTTAGGATGCAAGAGTGAGAAGGAGCCAGTAGAAGGGAGGACTGATAAAACAGGAGGCCAGAGAAGAGGGAGAGAGAGAGAGCGAATGTTGCGACGGACAGGTACAGAGTCTGTTGGTGTGGTAGAGTTGTCAGTTCCACAGAGTGGGAGAGAGAAGAAGTGGTCAGAGACATGAAGTGGAGTTACAGAGAGGTTGGATGTAGAGCAGTTTCTGGTGAAGATATAGTCAAGGTGGTTGCTTGCTTTGTGAGTCGGAGGGGAGGGACTGAGTGAGAGAGCAAAGGAAGATAGTAAAAATAATAGGTCAAATGACTTCTCTGTCTGGATGTTGAAGTCACCCAGAAGGATAAGCGGAGGGCCATTTTCTGAGAAGTTTGATAGGACGACGTCTAGCTCTTCCAAGAAATCTCTCAGAGGACCTGGTGGACGGTAGAGAACGACACTGTTCAATTGTACCGGATGAGTGACTGTCACAGCATGAAAGGACAAAGTCAATGGTGGTCAATGGTGTCGAACGCAGCACTAAGGTCTAACAAGACAAGAACAGAGACAAGTCCTTTATCTGATGCAATTAGAAGGTCATTAGTAATTTTCACCAGTGCTATCTCTGTGCTGTGGTGTTTTCTAAATCCTGACCATATGCAAGAACAAGGTCGAGGGTGTGATTAAAACAGTGAGTGGGTTTCTGTACACTCTGACAGAAGCCAATTGAATCTAATAAGGAGATAAACACAGTACTAACGCTATCATTATCGACATCCACATGAATATTAAAGTCACCTACAATAATAACTTTATCTGTTTTAAGGACTAAACTTGATAAAAACTCTGAAAATTCAGATGGAAATTCAGAATACGGACCTGGGGCCCGGTACACTATAACAAATAGAATTGGCTGTATTGTTTTCCAGGTTGGATGTGAAAGACTAAGAACAAGGCTTTCAAATGAGTTGTAGTTTAATTTAGGTTTAGGGTTTATTAATAGGCTTGAGTCAAAGATAGCTGCTACTCCACCTCCTCGGCCAGTGCCTCGAGGAATGTGAGTATTAATGTGACTTGGAGGAGTTGATTCATTTAGGCTGACATATTCTTCATGACACAGCGAGGTTTCAGTAAGACAGAATAGATCAATGTGATTGTCTGATATTAAATCATTTACTAAAACAGCTTTAGATGACAAAGATCTAATATTTAAGAGTCCACATTTAATTCTCCTATTTTGTTGCACTGTTGCGTTGGTGGTGTTAACTTTTATGAGATTATTTTGTATAACTCCTCTTCTGGTTACTTTTAATTTAATTAATTTAAGTGGCCGTGGGGCAGACACAGTCTCTATATAGTTTTGGGTGGGTAACTGCTCTAATGGAAGTGCAGAGAAGGATGTAAGACTACAACTAGTGCACTAGTTGTACATAGATTGAGTTTATTGTGTCTTAGGCAGCCCATGGTATTTGCATTTCACAGAAAGATCAATTGCAATAAATAGGACAAATACTGGGTGAAAGGAAAGTTTAGAAAAAAATATTTTTATACAAAACAGTTCCTCAACTATAGCCAACAAAGGACATTCACAAAATGAAATAGTTGTGTTCCTGGAGAGGTGCGGGACACTGGTTTGGGGCTGACACTTGTGCTGCCAATCTGTCCCTGTACTGCTGGCCTCTATGTTCATTGGCTTGCACAGGTGGTGGTGGTTGCCCTGGATACTCTTCCTCAGCCAGCTCCAGGATGTCCCCAGCAGTGATGCAGATATTATGGAGCATACAACACCCAGCAAAGACATTTGGAGCAACGGTGTGATCCACTTCCAGATCATTGAAGATCCCTCGCCACCGTGCCTTCATCATGCCAAAGGCCCTCAATTCTTCCCCTCACTGGTTCCCGGTATAAGGTGATGAGGGTGACTGGTGCATTCAAACATCCCCCATACCCTACGATGAAGAAATCAGCTGGTGGGTAACAGCCCCTAACAAACACTGGACTATTTCTTAGTATGCTGGTGTCATGGACTGAACCAGGGTAACCAACAAATATGTCCAGATATTTGCCAGTGCTGTCACAGATTACCTGAAGCTGGACAGAGTGGAAAAGTTTCCTGTTCAGGTAATCTTGTGCATGTGGATCATGAGGAGCTTTCAACCACAGTGGCTGACAGTGGCTGTTGGAAGACGTTGGAAGCAATGGACGATTTCAGCACACTCTACCAGGGTGAGGAAGCGGACCACTTTGTCCAGGAGAGACAAGAGATCATTGCACATGTGATGTACAATGTCAAACACTGTTGACTTTGGCACGTCAAAGACCTAGGAGACAACAGTGTAAGACAGACCATGTGCAAGCCAGTAGACCAACAGGAGGACCTCCATGTAGTGCACCCAGCCATGGGTCTTCTCCCTCCTGAGAAGGGTCACCAGTGCCTCAAATGACAGCTTAGACAGGCAGAAGTCAAACCGCATGTCTTTTGAGGCATCTAAATAAATATTGACAAGCCGGACATGGGTGTTGGGCGTGGCATATATTTTGCTCCTCTCCTGTAAAAGACAACATACAGTGTAAATACATAACCATAACTATTGTGAGGTTTTTTACTCATCTATTTAAATTTTTAGAAGTAATGTTGCATTATTGTTGTGTAAGGCAAGCACATGGGAGATGTTTGCCTTCAAGGCTTTCTGCCAGAAAGCGTATTTCAACCAAAACCATGTTTTTTTCCTAAACCTAACCAAGTAAGCTTGTTGGCTGAATACAAGGATATTTCATGCAGAACACCCTGAAGGCTAACTTCTACCATGTAAACACATGAGACATGCAGAAACAATTTCAGAAATCGTTTGATAGTATTTAATTTAAGCTCTGTGATCAATGTTTAAAACCCATATCAGCATCATCTTACCATTTCTATACACAATGCCATGAGCCTCTGCAGTTGTGCACTCCTCCTGTGAATGTGTCTACAATTTTGCTGCAAGGTGAGCCATGCGGTAGAAGCCCTTGGCTATGATGTTCCCCATCTGCCCTTTTATAGGCCGGTAATTAAAAATATCTCATTGGGATGTATACTAAACATCTGGGTAGATGGTTATTGGCTATTCATTGAGTGCAGCAATGCTGGTCCCTTTTGTCTGAGTCATGTTTTTGATTATCATCTTTTGAATCAACTATTTTGTCACATTACAATTTTAAAACACTATCAAGTCAACACTTCTAGGTCACACTGAGTTGTGTTGTGTTTCATAAACTATTGTCTGCATATTCTTATGATCAGATTATAATCTGCATATAAACCACAACAACAAAAACGGATATGAGACATTGTTAGTGGGATAACGTATTTAATTCAGCATGTTTGAAACTGAAGAATGAGACAATATAGTAGCTTTATACTCTATGTGACAATCCCTTGGTTTCACTTTTATATTACTTCTTTAATTTCCATTCCAACCTTGTTATTAAATACGTTTAACTGGGTTTTCTGCGTTTATGTTGTCTGCATGACACAAGACTGTAAGAACACACGTATCTAAGATGCGCTTTTTTGTAGTCCATCTTCTGAACATTGTAGTTTCACTGCTGCAGACCCGTGTCACTAACATCCGCCTGAGTCGCATCATAACTACGTAGCTTAGTGAAAGTGGAGTTGGATTCTCTAAACACCGCGTTTGTCTTTTCTCATCATGAATTCTAACTCCTCATTAATTCTCCTCCCCATCTTTTCTTGACTCTGTGATTATTTCCACAGAGGTCAAGGAAAAGTGTTGAGGAATAGACGTTAGGAGGTATTTTTTGGACTATTTGACCGCAGCCTCAGTCAAATCACTTCCGGGATTCCACTAGTAGGGGAAGGTTGCAAGTGGATAACCAGACTCTCTGTGCCGGCTTTCTGGATGGTCGGGGGCCAGGGTGAATGATGACATGGTAAATGGTCTATACTTGTATAGAGCTTTTCTAGTCTTCCGACCACCGAAAGTGCTTTAATAATACATGTCATCATTCACCCATTCACACACTGATGGCAGGGGCTACAATGCAATGCCACCTGCCTATCAGGACAGGTGGCACTCTAGAGGGGTCCATCTGGATGGGATTGGGGGAAATAAGGAATCCAAGGAAGGAAACTGAAAAGGTGTGGAACTCTCTTCAGTCTTCGACCTTTACAAACAGTTGATGGTCCCTGAGGACATAATTTACCAGGGCCTGGAAAACAACATTTGTTAATCCAAATGGAATCACAAAGTACTCATAGTGTCCACTTGGGATATTGAATGCAGTTTTCCACCCATCCCCCTCCCTAATCCTCCCCAGATATGTGTTTCCAAGATCTAGTCTGGAAAATACTTTGCCGCCTTGGAGCAGTTCAAAAGCTGAGGATATAAGAGGAATTGGTTACCTGTTCTTTATGGTGATCTTGTTGAGACCACAGTAGTCAGCAGGGATGAAGGGACTTCAATTACATTACATTACATTTCTTTTGTATAGCCAAAAATCACAAATTACAAATTAGCCTCAGAGGGCTTTACAATCTGACTTGTCTTTCTTCTCAACAAAGAAAAACCCAGCACCAGCAGGAGATGGCTGGATGATGCCTGCCGTGAGGGAAGAGTCTCAGGAGCCGAAAAGAAGTATAGGCGCCCTCGGGGAGGCACCGCCCCAGGGAGGAGGTCAATGGCACAGTCATATCAGCAATGTGGTGGCAAAGAGGTGGCATGGGCCTTATTGAACATCTCCTTGAGGTCGTGGTAGAAGAGAGGAACACCAGGAAAGTTTGGACTCTCACCGTCCTCAAGGGTAGGTGCAGGTAGTGATGAGGTCCCCAGCGGAAGTAGAGCAATTTCCCTCGGTGGAGGAGACGAGCAACTGAGGGACTCAGTGGCTTCTTGGGCAGAAGTAGACGGCAACAATTAGTTATACAATCAGCCCCAGACCCTGACATCTCCGGTGGACTAGTCAAGATTGTGCAGCTTGAGCCATGGAAAAGCCCAGAATGAGAGGAAGGAGGATGTAAGGGTGAAATCAACAAACAGTTGACCACCATGCTGATGCCAAATCCTCTCACTGCCTTTGTGTGTTTACAGTTTAGAGGAGAGATCGATGGTATTCTATGTGTAAAATGTTCCAGATTCAGGAGAGTAATTAAACAAGCCTTTGCATTAATTTTCCAGCTAACAAAACATAGCATAAATATACAACACGACTGAGTGATGAACAGACAATGGTAAACACAGTAGACTGTATACATAAGTGTATATGAATATATTATTATATATATTTTTTAAGGTCAAACAATCTTGCTGAAATACCGCTCAAGGAATGTGAATACGTGTGTGTGTGTGTGTGTGTGTGTGTGTGTGTGTGTGTGTGTGTGTGTGTGTGTGTGTGTGTGTGTGTGTGTGTGTGTGTGTGTGTATTGATTTTCCTTTTTATGTAACTGAGGATCATGTTGTATGCTGGAAGGTTACTGATAGAAGTAAATATAGACTTGCAACCTTCTCCCCCAGAAACAGATACAGCTGAGGAATAAGGAGAAGAAATAGATGTTGGATTTCTCTTGTGCTTTGGATACGAACTCTTAAAAATCCAACCACAATTTGCTTCAACACCGGCAGGTGGAAGAGAGTGAGTTTGGGAAAGTGGAGGTGGTGGAGCTGAAAGTACCTGATGGAGCAGCTTGAACTGCAGCATGAAGTGATGGTCTGCAGGAGGACTAAACAATGTTATAGCACTGCCTCAGGCTGTTTCAATATATTTACTGTACAAGAGAATGTAAGCAATGTTAGCACAGATTCATGACCTACAATCAAGTGGTTTACACTTTTATCCTGGCTGATTAAGATCACCTATATATACAGTAGCTGTGAGAGCAGATGTTCAGTAACAAAATATGAGTAGCTTGTTCTTCTGAGGGAATTGAGCCTCACTAACATTGGAATACCAATTCTTCATGGAACATTGCATAATACCCACAGTGTAAAAAGTTCTGACAGCCTAGCAAATCAACAAAGCTATCTTGCATAATTAGCCATGTGCTTCTGTTTTGTTGATGTTAATATTACAAAATTAAGTGCAAATGAAAATATAGCCTTATAATCTGCAAATGATATGCTTCAGCAGTCTTCATTTTTGCATGGCAGAACCAGAAGTTGCTCTTCATATCTGTGACAAATGAGCAATAGCAACAGTTACAACAGTCCATTTTTTGACAAGCTACAACTCCCTTTTTATGTTCACCTCTTAATGAGACAATTGGGCCGGCCTCTCAGACACGATCAGATCCAGTCTAGGTGGAATGGGGGAAAGGCTCACTCTCAGAGTAGCCTCAAGTGTTGCTCTGAGTCGGTTTCGGGCTTTGGTCTTAGTTGTGGCCACACTGGAGAATCCTGATTCACACAGGTATGTAGTTGTGAATGGGAGAAGGCGTTTCACAGCCCTCATTGCTAGACATGGGTATTCCTTTGAGACAGCAATCCAGAAGGAGCCCAGGTCCAGTTTGCCCCAATGCAACTTTAAAGTGCTGTTGGTGGAAACTTCCAGAAGCTGAGATTCCAGATGTGAGGGCAAAGCAACATCATTTTCAGTGGGATCCACAGAAAATGGGTCCAAAATCCGCATGTGTCCGTCTCTGGGATCTTTAGGAAAGTATTCATCAAATTTCTCTGCCAGTCGTGAGAGGTGCTGAGAGACTGAGTCGCTGATCTTCACCTGAGGAGAGTTTTCCAAAATGTCAGACAAAAGTGGAAACATGTCCTTCCTCTCTTCCTGGGCACTCTTAGTCCACAAAGCAAGTTTCCTCCTGAAAGCTTGAACTTTGTCTGCAACAACAAATATGTTGCTATTTCTCCCTTGAAGTGAGATGTTCAGCTGGTTCAGCAGTGAAACAATGTCACAGAGGAAGGCAAGTTTAGCTGTGAACTCCGTGTTGGCATAGCGATGTGCCAGAGGAGATTTCTTCTCAGTGAGAAAAGAGAAGACCCCATTCCTCAGTTCAAACAAACGCTTGAGGACCAGACCTCTGGAGAGCCATCTCACCTCACTGTGATAGAGCAGCTGGACATGATCTGCTTCCATGTCCCCACAAAGCTTGGCAAAACATCTGGAGTTCACAGCTCTACTTTTAATGAAGTTGATGGTTTTCACACTTACATCCATCACCTCATGGAACTCTGGTGACAAGGCTTTCATGGTGGGGAAAACAGTGGGTCCATTTAGCTTCTGGTGCACGATCAAGTATCTGCTTGACGACGCCATTATGCCTGCCAGTCATTGACGCTGCACCATCACTGCACACCCCAACACAGTTGTGCCAGTCCAGGCCGTTCTCAGTGAAGTAGCTATCCATGCAGCGGAAACATTCCTGAGCCGTAGCTCGTGTTGCTAGCTCTCCACAAAACAGGATGTCTTCATGCAAACTACTGTCCCAGCGATGGAGAACAAAAACCAGCAGCAGTGCAGCATTCGTGACATCAGTGGACTCGTCTAGTTGCAAAGAGAAAAATGGGCTACTTTTTATTTTTTCTGTAAGCTGATGCTGTATGTCTGAGGCCTTGTCCGCGATATGGTGACTTACAGTGTCGTTTGAGAGTGGGATGGTCAGCAGCTTCTTTGCAGCAGCCTCTCCAATCATCTCACGGTACATCTCCACAGCGGCAGGCAGAACCAACTCCTCCGCTATGGTGAATGCTTTCTTACTTCGTGCCAAACGTCTGGCTAAGAAGTAGCTGGCTTTCAAAACACATTTGGAGCTGCCAGTCAGTGACACGACAGACCTTTTCTGCATCTGTAGCCCATTTTCCTTTCTCTAGAAAAATTCCACCAGCTTTCCCACCAGCGTCGGATGTTTGGTCTCTAGATGCCGCTTTAGTTTTGAAGGCTTCAGGTCTTCATTGGATAGCATTAGCCCACACTCCACACACTGGGCTCTCGGCTCTGCCTCGTTACCTCCATTCACAAAGCCGTACTTAATGATGTCAGGATTGTACTTGAGCAAAATTTTTGACTTTTGAGAGGGTTTGGCACCACTTTTGTCTTTATTTTTTCGTTTTAAATACTTCTCCATAACTTTCGCTACAGGCTAGCGGCTGGCTGAGTGTCTTCTTCTGCTTATTGGAGCTGACTGATGCATTACCGCCACCAAGTGGTAGGAAGCTATATTATAACTGAGCGTCTCATGGATAACAGTAATATCTCTGGTGTCTTCAATTGATAACCTATGCGGTCCCGTGGCCCACAGGTGCAAAACTGAACGTTTTTTGTGGCCGTCTAGTTGGCGCTAGCTACCATGGGCCACTAGTGGACCTGTACTTGTATAGCGCTTTTATAGTCTTCCGACCACTCAAAGCGCTTAAGTTAAGAATCACTGTATTAAGCTACATGAACAGGCTAGGGCAAAAGAGCTTTGAAAGAGCTTGAAATAATTACAAAGCAACTATTGATGCAGTGGATGAAAAGCACAGATGGATTTAGAGGTGGCCAATGTAGTGTCTTCATTTGTGGAATGAACGCTGACAGCGGAGTACCAGCAGTCTTATTTTCCACTCGAGGGATTGTTGATCATCTAGGGATGGATATGTTCTTCGTGCCTGCCTCTTCTCCTAATGTCATCCTGGACCTCATCCTACCCTCTGCATCTCAACTTGGGCCAGCTAATAATGGTGTATGAGTCAACTATTCTCTGACTCTTGCAGGTACTACAGCTGCTGTCTCCAGCAAAGAAACACCTCACGTAAATTGGTCAACTCTGGCTATGCGATTAAACCTTAGACTGTATACAAGAAGTTGACATTGTCAACTTAACGTCACCCATTGGTTTGTGAACTAACGTTTTAAAGCCTTTAGTTTGCCATATTGTTTTTTTGCAACCAAAAATCAGACGAGAGGGTGGAACTAAGTACAACGGAAAGCTGACAAAGTCCTTTTTACACTATCATGAATTTAAAACATACTGTGAAAGGGTTAAAGTTGTAAGACGTAAACACAAACAACTCCCAGACCGGACATCACCGTGGTAGAGACCTGTCAATCACCTTGTAGCCCTGCCCTAAAGCATCCCCTGCTTTATGGTCTGTTTGACTCTAAATGGATCATAATTTACTAAATGAACATCAAGAAGACTTGAAACTAGAGATTGAGACCATAAACTCATGTTTACAATGTTTACTGAGGGTATAAATCAAGAGAGAAGTAGAGTCATTTTCTATAGACTTCTATACAACCAGAGGAGTCGCCCCCTGGTGGTCAGGAGACAGAATGCAGGTTTAACATATGAAGCTTTGACATCTATACAACCAGAGGAGTCACCCCCTGGTGGTTAGGAGAGAGAATGCAGCTTTAACACATGAAGCTTTGACTTCTATACACCAGAGGAGTCGCCCCCTGATGGACAGTAGAGAGAATGCAGGTTTAAGACTTCTTTTTTTTGGGTGGAGTGTTTTTCCTGATCCGATGAGAGGTCCTGGGACAGAGGATGTCGTTGTGTACAGATTGGAAAGCCCTTTGAGGCAAATTTGTAATTGGTGATTTTGGACTATAAAAAAATAAATTGAATTGAATTGAGCATTGGCTTCACTTTTCAGAACCCGAGCTTGCCTTCACCTAACAGTTTTTATAATGACAATTTTTTTGAATAGTCTACACAACAAAAAATACCTGTAAGGAGTTAAGAGAGAAATGTTTCTTTAGTAATTTGATTGAATCCTTTAATTAGTTAAGAAGATACATTTTTATCCCAAGATACACTGAGGATGAGCACAGTAATTGCATTTACCAAAACCAAATCCATGGAGCCTGATCTGCCTCTTACAGTGGAACATTACAAGCACAGCCAGAATTAAAAGCTATTCAGAACCTGTGCCCCCACCCCCATTTGCACACACACCACACACACACACACATTAATGGCTGGGTTGAATGTAGAGTCCACCTACACATTTCCCTGACTCATTTGTACTGTCGCTCCTGGAGAGCACTGCTGAGAGGTGCAGAGTGGGCTGCAGCTGCAGTGTGTGTGCCATGTTTAAGTGTGTACATGTGTGCCTGTCTGTGAATATGTGCGCATTTATTCTTTTGGCATTAAAATGTAGACAGGTGCTGGGCTTGTCTAGCGTCAGCGCAGACAGAAAATACACATAAAAAGCTACGGACTCAACAGATGTATCAGGCCTGCAATACTTCAGAAGCACATGGTAAAACTGTGAAGGTTTTAAGGAAATAGCAACGCTCCCCTGTCTAAACCCATGTTGGTGGAGAAGTTGGCAGGTTGGAGTGTTTTCAATGATTCTCAGCAAAATCAAAAACGGCAAACCTTAGAAGGATTCAGAAACTCTTGAGCACCTCTCTGATTGAGAGTGCTGATTAGTGGCTGTCCAACAGTGACTAAAACCCCCTTCCTTGGATGGTCCCCCCCCTCCAGAGATTGCCACAACCCCACCCGCCCACTGAGGAGCAGTGGGGGATAAGCAAGGTCTGAGGCTGTGAATGCTGAAAACGTCTACAGTCATATCACCCCATGAGCATTGTCCTGACCAAGCCTGCTACTTATCAAGCACAGCTACTAATCAAAAATCTGATCAATGACCTTGATCAGCTGGCGTACATTAAGAGCCTTAACAAAGCCAGGTTTAGACTTATAGTCTGATCATCTCCGACGTCCTGCTGCAGCAGTCTGGCAGCATGCCAGCATCCCCTCAGTGACCCCATACAGTTGCTGCCCTCCTCACATACTAATGATGGTTCGGTCTTGTCCCTATCGCTGATCACGGCCTAAAATACCACCGTGATTATTGTGCAGGGTATGATGTTAGAAATAGAGCCCCGGCTATTTCCACATACAGATCACAGCCAGCAGGCATTGGAGAAGAGACAGAAGTGGCCTTGATCGCAAGAGTCAGAGTGAGCTGTATCTGAGCCCCCACTTTACTGTGTGTCTTTATCTGATTTATGTTTTGATTGCTGTCGGGCAGATACCTTGTATCTCCATATTTCATCATTTGTATTGTTTTCATAAATCAATTCAACTCAATTCATTTTATTTTGTATAGCCCAGATCATAAATTAGCCTTAAAGAGCTTTACAATCTGTACACATACGACATCCTCTGTCCCAGGACCTCTCATCAGAACAGAAAAAAACTTTAACGAAAAAAAAAAAGAAAATAAATCACTGCTATTGGTCACCCGTAACGTCTGTCTGTTTGTTTTACAAATATTTAACCTATGAAACATCTGACAAATAACGAAGTGACTAAATCCCATCAATCCATCGGACGCTCAAGCTGTCGACAAAACCTCAAATCTCCACGCCGCTTCTTCTTGAATGAGGAGTCGCTTACAGCAGAGCTGAAGGTAAACAGTGATGAGGTGATTTCGTCCGACTTTCGTCTGAGGCAGTGTTTCCCACAGTTTCATCATGACAACTTCTTAACAGCAGTCTGCCAGGAGGATTCAACTCAGCTGGCCTCATGACCTCTCTCCAGCCCTGGCTGGTCCTCAGCGGACGTGTTTCCTCCACAGTGGTGCGCAGAGACCGGCTCAATGACCGCTTGTACGGCCATCCCCGAAGTCTTTGTGTGTTCTCGCCTCGCAGGTTTCTATGGATCGTGGTTAAATCTGGACCCTGGTCCTACGTCCTGCTGTGGTCCTCCCCGACACCTACTGCTATTATTACATGCATCATTTCTGTCATGTGAATTGAACGTGTTGTAACTCTGTTATGCTGTTCATTCTGTACACATGACATCTATTTTTGTACTCTGTCCATCCTGGGAGAGGATCCTCCTCTGTTGCTCTCATGAAGGTTTCTTCCCTTTTTCTCCCCATTAAAGGGTTTTTTGGGGGAGTTTTTCCTGATCCGATGTGAGGTCCTGGGACAAAGGATGTCGTATGTGTACAGATTGTAAAGCCCTCTGAGGCAAATTTGTAATTTTGGGTTATACAAAAATAAATTTAATTGAATTTTAAGGCCCGGGGTGAAGGTGGCTCGCGGTTCCGACCTTGAGCTTTACAGCCGCCCTCACCTGGTCCTCGCCGACTCCCAGGACCGTGGTGCTCACTGCGCCCTCTCTCTCTGAGGGTAGAGCTCAATGAAAATGGTTTAACATTAGGCCTATATTGCAAACTCAGTTAAAACTCTGCAATGTACCTGTTTATTAAATTTAACTCTGATGGTACCATGGTGACTATAGATGGAAGGGTTTGCCAAGGAGACGAGCATAGCTAGCTAGCTAGCAAAAACATGTATCTCCATTTGAGCTTGATTTTGGTAAAATATTAATAATGTATTGACCCATGCAAGTATATATAAAAAGTTACGGTTATGGACATACAAGATTTCCAAGCGACAGCGACAATATCCATGTTTTGGCTTGTAAAATCAACAGCCTCATGAATGAAAACTATAATAAAATATTCTCTGATCATCTTCTTCTCCACAATATAAACAACACAAAGAAGTCTCTCTTTTTTCTTCAACAATATTGCGTGTTGATATTGTCAGTTAGTGCCGTACTGCTATGGTCTTGTTTTAGTCAAACAAACATATTTAGTCATTTGGGGTTTGTTTCTTCATTGATACATGAATAACATAAGTCAGAGGTCATCAAAATACAGCTGTATTTCTTAATAAACAAGTATCTAAATTAGAAATGTCTTTGCCTTAGAATTTGATAATTAACTTTTTTGCTTAATTGACCTATTGGATATGAAAGGACTCTGGTGATTCTATAGCTACTGCATCATTGGTTATAGTTTGAGAAACAAATTTATGTCAATTCTTCTACTGATTTTATAAAGTATGTGTTAAATTCATTTGATGATATTATCTGTGAAGGCCGTACCATTTATTTTCAGTTCCTTAATTCCTTTCATGATTTGAAAGTGTTTCCAGAAGAATACATTTTCAAGTTGTGTAATATGTAGCTTTTGTCACGATATTGGTTAAATAAAAATAAATTGTAATTATTATATATATATAGATATATATCTATATATATATATATAGATATATACATACATTTTTTGTGTGTGTGTCTGTGTGTGTGTGTGTGTGTGTGTAATATATTGTGGCAACCCGGGGGGACATGGAGGCAAGATTCGGAAAAAAAAGAAGGAGACTCAGAGACAGTAATCGCGTAACAAAAAAGTGTCCTTTAATAAATAGGTTAGGGTAAAGGGGGATGGGGTCAAACTCAACAAAAGATTCCTCCCGGTCGGGGTCTTTGTCCGGTGTGGGCAGAGGAGAGAGGTGAGTCAGCTGGGTTACCTCCTGTCCGATGCAGCTTGTAAGAAAACTAAGCTTAAATAGCGCTCCTAGTGATAGCTAGTATGTATTACAATGTGTTAAATGCTGTTAGGTTAAAGCTCAATAAATAACACTGAATGTATTATGCAATTATATGAAATGAATTACACTGAATGTATTATGCAAATATATATTATGAATAACACTGAATGTATTATGCAAATATATATTATGAATAACACTGGATGTATTAGGCAATTATAGCAAATAGAATGATTTGAATGTATTAAGAAGTCAGACAGCGAACGTGATCAAGATCAGAGGGCATGAAGCAGGTAGGTGAAATCCCCACACACGGAAGATGCAGATTGAAACAAGACACCACACATCAGTAAGAAACGTGTGAAAGAGGATTTGACCAATTGCAAGGCTGCAGCCTTTGAACGAGAGGGTGTTGAAAGGACTGAAAGTGATAAAATAGAGATACAGGAGAAAGGCTTTTTCGACTGACTGTCTGGATATATTAAGGACCCCATTCCATGGAATATATTTAATATAGTGTGATTCAACTTGTAATTGGTTTACTTTTTTTTTATATAAAACCTTTTTGTTATAACTGGAACCATGGATTCAGCTCAAATCTGTTTCTCAGAGCACAGAGAGGGAGAGCCATGCAGAAGGCCTCTCTCCTCCACAACAGGGAGAGCCATGCAGAAGGCCTCTCTCCATAACAGGGAGAGCCATGGAGAAGGCCTCTCTCCATAACAGGGCCTCATGCAGAAGGCCTCTCTCCTCCACAACAGGGAGAGCCATGCAGAAGGCCTCTCTCCATAGCAGGGCCTCTCTCCCCTCAACAAGCTCCTCTCCAGAGGTTCAGTAGACCCTCGTAGACTCCTGCCCAGTCTGTCCACCCGTGCTGCTTCCCAGCTCTGTGAACATATGCTCACTCTAATTAACTGATGGGCTGCAGGTGTGACCACTGCCACGTGCCTAGTGGCTGCAGCACCTGCACTGGATAATAGACTCCCTCTATAACCCCCCCCAACCTGAGCTTGGGGATCTGCCCCCTGTGCTGGGTCTGCTCAGCTTTTCCCCCTGGTTTGCAACAATATATATATATATATATATATGGATACACATATAATTGCAAACAATTCAGTCAAAAGTAAAAAGACAGCGCTCTAGCTTTTATTAAATTAAAATATTAAATCTTAATCCTGAGTCACACTGATTAAAAGTTACCTGGGAACAAATAATACACTCTGAGACCAAAGATTGCTCATTAGATCCTCCAAACTGATTTATATCTCATGTTTAACTGCTACGGAGACATCAGAGCCAGCGGATCATTTCTAAAAGTCCGGCCGAGATCAGGTTATTCTCGGCGGGGCACTGTGAGCGCTGACTGCCTGGTGCTGGCGAGGCTTACCGGTTCCGCTAGCAACACCTCACATCTCCGAAATTGTCGGAGTATATTTTTAAGGAGGCTGAATCTTGACAAACCGACCACAGATTTGATGCTTAAACAACTAACTTCTCGCCTAAAACAATCCTAAAATTACATTCCGTGGCTCAACAACAGTAGTATTTAGAAAACCTTAACTTTCAGTTGTGTGTTTTCTCCTCCGCCATTGTTCCCTGTTGCTGCTGCTGTATGCATTCTGGGATATTTGGTTGTCCCAAGTACGGACAAGTCACCTCTGATGCATCCCGGGTAAAATCAAGTCACATCCAGGCATTTGGACCGTTCTTGGCTCGATGCGGACTTTAGAATTGAAACAGGACTTGGGCCGCGACTGATGATGTTTCACAAGTCCACGAGAACACAAGTCCACACAAGAACGCATATTGAGAAACGACCTGTGTTCCCCTCTCTGTGTTGGTTTGTCTGTCTTGTTATCCAATCTGGTTTGTTGGTAAACACCATATCAATTAGGGTTCTAGTATTTGTATCAGTTCTTGTAGGTCCTTTAATCATCTGCTGGAAGGTGAACTTTGACGTACTAATTTTCAGTTTTTTTGTTCTTTGTCCAACCAGTTAATATTGTAGTCAAGAAATAATATTGTTTCTATGTGAGAATCAAACCTTTTCATTAAACTACACAATTTAAGTCAAATACCTTTCAATGTTCTACAGAGAGGAATATTTCATAAAGATAAAGATAAAGAGGTTTTTCTTGTCATTTTAGTGATACAATGAAATTAATGTTTGGTAGCCCTCAGCCAGTCAGCAGCAGCGTACAACAACGATAACAAACAATATACAAAATTAAAATACAAAATACAAGGAATAATTAAAATACAAAATACAAGGAATAAGTGATAAAATTCAAGTAATAAAATCTATGCAAACAGTGCAGTGTAAACATTTGTTTTGACAGTGTAAACAGCGTATATAAAGCCGTGCCCAGAGTCGAGAGCTTGGTTCCTACGATCCTCTGTGCTGTTTTAACTACCCGGGCTAGGTCTCTCCGGTTTTCTGCTGTGCAGCTGGTGTACCACACGCTGGCGCTGTGGCAGAGAATTGTCTCTATGGTGCTCCTGTAGAAGTTGACATGGGTATATCCCAAGTCTCTTAATTGTCGTTTCCTCGATCCTCGCTTGAACCGAAACTTGTTCTGTGCCGCCATCTTGACAGCCGTCCCAAAGCTCTTATTTCTGCTGAGGAGCGAGGAGCGAGGAGGCATCTCAGAGGAGCCATGAGCGAGGAAGCACAAGAGCAGGTTTCCAGGGAGTGTTTTAATGCTGGACACGCCCCCTCACTGTTCATTAGTTATTTTATTGGTTGGACTGATCGCTGGAGTTTCATACCAGAGTGAAGACGGATCACAGATTAAACTCTCTATATATTTGATTTGTTTTCTGAGTGTTGGGTTTTCTGAGTTATATCATTTAAGTTTAACCTGAAACATTGAGCCTAATAAATTAATTCCAGTGTTCAAGAGAAACCATAATCGCCAGAATTGCAAAACATACAGATGCAAATAATTCATAAATAAAACAAACGCATTTCGCCGGTAGAAATCGGCCCTGCGCATATAAGCAGGGCACAGAAAACAGTATAAATACAACACACTGTGTATAAATACTCAATGCCGTTTGTTAACCAGGTATCAGACCACAGAGAGAAAACATCTGCACTCGGTTAGTGGTAATAACGGTGTCTTTATTAGTATACGTAGTAGTTTAACACCATTAAATTAACTGAAAATATACGATCATTTTTATTAATATTTGAAGTGGATTATTGGAATGTGAACTAAAAACTGTCCGTTACACTGATCATGTGTTCAGACACGATCTCCGTTAAAAGTCTCTCCAGCTGTTAAACCTACTGACAGCTGATCCAGATGTAATCAGCTGATCCAGCTGTGATCAGCTGATCCAGCTGTGATCAGCTGATCCAGATGTGATCAGCTGATCCTCCGTCATCAGAAACAAACGTCGCTTGATGTCACTTACACTCTCCACCTCCTCACCGTTTATGTGGAGAGGAGGTGTGGTCTTTCTGGTTCTCCTGAAATCCACGATGATCTCTTTGGTTTTTGTAGTGTTAAGGACCAGGTTATTGTCAGTACACCACTCAACCAGATGTTGTACCTCATCTCTGTACCTTGTTGTTTGGTATCAGTCCTACTATGGTGGTGTCATCAGCGAACTTCACCATAGTGTTAGAGGAGTGGATGGGTGTGCAGTCATGGGTGTAAAGGGTGAAAAGGGCAGGACTGAGCACACAGCTCAACCTTCAATTCAACCGTACTAAACAATGCAGGTGTGAAAACGCCCTAAAATGTGTTTGTCAAGGAAAACTTTACAACTAATACTAAATTGTGATTACAGATAATATATACTTTCTCCAACAGACTAAACCCCAATCAAAATCAGGTGCGAAAATTAACATCGATAAAGATATGAGATATTATCTCTATGGATGAATGATTTATTGCAGCCTAACAAGGAGTTTTAGGTGTATGTTCTACATTGTTGACCTGTTCAATAACGGTGGACACTAGCCAGGTGTGAGCCACCTCAGCACTTTTCCATTTGGTGCTGTGAGCAGAGCTTTCCTGATTCTTCAGCAACTGCAGCTTCATCCTGACATTAACCAAGTCATGCATCAGTTAGTCATACTATGCAATTTTTTCATGTTGGCAGTAACGTATTCCGATATAAAAAAAATGGAATAATCAAAGGTGACATGAAAAACACACAAACAAAATCATAAAAGATTAATTGTCCTGTATGATTAAATCACTTTATAAACTGTCCTTTCTCTCATCTTTTATTTTTCATTCTTAACGTGTCCTGTACCTTTTGTCTGGATTGGACTTAACGCAAACCATGACTTTAATGCAAATTATCTAAAGCTATCTACAAACTCAAAAAGGGGGGAACCAAACTCTCCATTTTTCAGGGGCCATATAGAGCAATATGTAGCAATATGTAACATAGCCCGGTATTAGCAGGTGGAGACACTTGTACACTTGTTACTCTAATTGAAAACTCCCACAGGCTCCACCATCTACTCTCCTCTAACTACAAGCATGCTGTCAGCCACTGAAAATTTGCATAGGCATAGTCGGCCAATCAGGATGGGCCTAATGACTACCAGTGCACCCAACAGTATATAAGGCAGCCCCCCTCGACGCATTTTTACCACCAGACTCGCCCAGCCCGAGAGGCTTTCGTTTTTTCCCCTTTTACCAGTGATCTGGTAGTGGGTTGAGGCATCTTGGGATCAGCCACTTAAGATGGGCGACCCGGTTCCAGGTTTGGTGGATTTCCCCATGTTGCAGGGTCATCTTATCCTGGCAGGACCTCCCACAGAGAGGGCCTAGCAGCTTACCTGCTCTCTCAGTAAGTTGGCTGGTCAGAGAGCAGGAAACCTGATGTTGCGCGACAGGGAGATACTGGAATATTTTGACAAAATACTTCAACTGCTTCAACCAGCTTGCTGCAGCTGCTGACAACTCGGATGTGTTTGGCATTGTGCTGGCATCTCCCCTGCCTGATGCCCCCTGTCTCGCTGTCTCAGTCTCAAACTCTGGACCACAGCATTAGCCAAATTAATAATCTAATCCAGTGAGTTGCAACAACCACGGGCCATGTAATGTTTCTAGCCACCATGGGCTCTTGCCATGTTTGACTCCGACTCAAATCTTGATTGAAAAAGGACCGAGATGATCTCCTGGGAACTCCCTACAACATAGATTGGCTCTTGGGATTGATTTCATGTTACTCAGCGTTTTAATTGTGTAGGAAGAGAAATCACAGTTCAGCCGTCATCTACCGCTGATTCACCCTAACGCTGAGGCGAAGATTAATAACGCAACTGTGAGAAGGAGAGTGTCCATGAACCCAAGCCGCCTCTACCTCTCCCAGCATCGCGCACTGCACGGCCGAGGTCAGCAAATCCAGCTGAGCACATAGAGGGCATGTGCGATTAGAAGGGTTTAGCTTGGAGTGGACAAATAATGAAGAAATTACCTCCAATCGATGGTAGCATCTCGGCAGTGAAATACGACCCGAACCAAATATGACGGTCCATTGTTGCCCATTGTCAAAGCACTCAAAAACAAACACCAGCCGTTTCCTACCCACCTCCAGTAAAGTGCTGGCGGGCAGAGCTGATCACACGAGTATGAGCTATCAGACCTCTTGGCATAGTGCTGTGTCCATTCATATCCTATACTCTGCGTGATATTGACAGAAAACACACCTCACCCGGTATAGGCCTAAATATCATATTTCGCCAGCGAGTGGGCAATGAGGCATTCATGGACCAAGTGGTGAAGACTTCAGCAACTTGTTCTCTGCCTCTAACTTTTTCCATTATTTTCTCCAGCTCTAAATTACTCATCCTTTGTTCATGGATGTCAAGGAGGTGAATCTATCCTTTCAGAAGGAGGTGGATTACCTCTCAGCAGAGATCCAAGACTTGTTACAGAAACAGGCTGCATCTGTTGTCCCTAACTCACGACAGACAGAGAGTGTTTTACTTTGCGTACTTCCTGGTTTCTGAGAAGACGGAGATTTTAGACCAGTGTTGGATCTTCCTCAACGCATCGCATCCTAAACCTGTGCATTGCCCGCAAGACTTTCCATATGTTACCCATCAAGCTGTTTATAGTAAAGGTTCAGTTGGGTGATTGAGAAACAGGGTATTCTTGCGTTTCACCTTCCTGGGTATAGCCTACGGGTACACACACAGCTGTTAGGGTATGCCCTGGCCCCCGGCACCTTCAGCATATTTATGGACATGGTCAGGTGATGTGTGATCAAGACATGAGTCTTCTTTTATCCATGGACCTCATCTCATGGCTAAGTCCAGAGTATAGGCTATATTTGTTATAGCCTGGTTGATCTTAATTTGATTCAGAAGGAATCTAAACAGCAGCAAAACAAATATGCTTTATTTTAAAATAAAAAATAATATCATATCATAATAATATAGTTTTTTGAGTAAAAGTGATGTCTGTCACTCTACTTCCACCAACTGTTAGAGGGACTGAGAAAAATGGGACTGAGTAATTACTTCATACTACAGATCAAGCTTCATGGGATGTGTGTAAATGAAAACAAATTACAACCGTTTTTGTTTTAAAAAAAAAAATTTACTATATTGCTAAAAGTACGTCGCTAACTGTAAACTTTCTCTTCGCCACTTCCTCTCTTCTCTCTGACTTCTCGGATGATGACTGAATGAAAAATGCAGTGTTTTTCTGTAGCGTAAGGTGATGGGTAGGTCCTTAGTGATTTCCTGAGTGTCCATTGGTTAGTTTCATACAAAAATGTAGACGGACACATGAATCCACAAATTACGGTGAGAGGCGGAGCTCGACACCCACGAATCACACGACACGTCCATGCTCCTAGCGCGCTGTGTGAGTCATGTACGATCTCGTGGGAACAAGGACACGGAAGTGGAGAGTCTACAGATTCCAACAGCATCTCAACCATATTTCTGTGCTGTATTATCGCGGAGCAATTCATTTAAACATCGAGTAAACACCGCGAAAACACGCCAGCACGTGCGTCAACCCCAGAGAGTTAACACACACAACATTAGATTAATATCTTACTGCTCATCCTGATCTCAGGAGGAAAGCAAATAAGTTCACTAGCAAGGACCACACCATCAAATGGAAGCTTTTTACAGATTTATTAAAAAAGAAAATAATAAAAACTAGTTATTTCATGAGATAAGTCCTCCTCCGCGATCCGCCGTCCACGAGACCGCACCGGAAGTCCCGTCACGTCGACACGTGCTGTCTTTATATCGCTTCGAAGTCCTCCCACTCTCAGTATGTCATCAAGCCGCGAACTCGCTCTGTTCCGCTTCCGGGTCGAGTGCAAAAGTCAGCTTAGGGACCTCCCACTATTGCGAGTACTTCTTTGGCATAATTTGTATGGCATATTAGGCTGTATGGCATAAAATAGTTCACATTAGGAGAGCTTTTTCTATTTAACCTTCACAGCGGGGAGCTGACGAGAGCAGAACAGAAGGAGAGGGTTATGCAGGATGTGGCACGGTTGAGGAGTGGTACTGATCCTAAAATTCTGCTGGGTAGCTCCAATTAACTTCCCAAATGTAATTAAAAAGGTAAAAACAGTATAATGTTCCAATTACATAATATTAAGAACCGCAAAGTTGTGGATAATTCTTGGTGGCTTTTTTCACATTACACAGGATTGATTCATTGTCCATATAAAAAAAATAAGTAGTGAAGCTTTAACTTTTGAAAAAAGTAAACCCATAAATTTACAGTAAATATAAATGAGCTACTTTAAAGATTCTTAATCTTATCTTTAAAAATATTGATCCCTTCAGGACATGGGTAGACATAATTTTCAATGATTTTCGACGAGTGACATGGGTGTCTGTTTGTGAATAAGCATTATGATAATCTGTATTAACTTCTCAGCCACTGCGGCTTGGTTTAAACAGGGCTAGAACCTGGTACATGCATGGGCCCTGTGTGGCAGCAGTGGACTATGTCATGCATGACAAATGACTCTGCTTTCCAAGCATGTTGGAGAACTACGGTGGCCTTCATGTAACGTAAAAATGTGAAAGTCTCTCTCTAGATTGCTACACTTGAGAGAGGTCACCACTCTTTCAATCTTGTTGAACTAAAAAAATTCAGTCCATGGGTGCCCAGGTAGCTCACCTGGTAGAAGAGGCTCCCATGTTCTAAGGAGGCTAAGTCCTTGCCACAGTGGCCAGGTTTGTGTCCGACCAGCGGATCTTTATCCTCTCTTCTCCCCCCACTTCCATTCTTTAGCTGCACTGTCAAAGGAGCCCCTCAAAAAAATACAGCGTAAACACAGAGGGAGCATATTAACCAGGCTAATGAATGTTAATGAGCTAAAGCTGATATACTATATCTGCCAGCTATGATGTCTTTTTAACCGAGGAAACAGTCAGTCAGGCTTACACTTAGAAATCTGCTACTCAAATGTTTTCTAAATTATCTGTGTGGACAAATCTGGGTATTTTGCATGCGGAACCAGATCACAAATAGAAACGTCTTTTGGAATCAAGCACTAGTCATAACAACTGTTTCAATCAGGAGAGACTTCATTGTGAATAGTCTTTGTCGATTAGACCCTATCGTAACATCATATATTTTAAGGGGATTGATGAAGCTGTAAGCAGAATACAACCCCCCCCCTTTGGAGTCTTCACACTGGTGGTGGTGATGAATTGAAGAGGATGCTGAATATCTGGATGTGATAAGGAATTAACTTCTGATGAGCTCAACCTGGTACTGAATGATTAGACTGTAGGTGAATGTGGTGGAAGAGGCACCTGGCAGCAACCGAGAGGAGAACAACTTTCAAATTTGACAGCAGCCAGATGATTGGCTGATTTAACTAAAACAGTGAACGCCCCTAATCAGCTGATTAGGAAGAAGCGGGAGGAGTGACAGAGAGACAATTGTGAATGAATGAAGCATAATGATAGTCTTCCTAATGACATTGTATTCAAATGTGAAAAATGTTAAAGGAAAAACAATAATCAATGACTCACCCTGGGTGACCTTGAATTCTTGACGAGATCCTTTTTTTTCTCGGATGCCTCCAGGGTGACTGGAGAATCAAAAAACAAAGTAAATTCTTGATAAACACAACAAGTCACTTGCCTGTGCAAGCCATGGGGCTTTATGCAGAAGAGTTCGAAATAGTCAGGATTTAGCAAAGATCCATGTGTTTGTGATGAGCACACAACTGGATAAATGAGACTTGAATTGGATTGCACAAGTTGTGTGAGTTTGTAAATGGATGTTTTGATATGGCTTTGTTGTTGTTTAATGCTGCCCCCATTTACTTTCATTCATCAAGACTGTTTTTGATTATTTGTTCACTGTGGAAGAATGAGAGAAAGTCAGAGTTTTCCTCAATAAGTCAAGGCAACGTGAGTTGAGTCATTGATCACTGAGCGAACATTGAGGTCTCACTGAAAGTCTTTTAATAAAGTGTTAATGTTGGTCTAAACACAGTATGTTGAAACAATTTATTTTATTTTATTATATATTTTATATTTTATATTTATTAGCTCCACTCCTGACCAGATGATGGCAGTAATATAGGGACAAAAAGATTAGACTCCAACAAACGTATTATTTTCTGTCCCTCAATGCTTCTATGTATGTCAGCCAATCATTCTGTGACCTTCCTTCAGTCTCTCTCCCCCTCTTCGACCCGTCCCTGTCTCCTCACACACATCTGTCTGCTGTCCTGAGAGAGCAGTGTGTGATCAGTGAGGGATGAGGTGTGGGCCTCTGCGTCACAGAATCATTATAGACCTGCACCAAGTTACTGGAGCACACGTGCATGTGCATGTGTCCACACAAATGCAAAGGGAACACATAAACCACACATACAGTATGTTCAGTTTCACCCAGCATTCCTTTCTTGTGGAGCATATTTCCAGAGCGGAGCGGGTGTTGATCGACAGTGTGTGCGGAGGCCGGGGATTCAGACACATATGGCTCGAATAAAGTGACTGGCGTAAGTCACTGCTAATGTAACAGCTCTTTGTAGTCTGGCTGCTGGTTGTCATAAAACCTGGTAGGGAGCAAAGGCAGTAAGGCCTGATTTACACCAAGAGCCATTCACTGGTCAAAGTGTCAAAGTCTCAGCCCTTTAATGAGGGAATGCCTCTCTACACTGGTATGTGCCTTTCTTTCTCTCTCTCTCTGTGTGTGTGTGTGTGTGTGTGTGTGTGTGTGTGTGTGTGAGAGAGATTTTAGAACCAAGCATGAAGGGTCATATCCAATCTCAACACAAAAGCAACAGCACATCTAAATATCTGTATTATCTGTGCCATGTATTGATCCATCAACTAAAAAAGAGTGTACTGCATGTATGGGACTTTCTGTCTCTTTTCTAGCACACTTTCATTTTCACAGCTTTGTCGACACAGAAAAAAAGCTAATAAATTGATTGAGTTTTAACTGCAATTTAAATCTCATAAATTCAGTGTCCAGAGAAGTCTGTCTCTGTTCTGTCACGTCTTCTTCAATTGTGTTGTAGCTCTAACAATGGAAATGAAAAAACCCCAGCGGGACATGTTCCAACTGCAGCATGGGCCGTTTGTCCAAAGCCAGCATGAATTACTTTTCTATAGGCAGGAACTTTTCAGCCTACAACCGACTGCTTTATATACTGCTGTGCATAGTCTTGCAAGAAAAACGTCTTGCAACAAGAAAACTACAATGACCAACACAATATAAAAAGGCTGTATGGACAGCATGGGATGTGCAACATGTATATGTAACTGGTGGGCTTCCGTGTTGTGTTGGTTAGATAGGACAGACGCCTTGACACTGGGATCTCTTAATGGTTGACCTCTCTTTATTCTGACAAACAAAGAGGGAAACAAAACCTCCATGTTAATTATCCTGCCCCCCAGCTCCTAGACAAATTAAACAAATATACAAAACGGCAGTTAGCTTAGTTTTAACAATCGACTTTAGTGGTGCAATTTGGAAGATCTGGCCAGAATTTGAGTTAACAGTTTTTCTCAAACGCTTTGGCTTAATATTCTCTAAATTGTAATTCTAATAAAGTGTCACAACTCAGTCATATGGGATATCACAACTCAATCGCATGCCTGCAAAAGGTAGTGACTCACCCAAAACATTTTAGTCATGCTTCAAAACTTGGCCAATGCCACCAACATGGAAAGCGTTTTTTATGGTGTGAGCTGTCAATCCTGGAAATCTTTGTAATATATAAATCTCTGTTTTGCTCTACTTTTTCTTTGATAGTGACTGCTCACTATACAGTGTTAGTTCAATTCTGAGTGCTGTTGTGTATCGTACAGCAATTTTGAGATTGCCATTTCAACAGTAAGGAAAAGTCAATATTGTACAATACTTCAATACATGTATGTATACAGTGAATTTATTTATGTAAGAAAATGTAGTCAAGTCAAAAACCATGAACTGCAAATTTCCTTGGGACTTACTATTCCTCAGTCTGCTCCCTCAATTTTTGTTTCTTGTTGTTTTTTTTGTTTTTTTTTAAAAGATCACCTTTTGTTAAATGCTATCTGCTTGCCTTGTGTCCTGCATTTGGGCCCTCCTATTGAACTGAAATCATAACACTTTATGTTGCTGCCGAATCTGAGTCGCTAATTGAAACTTGTTCCTTGGATTTTCTGAGTTTCAGCAGTTTGGTTGAATCTTATGTATTCTTGCCCTGCTATGAGTTAGTAGTTGGCTTTTTAAATAACTAATGACTGTAAATGTAGATTGTATGTAACCAGATTTAGTTTGAGTAATTATAACAACAAGAGAACAGGAGATACAGGTACACATACAATGGTTTATTTGATAAGGGGACAATGCACATTAATAAAAACATTTCTGTAAATGTGCCAGAGTTAGCCAAGAGGCTATTTTTCATCTGTAGTCCCAAGAGGAAGATGTTACAAAACAAACCTAAAAACAGAAATAAGATTAAATATACAAGGTTATACAATATTGATGCTTTACAATGCGTGCACAAACAATGAATGTAGTGAGAATATTAATATACGTAGTATCATCATTCAGGAGACTCTTAGACATTGTCAAGTACTAACAAGACATGCAACACAGAGGCTCACAAATTCAACACACACAAAGCAAATAAAATGAGGGATAACTATGTACAATTAGAATGGACTAAAGACAAGATTATGCTGCATTGTTAGACACTAAAAAAAAAAAAACATCCATGTCAGAGGCACAGAACATAAAAGCATGCAGAGTATGTGAAATATATAAATCAGTCAGACACAGCTAAACAACAATAAAAGACATGCAGGTAGATGATGGTCGACCAGCAAAGTCAAGACAGACAGACAGATGACAACAGACAGACAGAGGGAGAGAGAGACAGACAGACAGCTGACAACAGACAGACAGGGGGAGACAGACAGCTGACAACAGACAGACAGAGGGAGAGAGAGACAGACAGACAGACGACAACAGACAGACAGGGGGAGAGAGAGACAGACAGACAGCTGACAACAGACAGACAGAGGGAGACAGACAGCTGACAACAGACAGACAGGGGGAAAGTTCAACACGGACAGATTGAGGACAGTAAGGAGCAGTTACGTTCTAGTGCTGACAGAGCTGGGTACTCACTAACCATTTCTTTAATTGAGCTTTAAATGAACTGTATGTTTCTAGTTCTCTAATGGTCCCTGGAATGGAGTTCCAGTCTAGTGCAGCTTGTACAGAAAATGCTGACTGACTGAAAGCACGTTTCCTGAGTGGGATAATACAATCCCCTCTTGCTTCACATGACCCCATTTCATAGATTTACACAAATCAAGAACTAGTTAGCTTGTACTGCTTTCTAATAAGTGACCATTTATAACATGTTTATACGTTATAACTAATGGCTTTATTATTAAATACAAAATGAAATAAATCAGTTATAAATATGAAGGTTGTTGAATACATTTTGATCCAGAGTGCTCAACGAATCTAACCAGTCAAAGGCAGTTTTCATAAAAACACTGTTAGTAAATAATGTATTCACAGTTATTAGTTACAACGTATTAACCCTTTATAAAGAGTGAACTATTAGTGTAGTAACCAGTTAACCTGACATTTATATACAATCAATAGAAAAATAAAGCAGTTGAATAAGCATATGTATAAACCACAGTGGGTGCTGCCCTATGAGCATTCTACATGCTGAAGATGATTTTAGTTCCAAAAATGCAATGCACTCACAAAACACACTTTAAAAAATGAGATAGATGGATAGATAGAAAATTGATTGATTGATTGATTGATCGGACAGACAGACGACTAACATGCCAAAGTAAAATAGTGAACATGGTAAACAATGTACCTATTTAACATCAACATGTTAGCATTGCAGTTGTAATATATTTAAGCATCAGCAATAAGCACATAGCACCATTAGCATGGCTTTAGACTCTTAGTCTTTTGAATGTTAAGCGTCAATGATCAGCTGATCAATTGATGGAACTAGCTGTTCCATCAACTGATCCTGTTCTATCTGTGCATGACAACTGCAGTTTGATCGTTATATTTGGACTAAAAACTAAAAGATTTACTGATCAGGATATATCATCAAATAAAACTGCCTAGTCTTTTTTAAACAAAAGGTTTAAAGGTATTGGTTTGATTTATCCAGTATGGGTCTTAACACAATAGTCTTATTCCCAGGTTCATACTTCATGTTCACATGTATAAAGTTAAAAAAACTTTATTTTTCTCATACAGTCTGTTTGAAAGTACCTGCCTCTGTCCAGACTACAGGAGTTTTAAAATCCTAACCGATTCTGAAATCGGGTTGCATCACACACATAAGGAGAATCTTCACAGATGGTCTTCTCTTTAATCTCAAAAAATGCACACACTACAAGATTTGAAAGCAATGGCACATCACACACTACATGATAATATTTATATTATCGTGCCAGAAGGAGCAACGTACCACCTCACGTGATTTCTCTCATGTGATCTTATCGGGAAGCAGACAAAACAAAAGCAGAAGGCTAATCGAGTCTGGATGATATATGAATCATTTCTGTCATATTCATTGAACGTGTTGTAACTCTGTTATGCTGTTCATTCTGTACACATGGCATCTATTGTACTTCTGTCCATCCTGGGAGAGGGATCCTCCTCTGTTGCTCTCCTGAAGGTTTCTTCCCTTTTTCTCCCCTTAAAGGTTTTTTTGGGGGAGTTTTTCCTGAACCGATGAGAGGTCCCGGGACAGAGGATGTCGTATGTGTACAGATTGTAAAGCCCTCTGAGGCAAATTTGTAATTTGTGATTTTGGGCAATACAAGATAAATGAATTGGATGAGAAAAGGGCTCGGGAGAAGTGATGAACACTGGTTGTCTACTCAGACAGAACTGGAGGTGAGATTTTTCCTTTTGGTTTTAATATGCTAGCTAACGTTAGTCTCAAGGGCTAGGACGTTTACAGTTGCTCGGAATAAGCTTAACTCTAAAATATAAAAAAAAAATGAAATTATCAGGGCTGCGAACGGTTCGATAGGTTAAAGCCTGGATCTGTTAACCCCTCACATTAAGAGATAACATGGCACGAACATTGGTACCAACCAAGGTCCGTGGCATATCGGGATTGAATCGCCCCCAAACTCCTGTAGTTTGCGCGTGGCTTTAGCGCATTTCAACAAAATTGCATTGCAAGGTAACAGCTTGGGTTTATGTTTACTTTCTGTCAGCTGATGTATTTCACATACAGTTCAACTGCAAATATACTGGGACATTTTTAGATGTTTATGATTAAAACTGTGAAATTCTCGATATATTGTATAGTTGTAACATCCCATTTTTTGACGGCTCGTTTGAAGGTACAGTTTCTGACTACGAAATGTGTGCATTTCTCCATGGATTCAGTTTCAATGCTTTCACAGTATTTATATAGCATTTATACCTGCTTTATATAAAAACAGAATTGAAAATCTCACTTTTACAATATGGGACCTTAACCCTAATAGAAGACCACACAGTGGGTTTGAGTTCAGTCTCAGTCCACAACATCCTGACTACAGAACCGCCAAACTCATTTTAGGATCTTGTCATCGTTTTTCACTTCTCTCCAGTCCTAAGTCAATTGTAAATTGGAATGCATTGTTAAATGTAAATGTAATCAGTTGTCAATATGTCTATACAAAAGTAGTTTTCACACTTGAGAAACACAAAGCTGCAGGGGACATGCTCTTCCTGTGATTTGTGACCTGCATACCTCCATCACATTGTTATGTGAAGTTGAAAAACAGTGGACTCTGCCAGCACCAGGTCTAAACCTCCCCATGATGGAAAAACCCTATACGGTGCTTCCCATTTCAGACTTCTGGACCCTTACCTATGCCAGTTAACACCCCCCTCACCCCCGCCCCCCACCACTTAACTCAACAAATATTAGCTCATAAACTGGGGGTCGAATGCTGGAAAGACACCATAGAAAGCAGCCATACACACTGGCCTCCTGTTCCATCACATGGCGGTCATGGTTGTAAACCTTAGCCCCTCTCAAGGAGAATGAGTTGGTACACTTTGGTGTACTGGAACAACAACTGGTTTCAATTGAAGTCCCCCTCCAGATACATTTTAGCCCGTTTTCCCTCATTGCACATCTCTATATCTGGCTGACTGGCGGCAGGTAGCTCATCTAATCATTACATTCAGGCAGAAGGAAATGATTGGATGGGCTTAATACAGTCCTGCGACAGCCACAGACACCAGTTAAATCAGGAGAGACTTCATTAGAATTTAACAATAATTTATTTATTATGCATAAAATTTTAATCGTACAAAGTCTTTGGCGATTGGACTCCATCCTGAAGTAGGATTATAGAGGGGTGGTGATGCTGAAGCCAGATAAGACATATCCCCCTGGAGTTAGGTCTGGTGGTGGTGGTGATGAAATGATTTGCTACAATCCGATGATGAATGAGGAGCCTGACTGATGCTGACTGGGGTGGAAGAGGGTGGAGGTGACTGGGGTGGAGGATGGTGGAGGTGACTGGGGTGGAGGTGGGTGGAGAAGGGTGAAGGTGCCTGGGGTGGAGGAGGGTCGCATCTGTTTTGAGCTGATATGACAACTGACAGCATTAGAGGGAGCACTTTTTAAAGTTTGACAGTAACGATATGATTGGCCTAAGGAAACTGTGCAGAACCTGATTGGTTCATTTAAAGAGCAGTTGATTGATTGGTTGCTGTCGTGATGAATATGTTTCTAAAGTACACTACCCACCCAAGCTTTAACAAATGGGTTCTTTAGGTATGTACCGTACAAAACCCTAACTGTCTGACTGACATTGCATCACAGCAGTTTCAAGGCGGAAATACTCAGCAATTGCACTTACTGCTTCGCTCATGATATGTCCTGAAGCAAAAACCATATGGACATATTCCCTTGTTTCCACTGCAGGTTACATGCCCTTTTTTGTTTTGTGTTGTGATTTGCAGACCTAAGAGCTCAGGTCAGGAGAGCCATGAACATTGCATTAAGCAGGTACACCAGTTGTCAGTTGCAAAGAGATAACCGTTAAAGTATTTTTTCAAATGAGCCGCTGAGTGAAAACACAGGACTAGTAAACTCTTTTCCTCCACAAAGTGTCTGGGCTTGATGCGTGACATCGGTCCTACAGGCCACACTCCATGAGGTAGCTGGGGGTCAGTGGAGCAGACATTTATTTTGGTTTATATACGAGGTGACTTGCATCTACACTGTATCTGGTCTACACTGCAGCCTGGTCAGTGGCCCAATGCTTTACACTAATGCTCTATGTTCCCCTCTAGTGTCAGTTTTGAACGTGTCCATTTCTGTTACATGCATACAAACTTAAGACTTTCCTCTTTGATAGCGCTTATAGTTAGGGCTGGCACAGGTTTGCCCTGGTCCATTCTTTCCAGCCCCTAGATATGCTGCTATAGGCCTAGACTGCTGGGGGACAACTTAGGATACACTGAGCTCCTCTATCCTTTTCTCTCTCTCCTTCTCTATGAATTCATGTTCTATCAATGCACATTACTAACTCTACATCTTCCCCCGGAGTCTTTGTGCTTTCTCGCCTCGCAGGTTTCCACGGATCGTGGTTGCGTCTGGGCCCTGGTCCGGCCTCCTGGTTTCTGCTGTGGCCCTGCTGACGCACATTCTTCTCTATTTTACCTTCTGTATGAATTCATGCACCATTAATGCACATTACTAACTCTGCTCCATCCCCGAAGTCTTTGTGCCTTCTCGCCTCGCAGGTTTCTATGGATCGTGGTTAAATCTGAACCCTGGTCCTGCTGTGGTCCTTCCCGACACCTACTGCTATTATTACATGAATAATTTCTGTCATGTGAATTGAACGTGTTGTAACTCTGTTATGCTGTTCATTCTGTACACATGACATCTATTTTTGTACTCTGTCCATCCTGGGAGAGGATCCTCTTCTGTTGCTCTCCTGAAGGTTTCTTCCATTTTTCTCCCTGTTGAAAGGTTTTTTTTGGGGGGGAGTTTTTCCTGAGTCGATGAGAGGTTCTGGGACAGAGGATGTCGTTGTGTACAGATTATAAAGCCCTCTGAGGCAAATTTGAAATTTGTGATTTTGGGCTATACAAAAATAAATTGAATTGAAATGAATTGAATACATCTTTCCAAAATAAACATCTGTGTTCATGGAAGACCACATGGTTGGGTTTAGGAACAGTGGTTTGGGTTCAAATAAGTATGTTTATATGTAGTTCAGTAATGCGACCTGTGTGTGTGTGTGTGTGTGTGTGTGTGTGCACTGAGCAATGTCCCTAAGTTAATTAACTAACTGGGTGAAAGTGACTGAATGAAATAAGTTGTTCCATGAATCTCTTACATGAGACAAAATGTCCCCTCCTTCAGCACTTGAGATATACATGAACAGACACAAGTCGAAAATGCAAAATGACGCACTGACCGAGTGTATGATATATCGGTGGCTTTTCTTCACTCTGAAGCCCATCAGCTTCCACCAGCCCTTCTAGCCTCCTCCTCCTCCTCCTCCTCCTCATCCTCCTTCCTGGAGAATAGCCCTGCATTGTCATTCACTACCAGTAATGAGGTGGAAGTGCTGAGAGCTGACAGCAGAGAGGCAGAAGGCAGGGATTAAAGTCAACTCAATGGCACACTGTGCCGGAGATATGGCAGGGAGGAAGGAGGTAGAGAGTGCCAAGGGAACAATGAACAAAATACGAGGAAGAGGAACTATTTCAATTCAGAGCAGATTATTTGCAAATCAAGGAATATTTTCTTACAAGTTGCAGTGAAAAATCCAGGTTTATGTTTTTTTAGAATAGTGGCTTAATATGTTCAAATAGAGTTGGCTGTTCCAATGACATAAAGTTGGATTTTTTTGTTTTGTTGTCATTACAGATTTGCAGTACAGTTTCTGCCCAATTGTGCTACTTTCTATGTGACTGCTTTACCAGCAAAAGTACACCGGGTGATGCGTTTAGACTTTTGCTGGCTCTAGGGCAGTTGTTTGAACTACAGATTGCACTTCCCCATTTTTTGTATGCCTGCCTCAATGGAGAGGGACATTCGCCAAAAGATTAAAAACCTTTGCTGGCAAATGAGCAGGTAGCTCTGGGTGCTGGCAATATGGGGGAAAGTTTAACATTGTTGTCTTGAGTTTTTAGTGTTCCTGGTAGAATCCACCGGACTCACCTGAGATTTAAATTGCTCATATGTACCAGGAATTCAATAGAAACAATGGCTGAACTTACTGGATGTGGTGCGGAAGTTGAAAGCCAGTGCATTTCATGGAAAGCAGAGGGCAACACTGGCTCATGGGTTCAGTGTTACCTTGTCATTAGACATCAATAACTGCCTCTTGTAGTTTAGAACAACATGATCAATCCTCTGTGCCTTAAACACAGATACCAGTTCTGACCGTCTGTTCAAGGTGATTTTGCTGGTGCCAGGCCTTGATACACATGCCATTTGAAGCAGAACTGTAGGGCATGTATAATTATACATATATAGTATATAGTAGTAGTAGTAAGTAACAGTAGGTATCACTAAATCATCCAGTACTGAAATCCTGGAAAAGGATCATAACTTTAACGGAAACCTAAAGTTTACTTCAACTTGGGATCTGTTATGGTCACATTGTACTCACCAAGGAAAATGTTAAGATATTAGACAACATTGCTGAATACAGGTCCATTGGGGCATCGAGACCGAGCTCTCATCTGGGAGAGAGCAAGAGATAAGACAACTCTTATCTATCATTGACAACTCTTATCTATCATTAACAATTCGACAATGCCATAGTGCAACAAAAAAAACTTTAGTTACAGAAACAAAAAGTACTGCAGCAAATGGAAAGTGAACTGTACAGCAACTGTGTAGTACGAGCACACACCAAAACAAGCCAAGAAAGCATGGCTGCTGTAGCAGGGTTAGTTTTTATACAATTCATCTACCCTCAGCTCAGCTGACTTCTGATTGAATTGGTATTTCTCCTGGCATTTAGCGGCTCATGGCAGGATCACTTCGGGGCGATATGACAGAATCATTTTACATATGGGATTTAAAAATCTGTTTACAGTAGTAATCTTGTCAAGACAGTGAGATAATTTTTACTCTAGCATGTTTAAAAGCAACGTATCCTCATACCACAGTTCGTATGTTACTCCTCATTTTTCGTGCATTTTCCTACAAAAGCCTGCAACACGTGTCAATTTCCGCTCATTACATGCATATGGGGCGACTGTGGCTCAGTGGTAGCGCAGGGTTGTCCTTCAATCAGAGGATCCACTAGTCCATGTCCATGTGTCCTTGGGCAAGACACTTAAGCCCAAACTGCTCTCGCAGGCTGTTCCTGTGGTGTATGAATGTGTGTCAATGTTAGTTTAATCAGGAAAGACAAAATCAAGTCAGATAAAGAAAAAAGTATTGTTTATTATTAACAGATGACATGTGATGATAAAGTCTTGACAGTCTTTGGCGCTTGGACTCTACGGGGAGATTTTTAATGGAGGGGTGTCTGCCCTGAGCAGCAGCAGAAAATATCCACCAATATTTAAAAATAAACTACAGCTTAATATTTCCCCTCAAATAATGTTTACTTACCAAGCGAGAATGAAACGGGTCACAAATGATCGATGAAGATGACATAACCTGCTAAGAGATGAGGCATAACAATGAGCATGACAGAAATTTGAGGTTAAGAGATCAGCAATTTACCACGACTGAGTAGACAGGAACACAATCTCTGCAATGACTAGGTCAGCACTGACTGGAGCATCTAGGACAGTGATTCTCAAGGACTCGTTTTCATGGGCCTTTGCCTGGGCAAAAAAGAAATTTGATTACATTTTTTTTTTTTTTTATCCTGTGGTTTTATTTTGTAGGGGATTTTTTATGCAGTGGAGTGTCGTCTATTCACACTTTTTTGCCGGCTCTGGTTTCGACTTGTTTTGCTCTGGTCCTCTATGTTTTCAGCAGCATTGCTGCTACGTTCCACTTTGTTTGAGCTTTTCAAGGCGGCGGTGATTGACAGGTGATGACAGGGGGGGTGTGCCAGGTTGGGTCAAACCATCCTGATATGGGGGAGACTCTGGGTTTTTAGGATAATGAAATTGAATAGCCTACTGAATATAAAATTCAGCTTATGAACTTACACTTATATTTTATTGAAAATGTATTAAATAAATATTTTTAAAGGAGTTTTGAGTCTATGCTAATTTTGAATATATATATTTTTAAATCTTCACGTACCCCCGCCATTTTACAGCATAGAAGAACACCGTGACCCGCGAAATTAGTTTTCTAATCAAACATGGCGAAACGTAAGTACGACAATGTTCCTCGATTTGGGTCGCGGCTTGTCATTAAGGGGTGATGGTGGGTCCCACAGCCAGACCATTTGAGAACCACTGATCTAGGAGATCTACTTTTTTTTAAAATGTTGCTTAGCCAGCAATGGCTTGAGGACAGCAATGCCCTGCTTGCAATATATAAGCTTTAACCAACAATGGCTAATGTACTGGAATGACAGCAATGCAATCGATCTGACACCACTTCAATATACGATGTACATGACGTCACTTATTAGAATACGATGATTGTAAGCAATTACAGAAGCAACAAAAATGTAGCAGATAGCCTAAGAATGAGAATACGAGAATATGGACCACTTGTAAAAATTGAATGGATATGATGCTACTTACCAGATATGAAAATGCCACAATTACAGAATACACATAAGTAGTTATTAGCAAAATACAATGGATTTAAGTAATTGGCAAAATAGATGAAAAATACCTAAATATGAAGAATTAGCTGAATACATGAATATGAGCTAATATAGTACTAGCTGAATTATATATAAATCCGATCTTATGAGTTATCTGTGACTGGAAATAACAGATAAACCAGTTATATGCACGTATTGAGAATGTGGGCAGGCATGATTACAGAACAATTTAGATGCTTAACGATGCATACATGACGTAGGAGGGATTTAAGGCGCACTTAAAGAAGAATGCGCAGAGCCCTAACAATCAATTTATCTATACTTATTGTCCAGTATATAGCAGGTCAAGACGGAACGCGATATGGACCCGACATGAGATTTCCCCACAATGCTGATGCTGCAATAGATGCAATACCACTAACAGATCCCCAAAGCTGCTGCTGCATTAAATGCAATTCCATTGAAAAAAATCACCCAATAGTGCTTCTGCAAAAAATGCGATACCGCATGACAGAATAAAGTTACTAGCATGTGAGGTCACAAGGACCGATACGATGACTGTGGTTACGATAGGTCGAAATGCAATATATGTAAATAAGCACAAAGACTCCTAGAGAAAGAGCAAAGTTAGTAAGTGCATTAATGGAATCACACCGCTAGGATGCCAAATCAGGCCGGGGTGTAAAGTAGGCTGGGCTAATGGCCCATTCACCACTTCTCACTCACCTACTCCTGACGGCCGTGCTCGGACTGCACACATCTTTGGAGTTAGAATTTATTTATTATTAGAAACAAAATTCTGATCTTACTATACACCTGAAACAATTTGTGACTGAATTCATTGTGACAAATCTGACCACAAACAGACAACGAGACAGACAAGCAACTGACAAAGTACTAAGGACCGCTTCTGTGGTAGTTGTGCGACAGAAGTTGCCTCCAGGACAACATTTCTTCCATGAGTTTGCAGAAGGTGTAAACAATATCAGCCGCACACTAGGCGACTGGTAATGAGTGCTTATAATATATTTTTAAAAGCTTTCAATGATCTGAACGATTGTGACCAGTAAGACATTAATGTAATGTCGAAAACAGGTTATTGGAGAGGACAGTGAGCAGCGGCGTAGCTGTGAAGCAAAAACTCCACCACAAGTTATTTGCATGTGTAGATCTGAGCAGGGCACATTTACAGAGCAAACACTTTTAATGCCACCTGAAAGGTTGCGATGAGGACTTGTGTGGCAGCTAACTGCATTATGTTATCGCATGAATCGTGAAGAAAAATGCTCTCCTTAAGGAATGCCGACGACTGATTGAAGCATGAGAGTCAGGCGTTTGTGTTTCCGTTGCTAGCCCTGGACATGAGAGCTTCAAGTATTTCACACAATACAGATTATATTTAATCTGGAGTCTGAAAATGACTGACCATGATATCCTTCAAAAGCCCATAGATAGACATAAGTTACAACTTCTGAGTCAAAAGAAATACACCGGCACAACATGGAAGAGAGTTATCGTTAATGTATTCTAGTTAAAAGTCCCAAACTAGTGTACTTGTAGTAATGTAACATAAATGCCATAGGATTGAAACGCTGCACTGGACCGTCTTGGTGAAGAGGAAGCTGAGCCGGAAGGCGAAGCTCTCAATTTACCGGGCGGTCTACGTTCCGACCCTCACCTATGGCCACGAACTCTGGGTCGTGACCGAAAGAACGAGGTCTCAGATACAAGTGGCCGAAATGAGTTTTCTCCGTAGGGTGGTCGGGCTCAGCTTTAGAGATAGGGTAAGGAGCTCGGACATCAGGAGGGAACTTGGAGTTGAGGCGCTACTCCTTTATGTAGAAAGGAGTCAGCTGAGGTGGTTCGGGTATCTAATCAGGATGCCTCCTGGACGCCTCCCATTAGAGGTTTTCCGGGCACGCCCAACTGATAGGAGACCCCCGGGAAGATCCAGAACACGCTGGAGGGATTATATCTCCTAGCTGGCCTGGGAAAGCCTCGGGATCCCCCAGAATGAGCTGGAAAATGTTACGGGTGAGAGGGAAGCCTGGGTCGGCCTGCTGGTCTGCTGCCACCGCTACCCGACCCCAGATAAGCGGATGAAAATGGATGGATGGATGGAGGATTGAGACGGCTACATTAAGATACAAGATGAGAACCTTGCAAGTTGTACATTTTTACCATGACAATTTCTTCAAGTTTCACATAAGTGAGCCTGTAGAGGTTTATGGTACAGGACGTGTAATTGTAGGTTGTGAGGGCATGAAGTTTTAGTAACACTGCAAACGCTGGATATTCTAATTCCCTTAGGAAATAAAGAGTTTAAATATGTTCTAACAGCATGTGTCTCTAATATCCCTACTTCAAATGAGCCTTATCGATACCATTGTATTAGAGGTAGGTTAATTAAGGCCCGCCACTATTACAGAAGTTAATAGGTAATAGTTTCCCCATTGAACAGGGGAAAGCCAAGAGAATGAAACAATGTTACGGTTTGGGGGGCACCTAAAACTACTGAAAAAGCAACCTGACAGTATTTATCTGATTGAGAAGACGATCCCGGTGCGACATGCTGATTAATGTCTTTACCTTGATTGTTGAGCGGCTTGAAGTGAAATGAATACGGAGTGCACAAGGCCGCTGCCACGTGGAGCCGGACACAGGGAACGCTGGTGAGGCTGAAGCTTAAGAATATTTGGCTCTATGGCCTGCATGGATAGTTTGCTGGATTTAGCCGGAGATTGCATGGTTCCTGCTCAGAGGGATCTGTGAGGAAGGAGATGCTTTCTCCTCTGCTGGTGAACTGGACAGCGGCTTGCTCCTACAAACGAGGCTGGAAAGGTAATCGACATTTGCCAATCGTGTCGGTTCGTAATGAAAACACACGGAAACTGGGCTGATGTAGAGTGCGTAACAGCAGCATGAACATACTGAAGGTAGAGAGACAATCATATATTTAAAATGAGACAGCAGCAAGATGATAGACTAACGATGCAATTGTTTCGTTGTGCACTTGGGTAGAGGAGTCCAGCTGATATCATGATTGACAGCCCCGAACCTTGACAGCAAGGAAAGTATGAGGGAGCATGGTGAGGACTGAATGGCAGATGTATGAGCAATAAACTACAAGCCTAAGGATACAAGAGTAAGGTCTTCCAGACAGAACTGATGCTCGAGCTTCATTTAGTCCTGATGGGCAGGTGGCACCTTAAATGGTAGCCCCTGCCAACAGTGTATGAACAGATGTGAATGGGTGAATAATGACATGTTGTAACGGGGGGTGGTATGGACCCACAAGCAATATGACAGACACCCAAATCGGTGAAGAAGGCTTTATTTCAATGCAGAACAGGCAACAACACCAAGACAGACCGGGTTCCGGGGAAGGACCCGCTCGGGGAAACTCCAAGTAGTAAGGAGAAAAAGCAGACAGAGACCGGAGGGAGCGGAGGCTACTCTCGTGGTCGGGGACAGAAGGATTGGGTCGTCTACCGGGGCAGAGGCAAGGCAGGGAAGTCCAAACAGGCAGGGTCGGCAACGGGAAACCAGTCCGAGGGGAAGCGCTAAGTCTGGCATGATATGGAGGACGATCTGGCAGTGAGTGTGTGTGAAGCAGGGGCTTATGTACTGAAGGGAGTGAGTGCAGTAGAGTGGGCAGGTGAGTGTGACTAGCAGGTGAACTGAGTGAGCTGATCAGGTGGGTGTGACTAACATGTGCACTGAATGTACTGATTAGTGAGTGACAGACAGAGTGGCAGGAGAGAAGGGAAGCTGAACTGTGACACATGTATAGCACTATAAGTACAGTCTACTTACCATTTATCATATGGCCTTTTCAAAATGACTTTTCGCAGGTATAGCTACCAATGCTCGATGAGACCAGCCTGTTAACTGTAAAGTACCATCAAAATACCCCCAAATCTATCTTGGTCTCTTTATCTATGCAAACAGCTTATTACGACTCGCGTTTTTGTTTGTTGTTGGATGGACGGGTCGAACAAAAGCAGGACATTGACCCAGGAGACAGATGTTTATGCCCCGTGTGAAACCAAAAGTTAACACGTTAGTGAGAGTTATTTTAATTTACGGAGTTATGTACAGGACGTTTATGTGTATATTGGGAGTCATTGGCAAACGACCTGTGCTGTTGATTTGGTATGATAAATAAATTCAATTATTATTTCATTATTTCATACTTCCCAGACATGCACGAGACATGTCTTTAAACACCCAGTCTTAGCAGCGGCGCATTCAAATCAATTAACCTGTGGCTGTGTCCATTTGCATCTTGGTAAATGCCCTGTTAAAATAAAAACATTTGGTAACGTAAAATCCTGTCCGTGAAAATTATTTACTGTAGGCTAAGTTAAGTGCCTTGATTTGCCACTAAATACAACCACAGTGTGCATTCAACATTAGTGCTGGTGAAAAGGCTTTTCCTGATGCAGACAGTGCACTGAGTGCTGCATTATTAATATTATTGAGTTGCTCTTCAATTTGCTGACGTCATCAACATGCATAGTTATTAGAATGGATTGCCATGTTTGAGTAAACAATGAATTTCCTGTAAATGTCACTATATTTATCAATCCTAATATGATCCATATGTAATCCACTAAACTGTTAAATAAAACAGCTGCACTTTGAGAAGTCAAAGAGGAAGTAACAGCAGAGAACACAAGGAGCGAGAGAGCCATCTTCCACTTGGGAAGGCAGGTGGGAGTGTAAAAGCCTGTGATGCAGAGCTAATGGTCCAGCAACAGCACTTCAGCCCTCTCTGTGATGAGAGCCTGTGTAGGTGGATCTGCACTGGTTCAGTGTGTAACAGCAGCAGGAGCTCTTTACATAGCAAATTGTCATCGTCACCATGTTTGGAAGGTCTCTGCCCATCATTATGGATAATGACAATGAAACTGCCACCTATTCATTATCAATAAATCTTTCCCACATTTGGGTGTGGTTATGTGGCAGGTGGCACCTTGCCGCCCCTGCCATCAGTGTATGAATGGGTGAATGATGAAAAGTAGTGTACATTTACCATTTATTACCTAGCCTTTTCCTAGTTAACATCCGGTGGCTTGAAAATAAGATGACATAAGGCTAATCCAGCAATGGGAAATCAGAGACTGTTGTGCATAATTCTTTTCAGAAACCTGGCTCCATCATAACATTCTGGATTAAGCTATTTACTTATGTGTTGCCTTTTGAGCCATTTTCAAATTCTTCCTTAAATAATTTGTTTGTACTTATTTCTAGTAAAAGGGAGAGTTATATTATTTGCCCATTTGCGACCATGACATCACTTCCGGCGAATCATTTCCGGTCCTGGTACTTCCAGTTAGGCAACTTCTTGTTAGCGGTAGGGAAACAGAGAGGGCTGTATGATCCAGAGCAGGAGTGTACAAATGGAATATGGCCTACACATGAAACTTGCGCTTGACTGTATTGTACTTCTTAGTTTTAACTCTGGTGGAGTTACTGTCTTGAACAAGACAGATTCTCCCCAAAATAGGAGCAATCATAGAAAGGTTTTGCCACGGATGACCAAAAATGTCAGAATCAAAGAAACGCAAGATAGCAAGTGAGTGTAGAAAATTTCAGACATAGTGGGAAAATTAATATTTCTTCATAGAAGTCCAGGGAAAGTGTGTCTGTTTGATTTGCAATGAAACTGTTGCAGTGATGACAGAGTATAATGTACAAGGACACTATGAAACCAAACATCAGACCTACACTTCCTACACTGGTGCCCAGCGAGAACAGAAAGTTAAGCAAATGGCAGATAAAGATTTTGATTTGTACTCGATTGCATGTGATGAGAGCACAGATGCTACAGACACAGCTGTAACATTTTTGCGGGGAGTTGACGATCACTTTTTGCATTACGGAGGAGGTGCTTGATCTGAGGAGTCTAAAGAGCAAAGGAATGGCCTCGATGGCGTGAAGCCCTCTGTGCCAAGACAATCCAGCTTGGCGATGTCATGAACACAGTTGTGAAAACCATTAACATAATTCGATCACGAGGGCTCCACCACAGAGGATGTCCAGCTTTCCTCTCTGATGTTGATGCTGAACACGGGGACCTCCTCTCTCATTTTGAGGTGCGCTGGCACAGTCACTCTGTGCTGCAGCGGTTTGATTCCTTAAGATCAGAAATTAACCAGTTTTTGAAAAAGAGGAGCCTGCAAGGCAAAGAGCAGATTGTACCACAACGTTATGCGCACATGGAAGCATTCTGTGGGAAGCTTTGTCTCTTTGAGTCACAACTACGCAGCTTCAATATGACACTTTCCCATGCTGTCCAAAGGCAAATATGCTTTTCTAGAGGTCACCCTTTCTGCTAAAAAGGGGAAATATGGGTCTGTCATTACATCTCTGAAGACAGAATTTAGTCAGCGCTTTCAAGAGTTTTCTATTATTGAGAAAGAAATCAAGCAGTTCTCGACTCCCTTCCTAATGGATGCAAAAGAAGTGGAAGAGAGTCTGCAATTAGAACTCATCGAAATGCAGTTTGACGATTCTCTGAAGAATCAGCATCAGCTTCTCTCCCTACCTGACTTTTACCAGAGCTCAGAAAAGGCCACGTTTCCTCTGATGACGAATGATGAGTCTGTTCGGCTCAACATACATATGTGAGCAAACATTTTCTCTGTTAACAAAAGCAGACTGAGAACCAAAATGACCGACAGCCATGTCTGTGATGTCCTTTTGCATCTCAACCACCAGATGTACTCCTGACCTGCCAGTCGTCCTTCACTCCAAAGCACAGCATCACTGCTCCCACTGAGTGCAGCGCTGTTCCCATTACAGGTGAGTTCAAATATATTACACAGTATTCATGTGTTCACAAGCCCAATTACTTAAATAAATGCAATCAATTAAAGTTGATAACATGATGTGTTCAGCTTGAAATATACCACCCCCCTTTATAGAGTGCTGTGAAGCGGATCACCATCCTGACTAAGAAGCAATCTGAGCCTCCTGTTTTGAGAATGAGCTGCCAAAACATGTAAAACATTGGTTGTGGCTTAGTGGTGAGCAGAGTCGTCCTTCAATCAGTAGATCATTGGTTCAATCCCCAGCTGCGCTAGCCCATGTTGATGTGTCCTTGGGCAACACACTTAACCCCAGATTGCTCCTGTAGCTGTGCCTACAGTGTGTGTTAATGGTAGCAGTAGCAACTTAGCCCCTCTCATCAGTGTATGAATGATATCATGTAGTGTTAACACATTGAGTGTCCAGAAGACTAGAAAAGTGCTGTACAGGTCCATTTACCAACACTTTTTTATTTACAACATTTTTTTTTTCTTTAAGCATATTCAATTATCAAGTATAATTTAATTACATTTGCTGTGGCCCAGCCCTTCGTATATTCTTCTGTATGTGGCCCTGAGTTAGTTTTTATACAATGTACTTTGTCTGAAATGTTGGCTCCATGTTCCAGACAGAATAGAAACACCATGTACATTTTTGTTGAAGCAAATGAAGCTGGATGATTGTAAGTCCTAAAAAATCTTCATGCCAAAGTATTAGAGTGTGAGTATTAGGGTTGTACCAAAGAGTTTGAAGCTTCATTCATAACGTAGATATTCTAATTAATATTATTCTTTTTATAATGGCTTAAGCGTGATTTTGAAAAAAAGCTCTTTTTGTGAAAACAATACACACAATCCTCACACAAAAGTAGCAGAACACCTGTGGTGGCTGGATTTCTTCCGTTTATTGCATATTCTGCTCGATGATGGCTAACTTCCTTAAAACCTAATTCTGTATAAACTTCACAACTATTTCCTATCTGACTGCTAGTGAGGTGCCACAGGAACTCACTTATGGGACCTCAGTAATTGACCACCCACAGAATACCAGAGAGATTGGATCAAAGTTCAATTCACGTAGATTTATTTGCAATGCCCAGATTACAAATAACTCGAGTTGCTGTCCGGAAGTACAACTCACGACCATTCAGATTGACATAGTACTTATAATGACACATTCCGATTCAGGTTCAGCCCCCCGGTCCCACCCCTTAACCCCGCCGCCTGCGGCCATTTTTACCTCGTATCAGGTGACCTCATACCTCACGCACGCCATTTTACCCAGTTGACGCCATCTCAATACCGAAACTGATTATTTCACTGTCTGCCTCATGTTTATTTTCCCTCGCCATGATATTCCCCTGCTACTAGCCAGAATATCCACAACAGCTGAGCCTAAGGCGCCAACTTATCGTGACCTTGTCGTCTTCTGCCTTCACTGGGCTCACTTATCTGTACCTTATCTCCTGAGCCGATTTCTATGGGCCTGCTTACAGATCTGGTTCACGTATGTAACTTATAATACTATGTCAGTGATTAACAGATACATAAAACTATGAATAGTGTGCTCTTAATAACCCTAATATATGTGTTTTCTGCGGCTTTGTAGTTTTCCTAAGCGTAAGACATTTATTAAGCATACACATAAAATATTTTCCTTCCACACACCTCAGATATTTTGCAAAATGAAACACTTTATTCAAAACTATACAATCCTTCATAAAAACCTAATCTTGTCACAGCATGGCACACACTTGGTTCATACAATCTGATCTGTTTGAAGCAGTCACACAATGCTGAGCTCAATCTTTTAACATTTGACTTTTCTTATGATATATTCTGGGTTTGACTTTTCAGAGACATTGAAAGAGTGAAGTACACGAATATATTGACAAAACACGAGACACAAGACCAGTACTACAGTACACTGAAAATATTTATTTCTGGTAAATGGACTTGCATTTATACAGCACCTTTCTGTTCTTCCGACCACTCAAAGCGCTGTACACTAATACTTTATCCGTAGCTCATCTGCTTCTTTGTGCCTTAACGTCTTGGCCCTACTGATGCAATGTCGAGTCTGGGATCTGTCTTTAACCAAAACTTGTTATCTCAAACTTACAGTGTGCTCTTTTGGGGAAAGCATTGTTAATAATCTGTCAGCTTCTCTACACAGTGCATGAAATATGCTTATTCAAACAAATGTATCACTGATGGCAGTTATAGACTAACATGCTCTCTGGTTTTCTTTCTTTATTTGAAACTAAAAGTCATGAATAAAAGAAAGGGATTCCCTCCCTTCTCACGTGTTTGGAAGGGTGTGGGGGGGATGCTGATGTTAAGGGTTTGACAGGTGGCATCTTTGAAAGAACTGGGTCACATTAATTATGTACGACATTTATTTTCTGCAGTACGGAAGCTCATGGTGTTTAGCTAGTAGCTCACTGGACTTTTATGTTGCATGAAGACAAACAAATGCTATTGCAGCTTTCAGTAGAGAGCTCACAGCCTCACATCAATACTATGTCATGGCCACGTCACAGTCCTTGTCAACTCATACATCATTACTCATACATGAACCATTTAATGCAATTATTGCAGAAACCCATTTCTAATTAAATGAATTGTCAGACTAGCTTCTTATATCAGATAACACACTTAAACTTGTGGAGTTATGGATACATACATATAGAACACACATTTCAAAGCATAATAACTTCTGATTCTTCTGTCAGTTTTCTTATTGCTTAATCTTTATAACCCTACTTTTTTCTAACCTTGTGACTTGTTGCCCTGATTTATCACTGCAAAGTGAGCAATGCATGCTATTAGAACGATCAACTACTCAACATGGTATGTAATAACCATAACGTTTGGTACAGACATTCAGGGTCCTCTCAGAATGAATTTAAATAACTTTGATTGTCCCTTACCTTTTCATTAAGCGTTCCAAAATGTAAATGTTAATATGTATATTGATTTGGTCAAATGCTCGCAAAACTAATGACATTCCTCCATCCATAGCTGTACTTTGTGTTTAGTGCTAAATATCAGCATTCTGGTGGACCTTGTAAAAACTTGGTTTCATCTGTCATAAGAACCTTCATCATTCACCCATTCACACACTGATGGCAGTGGCTAAGGTGCCACCTGCCCATCAGGAGTAGCTAGCATTCATACAACATTCACACACTGTAGGCACAGCTACGGGAGACATTTGGGATTACGTGTCTTGCCCGAGGACACATCGACATGGGCTGGGGATCGAACCACCAATCCTCTGATTGAAGGACATGCCGCGGCTGATGCACACATTTTAAATATGAAGGCACTCCTTTTATATAAACTCGAAAACAGGAACCCTCAGAAGCGTGCTCAAACTGGGGGTCTTTGGGGGTGACCAGATTTACCCTATCAGTCGCCCGAGGTGATCAGGGGGCAACAGGACACAGCTAGCAGGCCCGTAGCTTCAAAGGAAATGCAGCTAGATTCCTGGTCCTGAAGCCCAGTCAACCCCCTGAACAACCTTAACCCAGGCTCACCTTATCCTATCCCTGGCTTAAGGAGTCCGGTGAGTTTAAGAGTTCCCGGGGAGCTGTGGGAAGGGGGAGAGAGGCGGAGGCCGAGCCCCCTCATTTCTGATCAGCCCACTAAGGGCTCCGAGGCCACACTGCACTTGAGTACGTCTAGACCACGGAGACAGTTCACACGCGAGACTCACCCACTCCTGCCGTACAAGCCTCCGCTAACAGAAACCTTTAGGGATAGTCAATTGACCTTGATTTAATAAACTATCAGATCAGATTACGTTTTTTAATACCACTTACTAACAGTCTGAACTTTCATATCCTCTGCATTTACTCATGACATTTGGAAGCACACTCATAGGTGGAAAACCGACCACAAGTTAACAATATATCATTCAATTGTATTGCCATTAATCTGTCTGATTAAGCTGTTGGCCAGAGGATGTAGCTTTCGCCTCCTCGACCGCATAAGCAAAGCTTGAGGTTAAAATAGCAGAGTAATCTTCCAAGTATACTGTATGTACTCTTTTGCAAGTTTATCGACTCTCGTACACAAGCCTCCTTGTGAGCCACAAGTCTTATTTTATGCAATGCTGGATATATTTGAGCAAGTAAAAATAAATAAAAAGTAATATAAGATGTGTGTGTGTGTTTGTGTCTGCAGGCTTGGGTACTTCACCTACGCTTAACCGCAGGAAACCGGTGCAGCTGTGTGAAGTGATATGTAATCGAACAGCCCCTGCACTATGTGCTGCACTGACCGGCACATCTTTGAAGGGAGAAACCCTTAAGTTACATACATTTTAGTTTTTGTTCTTTTGTTTATTGTTTTCCATTTATTCAGTGCTACTGGGTAACACCTTGGTAATTCAATGACCAGGAAACGGCATTTTTACTCATCCAACAATACTTCCATATAAATCCTCCATATATTTATTAATTTTATAATAAACTATTGTGCCTAAATACAGCCTCACGGAGTCGATAGCAGACTCTTGTCCTTTACGCACAGAGTTAGTACTACTCAGCTAGTGTTAGGCCCTAGTATACAATACCAGGGCCTAGGGGATATGTTGGCTTATGCTGCATCAATTTTGATAATTCTTTTAAAATTTGTTCCTCATCAGTCCCCCAACTTTATGAAAGTGCAGTACTAAATTACTGAAGTGGCTTTTTAAGTTCAAGTTTATTCTAATTTAAACCATCGTCAATAAGGCGGAATGGCATACGATTTCCCTTCGCAACATGGTAAAAAAAAACTGTCAGTAACATCAGATGAAGTGGATGTGTGCATCGAAAACCGGATCATATTGGTGGATATTTTGCTGATGTTGATCACTGATTGGAGGTATGCAAACAATATACTGTGTGAGGATAGCTGCCCTCCCACGGGCAATGCTTTGGCATCATTTATCTCAATATTCTCCATGAGGAAAAAAAGGCCCTGGTAAACACCAATAGCCATTTGAGGGCGCCTGCTTTTTCAACACTCTCATGTTAATTCTCAGACAGTTATTTTCTAAGCATTAGCTCTTGTAAACTGAAATTCCTTTGAAGGCAGTAAAATTCTGGTGTGGTGAATGAGCGTCCTTGAAAGACAAAAAAACATTTGGTCCAGGTGGGTATATATACACACACAAATACAAAATGATTACAGTCTAATTATGAAAATGCAATGATACAATTACTCTCTCGGGCATGGGCCAGCCTCAGTGTCTTATGCTCAGGCTATAACCAAGACCTAAATAATATAACAGAAATATGTCCTATATCGTTAGTGAAAGCCTCACTTGGAGATTTCTAATTGTGCGAACTTCCTCAAACATGTTCATTACTTATGACTCCAATAGGCACTACAGGTATACATATCTACCGGTTTATTCAGTTATCTGTACAGGTGTGACAATGGCTACATTAAAAGGGGTAGGGGGCCCAAAACCGTGCAATCTCCCCGTCACCCATGCATCATTACCTCTGTCAGTTGCACCTGTGCCCCATATATAAAATACCTCCCACACTAATACACACTGCCACCCGTGGTCAACCTGAGATAGGCTCCACACACACATATAATACACAGACATAACCAATGGCTCCTACAATCAGCTTTGCCTGGGAGTCATCACTGATCAGAGCAGTGGACTGAGTGTTAGTGTGTGTGGGTTCTCGTGCTCCACCTCTGCAAAAACAGGTGACAGCTGCTGCACCTCCTCTGGGCTGACATCAACCAGGGCATATGCTCCAGAGCTGGGACCCTTGTGTATCTCTGTACAGGGGTGTGGATGCCATTCGGAAGTTAAAGTAATGAAGTCCAGGCTAACAGGCATTAGCTCAGCCGCTGTTGCCATTGGGCTGACCGACCCACACCATCTGAAGAGGCCAACATCAACAAGGCTTCTAAATGATTCTTCTGTACATGTCAGTACAATTCAATTATATATCACAATCTGTACAGCGTCCAACATCCTCTGTACTTGGACCCTCACACCAGAGAAGGAAGAACTCTTTAAAAAAAACTTTAAATAGGAAAAAAAGGAATAAACCTTAGGCACAGCAAGAGAGGAGGGTCCTCATATCTAAACAACAGAATGTGTCCTTTGCCAAATGAGAAAAACTTCATATGACCATCATCTTTAACGTTGTTAACACAGCGTTAACAATTTGAAACAAACTACATGGTTGGGTTTGGAAAATATGTTTGGTTGAAAATAAGTACGTGTTATATGACATAGTTACTACGTTGCTTTTGTGATGCAGAAGGTGAAATGGTTACGTAACTTAATATAACTCAACATGTTGACTTTTGGTGTCACACGGTCTCAGCGGTCTCCTGCGTGACTCTGTACATGGACTTTGTCGCTCTTTATACTAAATCGCCTGACTTTCTCCTCTACTCCCGTCATAGTTACTATGGCCACTACAAAACTAAGATTTTCACCAGCCACAATCCATCTTTAAAATCTGCATCTCTGTATTCTTTACTTGTGCTGGGAGACAAAATTAATCAGCTTATTAGATATTTTAGAGCTATAAGCAATGTTTCCTCATTCGATGGTTCGTATTATGCGTGTGTGTGTGTGTGTGTGTGTGTGTGTGTGTGTGTGTGTGTGTGTTAGTATACCATTCAACTATGTTATTGAAAAGAAAACAATTATGAAAGTCATTTAAATTTATTTACTGTATTTTTCTATCTTGAGTTGAAAACACCCCCTTTAATGACATTTGTACGCACACATACTCTTTTTTATAAACGGGTTAATTCTCCATGGTCATGTATCTTCTTTTAATGTATTTTTGACCACACCTGTACATTTCATTTTTAAAAATGCCAAAAAAAGAATATACCATAATCATAATAATAACAATAAGCGGAGTAATCTTAACGTGGACTAGCTTCTGTTACAGTTGTCCTCCGTCCATCATAGCCAACGAGGACCACTATTATCAGGGCATTTTCCTTCAACGTCGTTCCCTTTAACACACTGGCTGAGCGCAGGGTTTGTAATGGTTCATTGTTTCACATGGTTCATTGTTTCATTGTTTCACATGGTTTCATTGTGCGGACCCACCACCCAGGAAACCCACCGCTACAGGAAAACGGGGGACTCTGCACCACCAGAGCTACTGAAGAGACGGCCCTCACTCACAAGTCTCCACTCCCACCAGCCATCGGACACCAGCGGTCTCTCATCGCACCCCTCCAACCTTCTTTCCACGACCCCTTCTACCCTTCTTGTTCCTTCTCCCCTACATCCCTTCATCCCTCGACGCCTATAACCACATCCCTTCATCCCTCAACCCCTTTCCACATCCTTAATCCAACCCTCTTGTTCCATCTTGCAATAAACCATTTGTAAACTCATATCGCTATTGCCAGGGTCTTTCTTAGTGAAACCACAGCAGTAATAAAGGAACTCAAACCACCACACTAGGAATCGCACCAGTGGGTCAGACCATGGACGCTAGAACAGAGAAGATCAACACACACACAGTTTGGATGCTGCCACATGGAACGCCGGCAGGGTCTCTCTCGGTCTGGATCTCCCAGACCCTTATCCACTATGGCACTAATCGGTAAATACACACAGCCGTGTTCACTCAGCTGGTAAGGCAGGAACAAGAGTTGCACCTGAATGGACACTGGGGATGGGAAAGAGAGAGAGCACAGAGAAAACATAGCACATAACATAATTATTTGTGTTTTCCTATAAAAGTAGAGAACTTGTGTCAATTTCCCGTAAATCTTTTCAAAATAAATTTGTTTCCGTGAAAAAACGTAGTTAGGTTTAGGCAACAAAACTAACACCACTATCAACCTTACTATTTTAGTTAGGTTGAGGACAAGATCTTCTGGTTAAAATAACTACTGTTACTGAAGTACACAGGTTACATGACAAATAAATCAACATTGACTTCTGGTTTCACAGAGAATGAACAGCGGTCTCTAAGCGGAAAGATCGGCTTTTGTTTGACCCTCTGCCTCGCCTCCCTTCCACGCCTACCCAGCCTGTGTGAGTTTATGACTATATTGATTACATATTAATTGATTTTGTGGGATATGTATGAATTACAGCGCATTATTATATTTATATCGTAAGTAAGCTACAAACAGCCTTGGTCTGAGTTGCCAAACAACTCAGAGCAAGGCTTTTCACGGATGCAAACAGAAAATCAAACCTATTCTGAAAACCTAAATGGCGGACGAAAGTTTGTGAGTTGGTGTGTAAACGGGATTAACACAACGTGAGGTCATATTTATTTTTAAACTGGTGACAATCTCGGATGAAAAATACAGAGTTGGTGTGCAAAGTCTGGATAAGCGTGGAGACTGTGGCTTAGTGATGAGCAGGGTCGTCCTTCAATCAGAGGATCGGCGGTTCGATACCCAGCTACACTAGTCCATGTCATTGTGTCCTTGGGCAAGACACTTAACCCCAGATTGCTCCCATAGCTGTGGTGTGTGAATGGTAGTTACTCCTGATGGGCAGGTGACCCTTAGCCCCTCTTATCAGTGGGTGAATGATGTAGTGGTAAAGCATTTTGAGTGGTTGTAAGACTGGAAAAGCACTATAAAGGACCATTACCATAAGCCTGGGACACAGTATCAACTTTAAATAAAACTAAATTAATATTTAGAGCCTGTGAAACTGTCAGCAACGAAGACTGATCATACAGATGGATTTTGCATTGTCCACTCTTATTATCTTATTATCAGTGTTTCTTTTAAACATTAAAGTGAACAGCTGTGTCGACATGAACACAAGAAGAAATCTGTGAGGGTTGCATAGCTATATGACTAACATGAATTAGCGCTTCACTGCTAAAGCTTCACACCTTCAATTACCAAAATCACCAGATATATTATGGAATTGTGAGTTTGTTTGTCTTCTTTATTATAAAAGAGCAGATCATCTTATAAAAAAAGCCAAAGCTACAGGCTCAGCATCATCAATAATATATTGGATGCTCATGATGGCATCCTCATTAATTGATCATATGTGACATTAATGTTACATAATTAGAATTAACAATTCATGTGTCATATGACCAGCTAACTGACAGGGTGGTGTAGTCTGCCGATTGCTAACGGCTTAATGCCAATATGCTGTTTCCACACATACACAGGAAATAATGGTTTGGTGAAAAAAACTAAATACTGACATGAATAAATTTCACTTTACACATCCAGTGAAACCAGAGGCTGGGTTTTTCTGGTCCCAAAAGTCTAATGTTCTCCAGAGCACAGTGACTAACAGTGAAGTCACTGTGCCCAGACTTTTACCGTCTCTGTTTCTAAGCTCATTACCAGATGTGCTTGTTTGTGGCTGTGGCTGTAGATGTTACCACAGTGTCCAAAGGAGGTTTCAAAACACATTATCAGAGACAACTTCTACATTTTCATCTTCTCAGTCAAATGTTTTTGGATTTTGATGGAACAAGTAAAAGATTAAACTTAAGGCCTCACAATGCTTTCAAGGAAAGACAGTATATTTCAACCTGGCACATTTCCCATGAATGTGGCCATTGTGCTGACTTTGAACTTATCACCTATGTTGTAAAAATCATACCATGGGGAAACCCGTGCAATCTGCCTTCACATGTCGAAATCAACATGTTTACATGAGTCATTTTAAACACGGGTAGTCACAATGTAATGATCGCATCTGTTCGTCTTTGGGTACGGCACCTGTGAATGGGAAATGTTTTGTGTTTATTTTCCTTTGCACTGTACTGCTAAGTGTTATCAGTGGCCTGTATGGTAATCATAGGTGATAATTAGGATATTTTATTATTTTTACTATTATTTTTATTTGTACTCGTTTGTATGTGTATGTGACGGGGGGAAGTGACGCGAGAAGTGGGTAGCGCGCAGACAGAGGAAGAAGTCGGCGTTTAGTGGACACGGATAGCATGATATTCCGGCGACTGCTCCGCTAAGGATCCGGAGTAAACCGTTTGTGGATTAAAAGCAGGAGTCTGCGCTGGAATACGGCACGCTGGGCCCACCACCTAAACGGACTGTGGTGAGATAGCGTGGGTTCCGGGGAGTAAGGAGCAGCGGCATCTGGTTACACTTTCGCCTGTCATGAGACTTTGTTTGCCGGCTATGGGGGATTTATTTGCCGCTGGACTATTTTGGGTTATTAAGGGACTTTGGGACTGATGGGACCCGGGGTTTGAGTTGTACTTTAGGAGGGGTTAATTGTTTAGTGTGCCGGAGCCCCGCGTTTTTTTTTGTTGGTTACAGAGTATGCCGCATTGTATTTGGTTTAATAATAACATTTGGTGTTTGCAACTGACTGTGTGGTTTCGTTAATGACTGATTTAATCTGACCATTTTTTTATTAGGGTTTCAAACATATTATGCAGTCCGGGGCAGCGACTGCATGCACTAAATATCAGATCCGCCTGTTCCTTTAAATTTAGCGTGTGTGCTTTTCCTCTTCGGTTTAATTAGGAGGGCAAATTGTTATAGAGTGGTGGCCAGTAAGGGGACCGCAAGGATTATATAATTAGTTGTGATATTGGTGTTAATTGTTTGCTACTTAACCTGGTGGGCGAGATTTCTTTGGAGTTTTTATTTTTACGCTAAAACAGTTATAGTTATAGTGTGATGTGGCCTTATTAGGGTCCGAGCACCGACGAAGTCGGTCCGAGAGGACCCTATTGAAACTGGAATGTTTATTATTATTCCTATTATTATTATTATTCTGCAATCTAACTGCCTTTTTGGGGGCTTTATCATATCTGAAAAGTTGCCAAAGTTGACATGCATATCAGAATGGGTGAAAAATTTGATATTTTAGGGGTCTCGCATTTGGGTAGAAAGAAATGTCTCTATAGCGTCCCCTAGAATTTGTTTTCTTTTGAAAGTCAATGAAATTTGCCCCCAATCACCAATTGACTTGAAATTCGACACACATGTCCAGTTCCGTCTGCTCTACAAAAAGTTACACAGTAACATTAAGCTCCGCCTACTTAGATTTTCCACCATTTTTAATTTTTTAAAATGAATTTTTTTTTTTTTTGTGAAAAACACATTATTTCCAAATCCTCCTAAACGCTGGTTCCGATTCTTACAAAATGTTATGTGGTTCATTATTGGTTCAATGTCATCACAAGTTATCAAAAGCTTGTTGATATCTCATTGTGTTGAGAACAAAAAGGAACAATCAACTTCTAAGGGGCGTGGCTTAGTTTTCAATCCACGTAACATCCAAATCACTTGGCCTATCATCCCCAAATTTGTAGCATATGTCCACATCGCTTCATTTAACTTACTCTGTTATTTTCATTATATTCAAACACTAGGGGGCGATGCAGTAAATTGCCCAATTTCTGCATTTTAAGCCATTTTTCAAAATTTTCAGAAGTTGTACGTGAACGAACTCCTCCTACAGAATTCATGCAATCAACTTCAAATTTGGTCAGTATGATCTGAAGTCATTGATGATGAAAAGTTATCAAAATGGTGAGTTGTCTTTGAACGGCCTTGACGTTGCGGGGCTCCAAGTATACGTCCATTTCTTCTGGTTCGCCACAAAAGTGGATGTTGCTGTAACTCCAAGGTACATTATCCAATTTGCCCCAAATTTCTTGTGCATGATGGTAGTTAAGGCCTGAGCGCATTTCAATGCAAAAAGTTTCACAATATCAGAGCGCGTCAGAGTACTTTTGAGGTACTAAACATGCTTGAAACGTAACTAAACTTTGCACACATATTTAAAGTCATAAATATAGTTACCTGACATGATTCTAATGCTTCAGAGTGGAAAGGTTGCTCGATAGCGCCCCCTACAAAACTTTGACAAAGCAGCCCTTGCAGTACGTTTGACATAGATATAAGAAATTTCGTATGCACATGTATCACATGTAGACTTAAAAAACAGTCTCTTGGTACCATGCTCTAAACCGTATTGGAAGTCGGCCATTTTGATTTTTGTGGGATTTTTCCTTTCATTTTTGCCTATTTCTAGGCTCTTTATTTGAACGAACTCCTCTTAGGTAAATCATCAGATAGACTTCAAATTTGGTAAGTACAATGTAAACATCTTAGTGATTAAAAGTTATCAAAATGTTGTTGTTTCGTCGAAGGCTGTTGCCGTAGCAACTCACTCTTCGACATAAAAAACAAATATGTTTTTGAGGGGCTAAACATGCTCAAAACAGATTAAAACATAGCACACACATTTAATGACTTAATATAGTTAATAATATGTTTGGAATGCTTCAAAATTCAGAATCAGCTCGATAGCGCCCCCTATAAAATGTCAACAAAATTCCGACAAAATTCGACAAAGCAGCCCTCGCAGTACGTTTGACGAAAATATAAAAAATTTGGTAGGCTTATGTAACGCATGTAAACTTACAAATAAGTCTCTTGGGACCATGCTCCAAATCGTATCAGAAGCCGGCCATTTTGAGTTTTACATGAATTGCTCATGTTGTCGCGTTGTCCGATGGTCGCAGACATTCTCGGCCGCGTGAGCCAGCATCCCGCCAGCACCCCCGACGCGCGCAAAGGTGCGAGGACCCGTACATCGCTGCTTGCAGCTTTAATGTATAATTGAAATACGACCTTGGTAAGTGGTGCACTCTGGCAAAATTGCATTTCTTTTTTGTTTTTCTTGATTAATGTATTTAGATGTTTAATGTGTAGACAGTCGTACTGGGCCCATCCAACACAATACACGTACCATAACAAACCCCCTCAACCTTATACATATATATATATATATATATATATATATACACACACACACACATATATATATATATATATATATATATATATATATATATATATATATATATATATGCATAAAATGCATCCTCTCTCTTAGAGTCAGTCCAAGTTGCTACCCTACCTGATGCTGACCCATACTCACGTCACCGCTAGACACAACAAAGTGACGTCTCAAAGTTAACCAGCCTGTTGGAATCCATGTATCTCAAGCCGTCAGAGCAGGAATGTCAACACCCTGATGATGATGAGGCGGTGGTGCTCAGTGAACAGCTTCAGGACCTCCAGTTAAAGGTTGACACCCTAGAAAATCGTCTCAAAGAAGCAGTGGATAGCACACTCAATCGTGAAGAAGGACTCATGGTCGCCATTGGGACCATGGCAGAGGCTAAAGGGTATGTCGACACCAGGCTGCAAGGCTTCGATCGGGCCATAGTGGCTTGTTGGGAGCAGAGGGATGCACGGTGGGGACAAGAGCTAAAAAAAGGCCCACAGCAAAAATCGTCTTTCTTGGAGGCCTGCCAGTTTTTCCACTCCTGACGGGCCAATGCCAGACGGTCGGTATAGGGCCGAAGGGGATACCGCTTGTATATCCGTGCCTGCAGCGACGGCCAAATTACCTATAAGAATGCACTTATTGTAAGTCGCTTTGGATGCTGGGTGTTCCAACTCTCCTGGTGGTGCCAATAGGAATCCGGGGCTTACAAGGTCACCGAAGTCATAAAGCATAAGATCTGGACCACGGACGAGCTGCCATTGCGAAGGAGGGCTTACCGAGTGTCACACCAAAAGCAAGCAGTTATTGAGGAAGCACTTAAGAAAATGCTAATCAATGGTGTGTCATGATCTCTGCTGTGCCTCTCCTATCCTTCCAGTTTTCCCTTCATTTGGTCCCCCGTTTGTCCCTTTTTTCCGCGTGTGTGTGTGTGTGTGTGTGTGTGTGCCTGGGCGTGGCCTACCCTTCCCCTCCTGCTGTCAATTAACCGGCACACATGCAACCCATTCATTCATCAAACCCCACAGTATATCTACCCCAGCACTTCACCTTAGTCCTCGCCTGATTGTTATTCTGACTACGGCTATGGCGTTATGCATTTCCCGGCAATTGTTTGTTGCAACTTATGTTTAACCTGTGCTTCCCTCAGCCTCAGACTCTCTGCTCCTCTCGGAACCCCCCTGGACCCAGCCTTGCCGACCCGATTGGCCACCTGCCCGCTCCCGGATTCTCCCTGACCTCACCCGCCTGCCACTCAGCTCCCACGTCCTGTCCAGGCCACATACGACGGCAAACCCCGACCCCTACCATTTCCACCCCTCTTCAGTATTAATAAAACAACTGTGAACTGCGCCTGTGTTCTTGCTCTTGGGTCCAGCCCCGCACAACCATGACATGGTGTCATTGAACCATCCTCTTCCGCGTGGGCCTCCCCAGTATTTTTAACCCAGAGGAAAGATGGTACACCCCGTTTTTGTGTGGACTACAGGGGAGTTAATGCTAAAACCCACCATGATTCCTATCCAATGCCGCTGGTGCATGACATTTTGGAGTCCTTGCAGGGGGCCTCGTACTTTAGCTCCCTGAATCTCCACAGTGGATATTGGCAGGTGGCGATGGATGTGGAGAGCAAGCAGAATACCGCCATGATCACCCATCTCGGCCTGTTTCAGTTTAAGGTCATGCCATTTGGGTTTGCGAAATGCAGGCGCCACTTTCCAGAGATTGATGGAAAGAGTCCTGGGGGAGTTGAAGGGCAAGTTCTGCTTTGTCTACATAGACAATATTATCGTCTTTTCTCAGACCCGAGAGCAACACGCGGGACCTCGATGCAGTGTTTCAAAAACTCCATCTGGCCCGCCTCACCCTCAATGTAAAAAAATGCCATCTTCTCCAGACTCAAATCACCTTCCTGGGTCATGTAGTCTCCAATAAAGGTATGGAAGTGGACCCCGCGAAGGTTGATGCCATCACGTCTTACCTAGCATGGGTGAGGGTCGGAACGTAGACCGCCCGGTAAAGTCTTCACCAAGATGGTCCGGTGCAGCGCCTGTTTTACTGCTGCAGCCACACTGATGCGCCGGTCGATCTCTCGCTCCATCTTACCCTCACTCGTGAACAAGAGCCCGAGATATTTGAACTCCTTTGCTTGCGTGCGGTAGGCACTCCGTCCCCACCTGGAGGGAGCAATCCACCGGTTTCCGGCAGAGCACCATGGCCTCAGATTTGGAGGTGCTTACCCTCAGCCCCGATGCTTCACACTCGGCTGCAAATCGCACTTAACTCACTTGATTGATCAGCTGGTTATCCTGTGGGTGTCTTCCTGGATATAAATGTATACTGTCATTTCAAGACACCCTAAAACATGACCAATACAAGCTGACATGAAAGAACAATTAAAACTTGCCCACATTGAAAGTGACCAATCATGAGAGGGCCAGTGCCTCCCTGAGTTTCCAACCCTAAATTGTCAAAAGTCAAGTCGTTTCGCATTCTTGCGCGTGTGCTCGCTACAGCTCTACACAGGTAGCTTCCATTCTTTGCCTCTCCCTTAGTTTTGTTTCTTGCTCGTTGCTGCCGGCACAACCCTCAGTTGTTGAATTGAAGCATGAGAACTTATATTGGCTGTTAATAACTGTGCATCTAAATAAATCTGATGCCATACCCATATCTCTGATTGGGGTTTTAGGTTTAGTTGAGCCAGACAAAGAATGAGGAATACATTGTTTTGGGGGATTACACACACGTTATCTCCAAGCAGAGTCTAATAACATGTAGAAATTCTGTGGAGTGTTCCCTTAAAAAAAGAAAATGCCTCTACACTAAATAAAAGGCAGTGGAAAATGTAACTATAATATATTTGCATACATGATGAGTACATGCAGTAGTTGGCTATTAAAATATCAAGTGGGGAAGTATCGAAGCCTTTTGCTTCTCTCTGCTCCCACACTGTCTTCCTCTTCTGTCAGCAGAGAGACAATAACAACAGCAGAAGCTTTTCATCTGCTCCTGAAAATCTGCTTGACGCCTACACTCTGTGCAGATGCTTTTATAAATGTCCATGTGTCTGCATGTGCCGTGTGTGCAGGCTAGTGTGTGTGTTTTCAAAATGACTAAACACGTGGGAGTTTGCAACCGTGAGGCTACATTTCCCTGCTGCATAATGATCCTCTCCTCTGGTCTGGGGACAAGAAGAAAAACAAAAAGGAAGTCTCCCACCTCTGACACATTTACCTAGATAGAGCCCTTATGCAATCACACTCATTACCATACTTAGATATCTTGGTTAGAGGACTGTGAGACACCAAATGACGTCCTCAATCCAAAATGGAATCAAAACATGTCCGATAGCAGCAATTGAACACTGCCGGCATTTTCCCTCTACCCTGAGGCCTCATCTTCCTCTGAATTGAGTCTGAGAAGCGTCAAGCAAGATAAGTAATTTGACTTGCTGTCTCTTTAGTGCCTTGAATCTTAATGCCCACTTCTGAGGTTAGAGTGCTGCATACAAGTGGGACGGTATAGTACAGATTGTTGCTCTTTGTGGCAATCTCTATGAGAAAATAATGTGTCTCGGACCATTGGTCATACATTTATGGCCAATTATCTGCAAAACTAATTACATTCTCATCAGCTTCAGCTGTACTGTGTTGCTGCTAATTAGCTAACGTTAGCATGTTAGCATATGCAAATGTTAGCATAAAATATGATCGTAAACATGGTACCTGCTAAACATCAGAATATTAGCATTGTAATTGTCAGCATCTTACCGAGCTAGCATGAGTATTTAGCTCCATACCTAAGTGCAGTGGCACACAGTCACCAACATGGTTGGACATAATGACAACATTTAAGCTTTAATCAGGTAGTTTCCTTGATGGCATAACTTTATGTGACTTTCTGTTCTTGGGTCCAAAGGTTTTCCCCACTCCAGACATTCATATCGGCAAGTGCATGTCCTGACGTCTCCGCTCAGATATAAGCCTACAGCAGTGCATTTTGTTCTGCAGCCTGTGTAATGGGCTCACATTGCAGCTCTCACCTGTTTTTTTTGTGCATGTGTGGGTATGTGTGAAGTCTGAAAATACTTTTGGCACTATCAAATGATGAATCAATGCAATCCTCAACTCTGCAAATTAAAATTGTAAATTAAAAACATACTTTCTCTTTTTTATTTTTTTTTATTTACCTTTTTACTTCTTGCTTGCTTCTTTTTTGTGACCATGAACTGTATATAACTGCATGCCCTTCAAGTTACAATGTAAACCCATAATAATTCCATGATGGTATTGATGTTATTTGATTTATAGAACTGTTCAGTGACCTTTTCTGGACAAGATGTTTCAAGAATGTACTGAATGTGACATGACTTCTTTTGGTGGATGATGTTTTTTATGGGCTATTACACAACAGTTTCTTTTGTCCAACACCAACGTTAAAATTCACACGCTACAATATATATGAGTGACATCTATACCATTGTTAAGAATAGGAAGAAATGTAATGGTACCCTCTGTATTTTTCTACCTGTACCCTTTTTTGTGTCTATGTATTATCCCAGCATTGTGGGAGAATGCTGCAGAAGGCAGCTGCTAAATGGGCTGCGAGGACAATTGCACATGTCACTGTAAAGCTATGTCCACTAAATGTGCTTGTTTTGGCCATTGACAGGCTCAGATTGTTTCTGACAACATTATGAAAAGTACCTGATGGAAAAATAACACATTTTACCTCTTTATATATTTGTAAATGTGTTCAAGTTTTTTCCCTCCTATTCCTGTTTCCCCTCCTCGCTCTCCTCGTCCGCTCTTCAATTTGTAGGAGCTCTTCATCCTTATACTCTGGCTCAAAGACCACATTCCCCTTGTCAAAAACAGTTGAATATTGTTGTGAACAGATCCTTCGACTTAGAGAAAATACAAATTTGATAGTCCTTGGTCCGGTGAGTAATGGAACTCCTGTTTCTTTGGGGAAGATTTCAGTCAAACCAATATCATCCTGATAAACCAAATCTTTGCTGGAGAGTGTGTCCAGCTAGCACTTTCGGTCAGAAAGACAGGACTGCAGTAGGGCACATATCGCTGTCAAAGACAGTCTGCTGCCCTACTTCCTGCAAAATAGGTCAGATCAAATCACCATAGGCCATAATCTGCATCTCGAAGCACTAATTATAAAACCCCTCCTCTCACTTTTAAGCTATTTTAATACAGAGCTGCTCTGCTGCAATATGTAGGTACAGACTAATTCCAAATTGCGTTTATATATATATATATATATATATATATTACGCAATTTGGAATTAATATATATATAGTGTACCTATGAGTCTAACTTAAACAAAATTTAACAAAATGCTTCAGTGCTTCTCTGTTAACTCTGGGAACCTGAGGAAGGCTACAAAGGAAAATAAGACTGCAGATAGAGACGTTCATTATACTGTTGATCACAAGATGAAAAGTACAGTAAAAACATTGGACTATACCTCAAAAAGATAGTGAGAGAGCTGGTGTGAATCCTAGGATCAGCTGGGAGTTGTTTTTTGTATCTCAGAACATTCAAAACACGTCACTATAGATGGTCCACAATCCAATACAAAAACAATACAGATACACAAGTACCAATATGTTGTGCTGAGGCAAAATATGTGCATCCAATAAACTGTACTGACAAATCTGCAGATAATGATGTATATTGCAACACTAAGAACAGTAAAAATGGGCAGTGAGTAACTTTTTTATTTAGTTTTGGTTCAGTTGCTAAGGAGAATACATTTTTCACTGAAATGCCGCCAATTTGGTTTTTGTTTTCAGGTCATTGTCATTCATTTAAGTGGTCCATGGGCTCAAGTGTAAATTGTAAATAAAGCCTCAGGGCTTCAGCAACAAGCAGTAAGGATTTCAGGCAGCTTCAGTTTGAACATTATTTAATTTAACCTGAAAAATTTAACCTAATAAATTAATTCCGGTGTTCAAGAGAAACCATAATCGCCATAATTGCAAAACATACAGACGCAAATAATTCATAAATAAAACAAACTAATTTCGCCGGTAGAAATCGGCCCTGTGCATATAAGCAGGGCACAGAGCACAGTATAAATACCACACACTGTGTATAAATACAACACATACAACGGCATAAATACTCAATGCGGTTTGTTAAACAGGTAACAGACTACAGAGAGAAAACATCTCCACTCTGTTAGTGATAATAACGGTGTCTTTATTGTATAAGTAGTAGTTTAACAGCATTAAATTAACTGAAAACATTATACGATAATTGTTATTAATATTTTAAGTGGATTGTTATTGGAATGTGAGCTAAAAACAGTGAGACTGATCATGTGTTCTGACACGAACTCCATTAAAAGTCTCTCCAGCTGTTAAAGCGACTAACAGCTGTTCCAGATGTGATCAGCTGATCCTCCGTCATCAGAAACAGACGTCGCTTCACGTGACGCTTTCGAGGAAAGGACATCTCATTTCTCTTAAAACATATTTCCTCGTTTCCTTTCTCCCTGCATGGTTTCCTTGCGTCTCTCCATGCATCCCTGGTGGGCGGGACTAAGACGCAAGGAAAAGACGCAAGTGAGGGAAACGGGGATGCAATTAAGAGACTTGGACGCACCCTGTGTATGTGTGTGCACGCATGCGAGCGTCTGTGTGCGCGCGAGTGTCACCTCAAATACAGAGATGAGAGGAGCAACCGCTCCACATTCTTAAGACCCTCACGGTCACATTTTAAACTCCACAAACATAACATAAGTATATCAACTCGTTCAGCAGAATCTTTCCTCTCTGTTGATTATAATATTTTGGTGATTTGACTCATGTTTTTGCCTTTTGAAGCCGGCTTTTAACAGATGGTTTTGTAGAAAATACACTCCCAGTCTTAAGATCTAGTCTGCCCCCTCACTCTGGTGCCCCAATCACCATGGTAACCAGTGACCTGTGTCAATGAAGCAATAGCTGCTCTCAAGTTCCAGACATCCATCACAAATAAAGAAATGACACCTCAATAACACATTTTACTACTGGTAATGTTGGCGTGTATATATTGTACCTCAATAACACATCTTACTACTGGAAATGTTGGTGTATATATATTGCAACGTCTTACGGCAGTAGCAGCCACAGTCAAAATTTCTCGCGAAATTTTCTTAAATTTTCCCCACCTTTACCTGCTTTCCCAGTTCTATGCATACCCTGGTCCTTCACACCTTGCTAAATAAATATTGCAGATAACGTAAAGCTGTGCGGTCATTGGCAGGCTTATCCACCCGGTCAACGTCTGGTGAGTCAGACTACGGGTAGAACAAGCTAGTATCAAACTCATCAAGATGGCACCATGGATGGCTGACTTGGTGTGCATTATTTTATGTTATTTGTGTTGTTAATTCCGTGTTTTGCGATGAAACCTGGTGCCCTTTCACCAGAGATGAGCTCATAAGCATCAGTGAAACACCTCCAGCTTTCCAACGTGTGCTCACTGTGCAAAAAACTGGACGAAGAATTTTCTTCATTCTTCATATTGTGCCTCATGAAGACCTGGCTCTGTGGAATGATACCAGACTTCGCGCTCCAGCTGGCAGGCTTCCAGGTGTTCAGAGCGGATTGCGACACGGAGCTCTCCGTCGAATCGAAAGAGGAAAGAATCTATTTTCATACCAGCAGTGGCTGGTGTAACGACGTGACAGTGATTCTCCTGATCTGAAATATTTTATCATGAACTGTAAACCCTTCGCTCCCCCAGTGAGTTTGCTTCATTCATACTGGTCGGTGTTAACATTCCACCGCAGGCCAACATGCAGGAGACACAGCGCACGCTCGCCGACCAGATACTGTGTGTGGAGCGGACCAAACCGGGCTCTTTAGTTATTGCCCATGGCGAAACAAAGGAAACCTCAGCCATGAACTCCCCAAATACAGAGTTTATTAAATGCTCAACCAGAGAGGAGAAAACATTTTCAACAGCTGAACAACTTCTTAGCCGTGTTTTTATGTCTTCCAGTCCGGCTTCCGACAGCACCACAGTACTGAAACTGCTCTGGTTAAGGTTTTCAACGACATCCACTTAAACACAGACTGTCAAGTCAAACAGGTTTTCTTTATTGGATAAAAAGAGATAACGGACTAAAAGAGATGGGAAATAATTGTAAATTAAGTAATGAGTGAAGCAATTGGATTTTCCACATATTAACTTTAATATTAACATTACTGAGTATTCAGAAAGGTAATGGGGCGGAGCCACTGAAACCACCGGAAATGGCCAAATAAGCAGAGACGCAGTGGCGTGGGGTTTTGCTTTAGACCAGGTCCGGAACCGGACAAACGCCACACAGATCGAGGGTTCAATCAAGATCGGCAGTAAACTGTGCGAATTGACTGACTCTACGAAGTCCGGAGAGGCAGCCGGTAAGACCGGTGACCTTTCTAAGGAATAAGCGCTTTGTATTTAAAGATCACTGCCGCCACCAGTTCGGGGAGCGCGAGCATTGCCTTGACGTCACGGAGAGATGCGCAGCCCATTTCAGTGTGGCGATAAATGATTGATTGTTGTGTAAATATCGGTGCTTGTTTATAGTTAATTGTTGTTTAGAATGTTTAGATCAGAGTAACTGGCACTGGTGCATTATCACTCAGGCTGTTGTTGAATTAACTTATATATTGAGTATTTGGTTTTTTTTCTCTGTTTTTCTGTTTAAAGGTTTTTTCACCTTAAAGGCTTAAATGCCTGAAATGGCTTAAATAACTTAAATGGCTGAAATGTCTGGAATGGATATGCTAACCCCTACCGAATAAAAGGAGGAAAAGGAAAGTTGTTTGGTTATTTGAGTGAAATCCAGTTTAAATATCCGGGTAGATAAATCAATCCCTATCAAGTGGGAAAACTGCACATGTTTTAAAACGAAGACTTGACACAGACAGTGGCAGAATCTCAGTCTTAGTATTACTGGATCTCAGTGCTGCATTCGACACGGTCGACCATGACATACTACTAGACAGACTACAGGTCTGGGTAGGACTCTCTGGCGCAGCACTAAACTGGTTTGAATCCTACTTGAAGGACCGAGAATACTTTGTGTCTGTAGCTAATTACACATCAGAGCTGACTAGGGTGACATGTGGTGTTCCCCAAGGTTCAATACTGGGGCCTCTTCTGTTCAACATCTACATGCTTCCACTGGCTCAGATTATGGAAAACAACCAAGTGTGTTATCATAATTATGCAGACAACACACAAATCTACATAACTATATCACCAGGGGACTATAATCCCATACAAGGGCTGGGTAAATGCATTGAACAAATCAACAACTGGATGTGCCAGAATTTCCTTCAATTAAATAAAGATAAAACAGAAGTAATTGTTTTTGGTACCAAGGATGAACGATTGAAAGTCAGCGCTCAGCTTCAATCACTGATGTTAAAAACCACAAACCAAGCCAGAAACCTAGGTGTAGTTATGGATTCAGACCTCAACTTGAACAGCCATATCAAGACAATTACAAAATCAGCCTACTATCACCTGAAGAATATAGCAAGGATTAGAGGACTTATGTCTCAACAGGATTTGGAAAAACTTGTCCACGCTTTTATCTTCAGTAGACTGGACTACTGTAACGGTGTGTTTACAGGTCTCTGTAAAAAGTCAGTCAGAAAGCTGCAGCTGATTCAGAACGCTGCAGCTCGAGTCCTCACTAAGACCAAGAAAGTGGATCACATGACTCCAGTTCTGAGGTCTTTGCACTGGCTTCCTGTCCAACAAAGAATTGACTTTAAAATCCTGCTGTTGGTTTATAAAGCACTGAATGGTTTAGGGCCTAAATACATTTCTGATATGCTGCTACCTTATGAACCATCCCGACCCCTGAGGTCATCTGGGACTGGTCTAGTTTCTGTTCCAAGAGTCAGAACTAAACATGGAGAAGCAGCGTTCAGTTTTTCTGCGCCACATATCTGGAACAAAGTCCCTGAAAGCTGCAGGTCTGCTGAGACCCTAAACTCCTTTAAATCCAGATTGAAGACTCTTCTGTTTGCTGTTGCCTTTAATTAATCTTAATACTGTATTTTATTTCTTAAACTGCACTGCAACTTTTATTCTATTTTATTATTTTTATTTATTTATTTATTATTTATTTATTTATTTTATATTATATATTCTATTTAGCTTTTTAATGTGTTACTAACTGTTTTTAACGTTGTTTTGAATGTTTAAATGAATGTTCTTAATTGTTTTTAAATCTTCTTTTCTTTTGCATTATGTTTTGATGCTTAATGGTTTTATGTGAAGCACTTTGAATTGCCTTGTTGTTGAAATGTGCTATACAAATAAACTTGCCTTGCCTTTAGATCCCTGTTACAGCACAATAAGCCAGGCCTCAAGCTGCGCTGAGACACTCCGACCATGTTGTGGTCCACCTGATTCCTGCATACAGGCAGGACATATAAGCAGTGGAGCAGTGAAGCCAGGGAGGATCTTCCGGCGTGCTTAGACTGTACAGACTAGGATGTTTTCAGGACTTCTACCAACAATCTGGATGAGTACACAGAGGCTGTGACAACATACAACAGCTTCTGAGAAGACAGCTGTGTGACATCATTCACCAGGGTGAGTAAAAAAAAAATGACAAACCCGGGTTAACAGCTAAACTCAGACAGCTAATGTCGCAAAAGGGACAGGCCTTTCGGAGTGGGGACGGACAGGTTTAGGAAGTCAAAATACAGGTTTAGCAGTGAGCGGTAAAATATGCTCAACGACAGTACTCTGAGAAACTGCAACACCAGCTCTCAGCAGACTCCATTTCTGACTGGAGAGGTCGCAGACAGATCACCCCACTACAAGCCTAAAGCCCCCCACTTCATGAATTACTTATGCCTGGCAAACAATGCCCCCCGCCCACCACAATGACAACTTTTTCGATTCTTCGATCAGCTGTCTCCGGTGTTCAACACCTCACTGGAGACATGCCATGTACCAGTCTGCTTCAAGACCTCTACCATCAACCCTGTTACCAATAAACCAAGGATCACAGGACTTAATGACTACAGGCCCGTCGCCCTGACCTCTGGTTATGAAGTCTTTTGAGCGCCTTATCCCACCTCAAAACCCTCACCGACCCACTCCTGGACCCCTGCGGTTTACCTACAGAGCAAACAGGTCTGCAGTCAACATGGCCCTCCACTTCATCCTCCAGCATCTGGACTCATCAGAAACCTACACCAGAATCCTGTTTGTGGACTTAAGCTCTACCTTCAACACCATAACTCATCTCTGCTGCAGGACAAGCTCTCCCAGTTGCACAGGCCCGACTCCACCTGCAAGTGGATCACAAACTTCCTGTCTGACAGGAAGCAGCATGTTTCTGGGAAAGCATGTCTCAGCCTCTCGGACCATCAGCGCCGGTTCCCCCCAAGGCTGCATTCTCTCCCCTCTGCTCTTCTACCTGTACAACTACAGCTGCAACTCCAGTCACCAGTCCGTCAAGCTCCGTCAAGAAGTTTGTAGATTACACCAACCTCATAGGACTCATCTCTGGTGGAGCGGGTTATCCTTTAACTCTCTGGGGTCGACGCACGTGCCGGCGCGTTTTTGCGGTGTTTACTCGATGTTTATATTATTATCTCCGCGATAATACGGCACAGAGATATGGTTAAGATGTCTATGGAAGCAAATACTCTCCACTTCCGTGACTCATATAGTGCACCAGGAGCATCGACGTGTCGTGTGATTCGTGTGTGTCGAGCTCGGCCTCTCACCGTCATTTGTGGATTCATGTGTCCGTCAACATTTTTGTATGAAACTAACCAATGGACACTCAGGAAATCACTAAGGACCTACCCACCACCTTATGCTATAGAAACACTGCAGTTTTCATCAGTCGGCACCCGAGAGGTCAGAGAGAAGAGAAAGTAGCGAAGAGAAAGTGTACAGTTACGATGTACTTTCAGCGATATAGTTAATATTTTGTTTGAAAACAAAAACCGTTGTAATATTAATTTCTCATTTGCACACATCCCATGAAGCTTGATCTGTAGTATAAAGTAATTACTCACTCCCATTTGATCTCAGTCCCTCTAACATTTGGTGGAAGTAGACAAGTAGACAGACATCACTTCTACTCAAAAAACGATATTACATATGATACATCTATCTAGTATCTTATCCATATATTCCACGACTTTTGTGAACCTAAGACTTTGGTAAACCAATTTCAAGCACCAAAACCGTTCGTCCACATGAGTAAAGATATGTTTTCACAAGAGATTTGAAGAATTTCAAAAATCGGACTTCAATTTTTCAGCTTTATGGCCAAATTAACTCTTTACACAGTGCCTTAGGACAATTGGTGCCTCGTTATATAGATAGCTGAGATTGTTCTGCAAATTATCAGGTGAATTTAAGAAAATATGTAAAAATCGGGAAAATGCCCTTAAACCCCAGAGGGTTAATCATCGGTAGGATCAGCGGTTCGATACCTGGCTCCGCTAGTCCATGTTGATGTGTCCCTGGACAAGACATTCACATGGGCAGGTAGCACCTTGCATAGCCATTAGTGTATGATTAAGTGTGAATAGGTGAATGAACATGTACACTGGGGTGAACTTTGGGGTACCCCGTGGGAGACAAGAAACTAATCAAGAACAAATATAATGATGTTGCATATCAGATTAACAAGCAAAGCCCGGACTACAAGATCATGCAAGCCATTTTTACATGCTCCAAACACAACTAAACAAGACCAATCAAATGTATAACCAAATATTCACATTCATATCTCGCTAGCGAATGGACTCACTCGCCATATGTCGCCCTTACGCGAGTTAGCTTTATGCTACATAGGCTTACGACCACGCAAACAAAAGCAAATAAGCCAGGGATTCTGCACATACCGCTCAAATCCCTATAAACCACAGCAGCAGCGAGCTATGAGCCAACGAACAACAGCCTCAGACAATTTTGAAACAGCGAGATAAGATAAATAGCTCATACCTTGACGATGAAAGGCTGTAGAAAGCTATGTTTTCCGCTTGTCCGAAAAAGTCCTCTGCTGAAAAGCAAACGTTCCAGGGCACTCTGTGACTGAAAATTTACATATGGGGGATGGTAAGCAACTGGCCAATGGCAGCGATCAAATTACAATGGACTTCGCCTGACTGACTCTTATTGGCTAACAGTACTGTCAATCTCATTTTGGCCGGTTTGGCTGAATCCTATAGGCTCTAACGGTTAGAAGGTTGGATGTGAAAGTCACTGCTCCCTGGTTTTGAGAAACCAAAAAGTTTTTTATGGGGATTTCAGAGCAAAAAACATTATATTGGTTTGGCATTGTGTATGTTACTGCTGTATATGGATGTATTCATTAGTGTTATACAAGTGAAATATATAGTTTGGTACATGAGAAAATTCAAATTGCACTTATGCCAATTTATCATTTTCAGAGACCTCGCCTGAACTGTCTGTACTAAAAACTCTTGATTTTTTTCTGCTTCACTTTATCAAAGTCAAACTTTGCAGAGAGTGTTCACATATTGTGCTATGAGTTGGAAGAGGTTTAAACCTGCAAGTGCATTATTCCAAAGGGATGATCATCCTGAAAGTGCTTCTTTTTTTCTTTTTTTTTGGCGAACTCAAAATCTTTTAATTTTTTCTGTGTTCCATCTTAATTTACTTTTAACCAGTAACATATATACAGATATTTATACATCTAGACAAATCTCAGTTATTATCTTTATAATAACGCCATTTATTATTCAATTAGACCTTGTGGTTGCAGAGACACTCTTTTTAGTATGGGCATGCTTTTTTCGTGCGGAGGCCTCAAAAATAGGTTAGTTTTTAGTATTTTAAGTGGCGGAGAGATTTAAAAGCACTATACAAGTACCAGAGTCCATTTACCATCTAAAAACAAAAACTTGACAGGAGAATGTGCGCACCTGTACAGAAACTGACCCATGCGTACAGACATTTTGGAGACAAGATGGTGAGGTTGTGAATTGAAGCCTGATTTTAGTAATTAAATGGAAGAGGCATTATAACATGTACAATGATTCGTCTCACATGTTTGATTTCACTTCATATCACACATTATTTTGCACTTTCTCTTCATTATGAATCGTAAAACCAGCAGTGTCATTTGTGCTTGTAGTGGTGAGCAATAACTATAAGCACATTTCAATTGTAAAAGATATAAACCAACTCACACAGATCAAATTTCACTTCATATTTTACCAGCGCTGTCTTCACTCTTCAGCGCTGAGTAGAGGGCCGGACTACCGACACTCGTGATCAGCTGTGGAGCAGCTGATGAAATTATCATCGTCTGTATGATAACCTAAATAGCGTTAAACAACTGCAGAAGAGAGCATCAATAGTTTTCAATTTTCTTCTAATACTGTGCAGATATCACCAAGTACGATTTTAGTTTTCATTAAGTCTTTGTAAGTAAAGTCGCTGCAATGAACACAACTTCATTGATTCATTTATGGTTTATTCCATCAGTACAGATGGGACAGATACAGCATACTGTGCACTGACAAACTGAAAACAGCTATCCAATGGCAGTATCAGAGCTCACTGGAGTCACCATGGTGACTGTCACACTCTGTCCAGTCACCACCTGCACATGAGGATTGTGTAAATTAGCGAAGTCTGGAAATAAAGCTAGTGACAGCTCTCACACAGTCACTCCATATCATCATTTTCAGTCCTTCCAATCATAATGAGATAACAAAACACAAGTAAATAAATCAATAAATTGTGTTCACCTATTAAACTTTCTTTTTTTAAATGACATCCAGGGTGGTGGATACCACTGACTGTCGTGATCATTTTGGAATCAAACAATTTACTCGCCAGTAAAAATTCAACTGCTGCTGTCTTTGATTATCATGGTGCAGTTTGAGAATTACAATAATGGCCTTATAGTGTAAATACACACACACACACACACACACACACACACACACACACACACACACACACACACACACACACACGTACGTTTGGAAAGGCATGTGATCCGATGGGAACGATTGAAGTCTGAATGCTCGCCGCCAGCCCTAAAACACAGAGTAATGAATTACCAGACATTCTCTGCAGAGACACACTGGGCTATTTGTTTTCTTAGCAACCAGTCACAGATACATATAACCATTTGAAGTGAAGAGAAATGATTCATACACAGACTAGAACATATTTCTTTCTTGCTGTGACCTTATGTCATAGGGGTGTTTAGAGAAAAACACTGCTGCAGAGCCAGACATTGTTGCTTTGGATCAGACTCATGCCACAGTTCAGCTGAGGTAAAACACACCACTCACTATAAGAATGTAATTTATTATACATTATTCATTACTTGGTTGATATGTTATCTTTCATGTAAGCACTGACTCAAGTTTTACTTTTAGATATTTCTAACCCTGAATAAAAGGAATTTTAAGTTATTGAAACATATGACAAGGTAGAGAGAATCAGGATGTTAAATGTGCTCTTCTCTGGAATTACAAAGCTGGAAACTGCATAACAATTGTAAAATAATTGAATAAATAAACTATGTTGAAGATATCTAAAGCACCACTCATCAGTTCACACATTCAAATCACAATGCCACCATTAATTGGAATTAAAGCGGATATGATCAATATTACTATATAACCAATAATCAAATCACTAAGTGTTATATGAAAGATGTCGCTCATAGAGACAGATCCACAGACAATTATCACCAACTCTGCAGTTCCTCTCAGCTCTGCAGAGAGTGTAGCATCTCCGCCCATTGTGTGGGTTTCATCATCTTTCCGTTTTGAGGGAGTCTCACTGTAGTAGACTGGGCAATCTAGCTGATTAACCAACTGTAAAACTTGTAAGCTTTCTAATCACCCACGACCTGCTGAGCGCTAAGTCCCTAATGTCAAATGTCCCAAGAAAGGAGGACAGTTATGGTTGTGTCTGGTCCCTACGTGAGGGGTAAGTAGTCTTACTACTGCTATTACTCTCATATGCATCAGTTTTGTCTTATGGATTGATTATGTTGTAATTTTACAATGTTGTTCCTTCTATACACATAAGGCTAAGATTGATTAGGTAAAGAAAGTAGCACATTTAAAAAGGACTCAGAAAAGACAGGTAGAAGAGTGAAGATGAGGAGAGTGAAGAGATAACAGAAAATCGTGAAAGAGAAAGTGGATAGCGGTTGTCGGAAATCTCGATGTATATCAAAGAAGGCCGCCTCATGGCCACGTTATTACGTTTTGTGTTGCTTCCTTAACCCGGGCTCTCTGGAGTCAGTAGTTTTAAAAGCATCATTAGATGGCCTACCTGATAATTAAAATGTCTCCTGGTGATGTTTGCTGTGTGAAATAATTTTTTTACTTGCGTAATATAACTTGACATAATTATCTCTGATATGCTGAAGCTTACAGAGGAGTCATATGGTCAGTGAACTGACTCAGTAATGTCAGTTATACAGCAATATCTCACATATCTAAAGATTGATGGGCCTGTTTTTGATTCATAATGTTACCATAATTTGCTACATTTCGCCACTACGTGGCAAAGTCCTAAATATTTAGCAGATTAAGTACAGAATAGAACAGGAATTATTTTGCACTAATTGTATGAGTAATATTAGCAAGTGTAATTTCTGCTTTAATTTGTGGGGATGTATTACATGCAGTACACCACTCCCTGTACTGTATGTGTGTGGCTCTAACAGGAGCTGCCGTTTGCAACACAGAAGTTTTCCACAGCTGCAGCAGATGGGAGATCTCCACTCTTTAATGAAAGACATTCACAGTCTGCCATAAAAGCCCTCAAAATTGCTTTGACTTTAGTTAACTTGTGGTCCTGAAGAAGGGCAGAGCGGCTGTCCTTCAGCTTTGGCCTGGAAGAGATTGGTATCTGGCTCTGGGAATGAGATCAGGTCACGGTCTGATGGGAGGTTTCATGGTCTACAGGCTGAGCTGTAACAGGATCGCCCAGCTGCCCGATACTACTTCTATCAAACACAGCAGCAGGTAACTGGCATCACACATACTTCTATACACATAGTCATGAGGCTGAAAGTACTACATGCAGAAAGAGTGTCCTGTCTCTTCAAGCTCTAATCCTTAACATTTTAGTCCTGGTTGATTTGGCAATACCTGGGGTTCTGGTAGGAGTGGCAAATATGTTTCTATAACACAGGTCCTAGAGTTGTGAAAAGACTCTCACTGGAGACCGCAAACATGCTTGGATCAATCTCAAATACAACACAGCAGGGACAAGTCCTGAATCTGTTTATAGCACATAAAAATCTAACTTCGGACCGGGATGATTCACCTATTAAAGTCCATAGCATTATTCTATATTTTTCATATTATTCAGATAGCTGGGCACTGTAGTTTTTAGCAAAAGTTACTTAAACAGGAGAAAATAGTGCATTTGTTGAGAACTATTCTCAGCAACGGATTGATGCACATGTGATGCTCCTGTGAGTATATTGTCAGCTTTAGCTTTAATAAAAATAAAAGAATAACCAAACTGAAATTACATTTTTCCATTTATTAGATAGATACTTTATTAATCCCGCAAGGGGACATTTCTTCGCTACAGCAGCATTTGGATATACAGGTTACGCAATAAAATATTTAAAAAATGCACAATATATACAACAAATAGAATAATATTAAATTAAATTAATTAACAAAATGAAACAGTAGTGCAAAGATGTAGCTTTATCTGTCCTTGTGACAGCGGTTCTGTTGGAAAAAGTGCTCCGCTATCCCTGCAGTAGGTGTTGGAAAGGGTGGTCCGGGTTATACAGTATGGATAATATTAATACACATAGGCTCTTACTGTATGATAACATTCAATTCAACATTTCAAAATCCAATTTTGATTTTCATGTTATATAATTTGTATCAAACGGAAGAAGAAAAATTAAAATTCCAGTGATGAATAAAACTGAATGTGAAATGGACTTTTTATTTTCATTGGCAAACAATGTGCAAAATAGTTTAGAAAATGATGTTGCAAAGTGTACTTTTGCATTGCAGAATAGTGAATCCCACCACCATGCAATCACAGTTGGCACTCAAGAAGCAACAAAAATAGAATCACAACTCTCAAGTGTCTAGACAAAAGAAGAACAGGATACTAGGGACTGCTTGCAAAATATTGTAGGTTCAACACAGTACCTCGCTAGGCAGGCTATGGCATTGCAAGGCCATGAGTCGCATGACGGGAATCTGTATACTTTATAGTTGGCTATCCCGTTGTCATGCCATTGCAATTGCTATAAAATGGTATAGTCAAAAGCAGTAGCGGGCCGTGCATTTCACACCTAGGCCTTCAGTGATGTCATATGTAACTGAGTTAAGAATGCACCTTGTTTATCATTTAACAATCCTGTTGAGTTTGTGAATTTTATCTTTGAGTTATTTTTATTTAGCTTTATTTTGTAAATCAGTTTCCTGCGGAAATGACGTCTCCCCTTCTGCGCTTCCTGAATTCCCGTAGTCCCGTCTTCCCCTCACAACAGTCTTGTGTATTGTGAGGGTAAGTTGTGTGGAAACTGATACACTATTTTGTTGTGTCCTTCAAAAATGTACCCTTTTATGTTCCACATGGTGATGTCTGTTAATGCGATCACAGTATCCAGCTGTTACATGTCATGTCATTCAGACCGTCAAAATATATGTTTTTGTGGCTGTTTCATTTAGCCTCTGTGGCGCCATTTTGTTACGTCAGGCCACTGATATATATTTTCCGTGTGTAAATCCCGTTGTTTTGCATGTTTAGGAAGCAGAAGCCGAAAGAAAGACCGAACGACAATTTGTGTTTTGTTATATTGTCCTCTACAGGTATGTGTTTTCCTTTGTTTAACGTTATAATTTTCGCTGTCTGCTGAGTCACTGTAGCTCACGCAGCTGTTTATTTTATGCACTTAGTGTCGCTGTTTCCCTCTTAGATATTATTCATGGTTTTGAAAATAATTGTAATTTAGGTTTAATGTTTTCTTTAGTGACAACGGTCTTGTGTATTGTGAGGGAAGCAGAAGCAGAAAGAAAGAGACCGAAGGAAAATTTGTGTTTTGTTATATTGTCCTCTACAGGGAGTAAATAAATGCTGAAAACCCATTGTTGAGTGAACTCCTTCATTGCCCGATCCACATACAGTCCTCCCTGAATGAATCCACCTCTTAATACAATCATGACGCCATGGCTCTAGAAACTATACATTTAGACAGAAACGCATTATAACTAGGTGTTATGAATCGTTGCATCACCTTAACATAGCGTAGTCCGTCTTGAAAATGGCGTTTGTCTTTCTGCGACCAAATATATCTCTTCTCCTCCATCAGCCACTGTGGGTTAAAAAAATAACACAAAAACAACGCTTCTATATCTATCTACACAAATTAACGCTAGCTCGTTCAGGTCGCCACAGGGTCATCAGGTTGCTAGCTCTGCCTCTCACCAGTGCGCATCCAATCAAAAGACGTGCCGTGCTGACGTCATTGTACGCCTGCATGCTGGCCCTGGTGTTGCCAACTCGAAATCTGATTGGTTAACACCACAGTTTAGATTCTGTTAACTTTAAGCTACAGACGCCAGCACTGTTGATTCTGAAGGCCTAAGGGCAGATTTCTTGGACCCTAGCACCACATGACGGCTGAAATATGATTGGATAAAAGCTCTAACGTAAAGGCCAGCCCTCCGCTCTCGACCTGAGGCTGGAAGCAGCGCAACCAAGAGAAAAGCTATGAAATGAAGAGAATAGACTATGGGGAATAATTTAATACATATTTGTGGAAAAAATATATAAAAATTTAATTTATATTCTGATGATGTTTAGGCCAGCAGAGAAGGCCTTGCTGGCCCCGACGGCCCGCTACTGGTCAAAAGTACTGCACTATCCATCCAGTCTCTACCAGTTTTGCAGTACTCAATTATTGTAGATGGCACTCAAGATTTCTCAGGAATAGAATAGTCTAAATGCGTTGAATGTGGACCATGAGCAGAAGACCTTGAGCAAACAGTCTGGAAAAATCAATGCCATATTTTCAACCCGACCAGGTGGACAGTGGGAAGAATAGCTGCAGTGCGGTTTCAATATGAAATTGCTTTTTCTAGCTCGGAGGAGATGACATCAAATGGACCTAACACATGTGTGAGGGCAAATGGACTGCGAGAGGGGTTTGAAAAGGGAAACACTAAGCTTGGACTTCTTTTGGCATTAGAAGTTATTAAGTGCCAGAACAATACCCTGGAAAAGGACTGAAGCTATTGCAGGAATGAGAAGTGCAAGAGAGCGTGTCTCTACAAGGAAACAGAATTGAGGAAAGCTTTCAGGTCGGTTTTAGATAGGCATCGATTGACTTGAGATTTGGCCCATTCATATTCCTTACCAAAGATATCCACCAAAACAATACACTGGCGGGGCATATGAGCACACTCCCAAGTCACCTGAGGAGCATTATAGAATAGAGTTTGAAAAAATGCTAGCTAGTGTAGATGTAAAGTTCAACAAACCAGGTATTGGTGTCTTGCAGAAGCTGAATGAACTGTACTGACTAGAGAGGTAATGGCATTGTTGTACAGTACCCAGAATTGAACAGGGACTACTAACTGTAATGAGGGGCGGTAAGGACCCAGACGCAATATGACAGAAACCGTGAATCGGTGAAGGAGGCTTTATTTATTTGCAGAACACACACAATACCAGGACAGTCTGGGGTCAGGTTACGGGGAGAGCGCCCGCTTGGGGAAAATGCTAAGCAGTCAGGGAGAAAGGACAGACAGAAGCCCAGGGAAGCTGGGGGCAGTTACCGTGGTCGAGGACAGAAGGCAATGGAGGTTTTCCATGGCATGAGCAAGGCGGGGAAGTCCAAAACAGGCAGGGCCTGGCAAGTGAAACCAAGGGATTGTCACAGAGAGTACTGTAGCGTAGGTTTCCCTTCCAAAGACTAAAGGTAGGAGTTGGGCGCCAGACAGGAGAACCATAGCACTTCTAGCCTGTCATATTTAGAGATTTCTACCTAAAACAATTGGAGGATTAGCCAGGATAGCCTGCTAACCCCGCTACAAAAGGCACAAGATACACAAAATACACAAAACAATGAATCTTCATCCGCTTTTTACTCGCTTGTCTTAATATGAATTATCAAATCAAAAAAGTATTGTTTATACCCTATACAATCCTACGCACAATGTCCATGAACTAAAAGAAACACAAATACAGAGTCCAGATATGTAAATCAAAAGTCCTTAATCAAAGTAATTAACTAATTGATGACTCCAGAGAAATGCTAAGTGTCTTGGGTCCGAGGGGAAGTGTAAGTGTGCAGGAGTGTGTGAGTGTGTTGGAAAGGGAGGGGTTTGTGAGTCCTTTCAATCCGGATGAATACAGTTTAATTCAATGGTTGGTCTGTTGATAGGCAGTTAAGTCCAGTTCAGTTTATTGGGTGTGTGTGTGTGGTTTGGGGAAAAGAAAGGAGAAGCCTGGAGAGTGTGCAGTGGAAGAGACTTAGCTGGATGGCCCAATGAAGGAAAGGAGTTTGTTAGTGCGTTCTGAAAATACCTTTTCCCTTCAACGCGGCTCTCAACTCCCATGTCTGTAAAATCTATGACTACTTCCTTCCATGGAGCTGTTGGGGCGGGGAAGCTTCCCAACCCTGCTCTAAGAGCCACCTTGGGGTTGTGTTTGCAACATATTTCACAGGTCTGGACATAGTATTTAGTTATTTCCTTCATGAATGGATTCCACCAGTTCTGAGAAAGCAATGTCACCATCCTACCACATTGCACCATGTCCTCTGCCATGTGCTTCCTGACACAATATGTTCAACAGACCTGCGGGGGCTACTACTTTTCCTTCATGGTTTCTCCATATCCCTTCCTCATCTTCTCTTGCACCCTTTTCCCTCCAAGCCTGTTTCTCTGTTGGTGCTGCCTGTTCTTGCAAACTTCTGATGTGCTCTGAGTCTAATCTGTCTTTCTCTGTTTTTTTTGTTTCCTGTATCATCTGGGTCTTGGGTCTGTACCCTGCTGTCCTCTTAGCTGCTTGGTCTGCTACATTGTTACCCTTCACTATCTCTGAGGCATCTGTCTGATGTTCCTTGCACTTCATCACTGCTACTTGGTTGGGTTCTTTTAGGGCATGATAAAGGTCCAACAAGGGTTGTAAGTGTTTTACTGGGGAACCATTACTGGTCACAAAACCTTTCCGTCTCCAATGACACATGTCTATGTGTGCTGCTTGTAGGGTATATGCTGAATCTGAGTAGACATTTACTCTCTTTCCCTTCGCTGCCTTACATGCTTCTGTTAATGCTGTTAATTCTGCTGACTGTGCTGACGCTGGTTGTGGAACTATGCCTGTTCTTACTACCTCCCAGCCCTCAGGTGCTCTTCTCACTACCACATAAGACGCAACTATCTCTCAGTAGTGTCTGATGGCTGTGTCCGTCGCAGTAGTAGGTGTCGTCTGGTTCAGTCAGTGGCTCTTTCTCTAAGATCTGGTGCAACTTCATTTCATGGTCCGTTGCCTCTGCACATATATGCTCGTCCCCATTGCCCATCTGTGTTGCCATGTTTCTACCCGAGGCATCAAAATGTATGTGTGTCTTAGTCAAAAGGCTTCGCAGAGTTGCTTGCCTTGCTGCGGAGAGTGTGAAAGCGTTTGACTGTAGAAACGCCACTACTCAGTGTGTGGCATGTACAACAGTCTGGTGCTCCATCGTTAGATGGGCTGTTTTTATCAGTGCCTTTCCTATGGCCGCTACGTGTCTGACACACGTGCGGTGTCCTATTTCCACATTGTCTAATTTCCCACTGTAGCACATCAAAATTATCCTATCCATGCCCCCCTCCCCCTTTTGAAACAGGACGGAATTCACAAATCCGTCCTTTTCATCAACATCGAGGTGAAATGGTCTAGAATAGTCTGGTGGGTGCAGCGTGGTCGCAGCGGCCATGGCTTGTTTAGTGGCTATGAAAGCGGCGTCAGCTTCTTGAGTCCATACCAATGACTTTGAGTAATTTTGATAGCCTGCGCCCTGTACAAGTTTCCTCAAAGGGGACACTAGCTCCGAGAAATCAGCAATAAAACTCTTACTCCAGGTTACCAACCCTAAAAATGTCATCATGTTTCTCACTGTTACTGGCTTCGTATGATGTAAAATCGATGATTTCTGTTCCTCAGTCATAGCCTGCCCTGTTCTGGCCACTATTCTTCCCAGAAAAGTCACCCTCTGTCTACCAATCTGCAACTTAGACCTGGATACCTTGAACCCCTGTTTCTCTAGCCAACCCAGAACTGTTCTTGTGGCCTCCATAATGGACTCTGAGCTTGTCCCTGCCGGCAAAACGTCATCCACATACTGCAATTACACCACTCCAGCTGGTAATTCTAGCTTTGTCAGAATGTTCTTTAGCACATGGTTGAAAATGGAAGGTGAGTCTGAATAGCCCTGCGGCAGGCGTGTGTAGGTGTACTGATTTCCCTGATATGAAAATGCAAACATCTGTCTTGAACCTTCAGCCAATGGAACACAGAAAAACGCATTCGCCAAGTCAATGCAGGAGAACCATGCCTTGTCTGGACCCACAGCGTTTAACAACGTGTATGGGTTAGGAGTACCATAGTGAGTCGGCACTACAACCTTATTTATTGGCCTCATGTCATGGACCATTCTGTAGTCTGGTTTTCCAGGTTTAGGGACCGGATTAATAGGTGTGTTCCAGGGGGACCTCGTTCTCTCCAGCACACCTGCCTTCAACAGCCCTTCTATCATCTTAGAAATGCCTACAGTCTGTTCCACCCTTAAGGGGTACTGGTGACGATAAATTGGAATTGTCCCTGGTTTTAGCTCTATTTCAACTGGAGCCATCGGAATCAGTCCCACATCAGCTCCCCCCTTCGTCCAAAAGGTGTCTGGAAATAAGCTTAACATGTTTTCAGTGTCCGCATGATCAGTGTTTTCTCTACCATGTGTGTGGCTAAGCATGTGTGTCTCTGGGACTAACTGGACCTCCGATGTGTGTGCAGTTCTGTACATATTCTCAGAAGGGGAGTAGTGCAAGTTCATATTCTGTGTGGGCACCCAGTCCGTAGCCTCAAGCCCTGCTTTGACCATTGGACCCATGTTTTTCGCTTCGCCCCCACTCTGGACCAACACTGTGATGTGTGGGGCTGAGGTGTCACCGAGGGCATACAAAATCCACAATTCTGGTGTCAACTCTACAGCCGCCGCTACTCCTTGCTTCCCTGCATAGATCTCCCGAGCCTTCACAGTTGGGTTTCCATGAACCTCATTCTCGTGTTCCAGGCCCCCCCACAGGATCTCATAATTCTCATCTTGTATCAGGGAGTAGTTAAAGGTACAATGTTGTGGGTCCCCTCGTGGTGAGTACGGATGAAGGACCTTGAACCAAGGGCCCCATTGCTGGATGGTGTCATGCAGATGCAAATTGTCATAATCATCTATTCTGACCCACCAGACCTCCGCTTCCTTTTCCAATATCTCTTTAGTCTCCAGTTGAATCATTTGGTGACTATTGTAGCGGGGTGTGGCACATTTTTGCTGGGTCCCATCAGGGAACGTCACCGTAATACAGTCTTTTGCCATTTGCATTGTTACGTTCTGTGCACAAAAAATGTCTCTTCCTACCAAGTTCACTGGGCAGGCAGTGGATACCAAAAATGATTGGTCAAAACAGAGTGATTTCCACTTACATGGAACTTGTATTGAAAGCGGCCACTCCTCTGACTGACCCGAAATTCTGATCACTGGCACGGTATTCCTTGATGGTGGTAGTGGCGTATTTATTGTGGAATACCTGGCTCCTGAGTCCAGCATGCACATATAGTCTTTTCCATTTATCGTGAGAGTGACCATAGGTTCTGGATACAGGTCGCCGTCAGCCGCCGGATCTGGTCACCCCTATGGCATTTGTGTCTGGCCCGGGGCCTGGTGCCACGGACCACTATTGCCTTGTGGCTGTGGCTGTGTGTTGGGTGCTTGTTGGGGCGGGGGATAGACATTATGGGAGTAGTGAGGCGGTCCTGACTGAGACTGCTGACGCAGCAGATGAGGACAGGCATTAGCCCAATGGTCAGGCCGACACCTGTTGAAACAGTTATTATATCTCTGTCTAAAGCCTCCGTTGACCCCACCTCTACCCCCAGCTCCTCCCCCCCACCGTTTCCTCGGTTGGCTAAACCCTCCAATACGGTGGGGCACCAGTCACGGGCTGCTGACCCACCTGCTGCGGGACATAAGGTTGAGGGAACTGGGCCTGAGGAGGTGCAAACGCGGCCTGCTGTGGCTGTTGATAGATCGGTGCATACGGAGCCGGCGGAGGGGCTGGATATGGATCACACGGGCCGTAAGGGCCGGGTGTTTGTGCTGGTATCTGCTGCACAAAGGTTTGTGACATTTGCTTCGCTTCTGCTTTGGCCTGGTTCACCTTTTCCCTGCTCTCCCTTAGCTGTGTTTTAGCTAATTGCAACTGTAGGTTACTCAGCTCTGTTCTGTCCTTATCCCAAATTTCTTTGTTCTTATCTACATGGTGTTTTACCTGCACTTTCCAGCCAAAGTAGTCCATGTCCGCCAGTGCTACTGTCCCTTTCAGCTGAGTCGTCACGGCCTCAGGCATCGATGCTTCTATTGCCCCTCTGAACAACAGTTCAGTCCTGCTATCAACGATGGGGTCTTCCCCCAGTTTGTTGTTCCACAACTCTCTGATTCTACCCAAATAGGCTGCTCCACCCTCACCGTCCAGTGGTGGCACCTCTATAAGCTCCGTGGATGCTACTTTTACTGGGTACCTATATCTGAGCTCAGGCCAATAACTACCCACCCAATCTGCCAACGGCTCTCCATCAGGCACGTCCGATGTCCTTGCCATTCTCTCTATATGCTGCAGCTCTGCTAACGAGGCGCAGGCTACAAAAATCCTCCTAAAGTCACCTACCCCTGGTACACTTCCCGCACATTGCTCCAAAAACCCTCGGACATTGACACATTGGACAGGGCAAGGGGCGAGTTGTTTTTTCGTTGCCGTTAGCACCCACTGCAGCCAGGAGTGGAAATTGGAATTGATGCTTGGGTCGTCTGGGTTTATTTTCAGTCACTCTTGGGCCTCGTTGCCTAACTGTATCGTCGCATTGGTGTACATTTGCTCCTCTTGTGTCACCTCCCTGGTAGTATCTGTCCCTGTCTCGCCTTAAACCCCCTGGCTCCCGAGGTGCCGGTGCCCGAATGTACATATCATCTTTCTCCTGTACACTCTGATCACTGACCGCCTGTCCCCAGCCTGTCTCATCCACCTCTTCCTCATCATCATCCAACCCCACTGCTGACCTTCGGTGGGTTACCAATGAAGTCACCAAACTCTCTCCTACTCCACCTCCCTCTATATCGGAAGTAATAGGCTTGAATTCTGCTATGGTTCTCCTTCTCACTACACCTCCCTTTCCCCTGGTGTCTGGCTCCCTTAAAGTTGTGTCTGATCCTACCTGGCCTGTGAGAGGTGATTTCGTTGAAGAGGAAGCTGCGCCGGGGGTGGCGCTGCATTCCAGATGACTCAACGTGTCTGCTAGGTAGTCCTTGGTCGCTGACTCCCTCTCTGACCCTTGGGCTGTGACCTGTAACAAACCCTTCTGAACAACCAATATCTGTGTCTGTCCTGGTTCTGTTGCTTTCCCTGGCTGTAATGACATCTTGACATGTGAGTGTGGCTGCCAGCATTCGCGCTGCCTCTTCATATGGGTTTGGGCCGTACAGGGGTGGCGCTATGGGGTGGACCTCACTGGTCCCTGGGTCTTTGTCTTACGGGCAACACTCGTCGCCTGATTCGAGTTTTGTCTTCACTTTTTGCGGCATTTGAATTGCCGTCTTACCCATTATTGCCCTATTCATTTCCCCCAGGAAAGTTCTACAGTCAGTCAAAAATCCTTCTGCCTGTTGCACACTCTTCTTTTCTTTTCCACAAAATCTTCCGGCCACAGACAGCACCGCATGTGCTTGTTTGCTACCTCTCTGAGCCATGCTCAGAGAGGTAGCAGGTTCAATAATTCTCTGCTTATTGGTGAGGGACTTCTCTCTACTCCAAACATGCCTCTCTCTTGCATATTCTCTGTCCACTCCGTATATCTCTTAGATGCACTTTTCTTATCTCCCTCTGGGGTTTTATCCATAAACCTCTGATATGTTTTCAGTAGGGTGTGCCCTAGTGTGCCTACTGGGCACCCTTTCCACACCTCGACCATGTCCTTAGTTTTCCCCATATCCGAAAAGTTTAGGGAGGTGTGTTGCGGCTGATAAAAAAAAAATTGCAGCTATGCTTGATGGAAAAATAAAAATAATAATAATAAAAATTTAAAAAATTTAAAAAATTAAAAAAAACAAAAATAAACTGCGATTGAATGATCAATGAGCCTTCAGTTACTGTTTCTATGGTGTATGAGAGTGTAATCTGATTTTAGCTTAAAAAAGTTGTAACCCCCCTTAATAGTATTCTATTCCCATTCTTATCATTACTATTACTTATCTATTAATATATAGTTACTATTACTATTATTCCCTATCTGTGTTATTTTGATGGTGTATGTCAGCGTCAGTTCGGTCGCTAAAGTGTGTATCAGCTAATGGGGATATTAGTCAGTGTTGTAATACCTAACTTCGGCAACGCGATGGTGTCAAAGGGTTAAGTCCCTGCAGTACCTTATTTGCCCGCTGGGGTATGAGTGTTACTACCTCTAGAGGCGTTATTTCTTATTTTGGGTGCAGTACACCCCCGACCACAAAGTGTCTCCCTTCTATTTACCCTGTGTCTTGAGGTGCTCTTGATTCCTCTTATTCCCATCTATCTCCGGCCTTGCCCTTCCTGTCGACGAGGGTTAGCTGTAGGCTAGCTGTAGCTGTAGTCTAGCTGTTGTGACTTACTGATTTCTGTACCCCTGTATATAAAATAAATCGGACCAAATCCACCGGATTCACACGGATTGTTGACACGGCGGTCGCGTTTATTCAACACAGGACAGCATTGAACCATTCAACCCTCCTACGCCCAATTCACACAGACCCTGAGGAAACTCCACATATCATTTTAAACTTACACACCAGAGGAAAAGTATTTTTCCATCCCACGCACACACCAGCTGATAAAAGCATACAGCCTTGACTGACACACAAAGCCTCCTCCGGTTCAACAATCAAAAATGATTTTGCTCTGTATTTAATGTAATCACTACTCCATTACCTTGATTATTTTATTATTATAAATCTATCCTTTAACACGTTTATCAGACAACGCACACCCCAGTGCTCTCAACAGAATGACTCACAGAATACTCGTTGATAGATATATATATATAGTGCTACTTAACAGCTTCCGGCAGAAGTTTTATACTACTTTTCCCCTACTTTTCCAGCCTAAAATTTATATCTTATCTATCTTATGAATAGCGTAGGTCTACAGTCATATATCTACTAATTCACAACTTGTTGAACACACCGTTTTTTATCTCTAGAAAGTTTTATCTCTAGAAAGTTAGAACACGTTCAAGCAACACACACACGACGTCAAAGCAACACAGACAAGTCAGAGTGAACGTAAATTAAAAAAGGCTCTAACTCACGACAAGCTTAAAACACCAAACAAAACACACAATTATTCTTCAGAGTTAAACACAACATATAACACACACAGCTCCCTTTTATTCCCCCTTTAATGCCCCACAGATATGTAGTCTGGTCGAACACCTTCTTCCGAAGAATTCTCAGTTCACTTTCGTGTCCTGATACACACGGTTGTCAGGTCTCGTTAAAATCACCAAGATCTACAAAAACCCACCCACAGTGTATTAAAAACAACAAATCTTTCCCTGTGTCCTTATATCCTCGCCTTTCGCGGCATCGCTACCACAGCGGAATATCCTCGCCTTTCGCAGCATCGCTACCACAGTGGAATACTCTAAACTGACCGTGCACGAGGAACCTGACGCTCCGTGACTTCAGTTACCAGAGGTATCAACGTACCATACGGACTTCAACATGGATTTCTACCGACTAGAGTAGACCTCCAGTAGCTCTCGCGAGCATACCTTCATTCCTATTTAAAGTCTTCATTTTTTACCTAAATCCCTATGGACACTTATTCTCTTTCCCTTATAAAAACAGTGGAAATATGTGCTTGTTACTTTACATGTGACCAGATACAATTTTGAAAAACTATTCCCAAATTATGGGCAGAGGCTTATTCTGCTGTTGACAACTCAATTTAGTTTATCCAATCCACAGACATTCTATTCATATGAACAAAAGGTTGTCTGCTCACCTGTTCTGTATGAGGCCTCGTTGTCAACCACCAAACAGCTGCCGGCCCTCTGCTGGGGCCCGGGAAACGGACGTCACCACACGCTCTTTGTCCCAGGTCAACCAAACACGGTTCGGGGTCACCACTTGTTAGTGCGTTCTGATTGGATGCCTGGTGTAGCCTCAGAAAGAATTCAGCCAACAACTTCTCTCGTGCTGGTACCAAGATTTATTCTTTGGTCACATGCAAAGTTACCAGCGCTGCAATTGCAAAAGCAGGGAGTCCCTCTGTCAACACACAGGTTGAGAGGAAGGAATACCACGAAAAGACGGAAGTTCGGCCCTTTCATACACCGATTTCGTCACAGGTTTGTATCTTACCATCCTGACCTCTGGTTGGCCCTGAGCTGAAAAGGGGGAGAACAATCCCACCCATCCTCACCAGACTGGTACGTGCAACAGCCTGTCTGCTTCTCTACTGTAAATATACTGATAACTTGTATGAGTGTTGTGATCCAAGGCGTGTATCTATTCTTGAGGAAAAGACAGAGTGTCTTTTGCCAGACACAACTCTGGACTCGAGTAACCTTTAACCTCTTTCACAGACAGTAAGAATAAGAATATACACACAATATAAGGATTTATATTATCAAGTTCCACCATGGCATCCAAACAGGGTCAGGCCGTTGGTGAACAGGTTTCCCCTGAAACCGTCTGCTCCCGGGATCCACGCTCCTATCTGCCTTGTTGTCCACCCAGTCGATAAACTCAGCCGGTTCTTTTACCTCGCTGCTCCAGTTGAGAGATACTTCCACTATTTTAGTTTAAAGCTTAAGGTGTCCAGAAACTGAATAGTATGTAAACTTCTCTTCCTGTAACCACATTCACTTCTCTCTCCTCTCTTCCCTGCTGCCTTTGTGAGTTGATTGTTCTTCCCCTCCCTGTTCACAGGTGTGTCTCCTTTGTCTCCTCCTTGGCTCCACCTTCTTTTTCTATTCTTTTTTTGTCTTTCCATGTGTTCCAAGTCCTCAGCACTAAGGTAGAAGGGTTTAAGGTTGCAAACATGCATTGTTCTTATATCCTGACCTGTGTCCTCCAAAACAACTTGGTAGTTTAGTGGCCCAAGTTGTTGAACTACATGGTAGGGACCTTTCCGCTTTTTGCCCAGCTTGGCGGTGAATTTGATCTTTACAGTTGACTGAGGGAAATTTCGAACCCACACCCTTTGTTTGGGTTTGAAATCAAGAGTACGCCGTTTTTTGTCGTAGTTCCTCTGCTGTCTGAGTCTTGATCTCTTTATATTTTCATCAACATCAGCTTTGAGTTGTTTTAAGTGCTGTACCACCTCATAAGGAGGGGCATCAGGGGAAAAAATCTTCCCTTTCAGAATCTTGTCCATAGGACTAGTCAGCTTCCTGCCAATTTGCAGTTCTGCTGGAGTTACCCCTGTAGTCTCTTGAACAGCAGTGTATGGCAAATCTGAACTCAGGAAGGTATTGATCCCATTTACCACGATTGTTACCCACATAAGAGGCTATCATACATTTTAAGGTACGATTTACTCTTTCCGTCATATTTGTCTGTGGATGATAGGCAGTCGTGAGCTTGGGAGTCACATTCCATTGTTCGTAGAGTTCACAGAACAGCGAAGACACAAACTGGGATCCTCGATCCGACAAGATGAAATCAGGTATACCCCATCTTGTGAAAATGTCCTTCTTCAGAAATCGAGCTATTGCTTGTGCAGTTGCAAATCGCAAGGGAGAAAACTCCACCCAGCAAGTATAGTAATCCACCACCACCAACAGGTATTCGTGTCTTTCTGGACTTCTAGGTAGGGGACCCATAATGTCAATTCCCAACATCTCATTAGGGCCGTTGACAGTGGGTTGTTGAATCTTTCCAGCTGCTTTCTGATTATCTGCTTTAAGACTCTGACAAATACCACAGTGCTTGAGGAAGTTCTTTACATCTGTCTACATACCAGGCCAATCGGCTACTTCATAGAGCCTTTTGTAGGTCTTGAAAATGCCAGTGTTCACTTAAAAGGTTCTCATAATAGGCCTGCAGTATCTCATTAATCAGATTACAAGGAATGTAAAGCTTATAGTGGAAGTGATTTTCAGACATTTGTTTTTTATGATACACTTTATCTTCAAATATTGCAAAATCCTGTTCTACTTTATGGTCTCCGTCAGTTAGCTGAGTCAGGATGTTCTCCACATAAGGGTCTTGGTGTTGCTCTTCCCAAATTCTTTGAAGAGATATAGGAATATTTGTCTCCACTTTCTTTGAGTACAGGCAGCACTTCGGTGAAATCCTTAAGAGAGCATCCGGGGCACCATTGAGCCTTCCTTTCCAGTATTCCACGATGAAGTCAAACCTTTGTAATCTTAAGGCCCATCTAATCAGACGACTGGTGCTCTTGGTTGAAGAAATGAACAAACAAGGACGAGCAATAAAAGAGCTTACCGAGGGCTTAAAAGGAAGTCATTATTCTGTGAATGAACAACTTAAAGGTCTGGGAGAGAAAATAAGTGCAAATCATCGCCAACTTTTCACCAAGATTACCTCCCATAAAGAATGTATGGAATTGGAAATGGATAAAATAGTGAAAGGAATCAAACTGATTGTGGAAGAGGAAGTGATAACCTCCCTTCTATCAGAAATCCGCTTTATGACAGAGCAACTTCAAATAGAAGTACAACAGGAGCTCAAAGGTTTCAACACTAATACTCAAGAAAGTATCTGTAAGTTATCAAAAACCATTGAAGTAAATAATACTGAGCTTAACGAAATTGACATCAACCATTAGAAAAGTGGAAAATAAACAACAGTTACAAAGTCTTGAACAGAAAACCTCTTGTCTGCAAGAAAAACTGGAATATCTTATGGGGAAAGATAAGTCTACCCCATCCTCTTCAAGCCTTAGCGCTTGTTCAGTAGATAAACTGTCGACTGCTGAAAACACAACCCCAGCTGTAATAAAAAGTGACCATATAATGATAACTGTCCCCACCTATGGAATGCGCAATGATGATCCTAACCCTCTCAACTATTTAGCCAAATGCCATGACTTTCTTGCCCTACATCCCTTATCTGACGCTGATATTCTTGCCACCTTCAGAACAGTACTCCAGGGTACTGCTCGCGACTGGTGGGAAATCGCCCGATCAAACATAACCACAGTTTGAAACTGTTTTCCTAGCAGCTTTCCTCTCAGAAGATTATGAGGACGAGCTGGCTGAACGTGTACGAACCAGAAGACAAAAAGAGAATGAACCCATCAGAGATTTTGCTTTCTCTTAAAGAGCTCTCTGTAAAAGATGGAACCCCTCTCTTACAGAATCTGTGAAAAGCTACTAAACTATCTAATTCTTCAGTTTCAAACATGCTGAATTAATTACGTTATCCACTAACTTTGATCACTTTACAGCAGTTTTCATCAACAGCAATGTAACGTTTTCCAGCAGGTTTAACAGATTATTGAAAGTTAATTTCCGAGTTATGACAAAGGTTATTTATATGATCTGCGTTTGTCTTCATGATCGTTTGTTCTCGTGAACGGCCGAATGGTGCGTCACTTTAAATGTTGCCGCCGCAAGGAATTGTGGGTCAGAATGATCTCCCTTCCTTTCGTAAAGGAAGGTCCAGTGTTTCCTATGCTAAATGAGCTAAGTAAGGAAGCATTGAAGCTCCTTTCCTTTGCATTTAGAGAATTCGAACAGCTCTTATCATGACGGCCACTTAGATACTTCCGGGTCATTTCACTCAGTTAGGAACCTTCCTAAGCAGAAAGGACTATTCAAACGGAGCCAGAGGCAGGAGAGAATGGAAGCTGAACTGTGACAGAATCCCCCCCACTCCCCCTCAAGGGACGGCTCCTGAAGTCACAAAAAAGAATATAACATCCAAAACCGTGGGCATCTGCAGGATGTGGAGTCCACTGCTGATCTGGAAACATCTTTAGACAATCCCACGGTGACCACGCTGTATCTGGCTCGAAGGACGAATTGTTAGATAGACTGGGAAGGACTGAATAATTCTATTGGTTCATTAAAAGTCGTGGCCACTAGGGGCCATTGATTAGCATGCACTCCTTTCTTCCTTTGAGAGGTTTATTGACAGTAGTCGAACAAGTGTGTGTGGTTTGGTTGTTTACACACAAACTCCAAACAGCCACATAAACACTTTATTATATTTATGGACAGGGCAGTCCTTTTGTGCCGCCACTCTCTTCAAAGCCTTTTCACCAACTCAATGCCGGTTGTCTTAGTCTGTGAGTGACTGCCGTCCTCTAACACGTGCAGTGGGGCATAGTACGGTTCCTGCTCGGCTGCTTCCCAGAAACCCAACTATAGAGGTCGTTCTGCGTCACAGTGAAGTTTCTCAGCAGAATCCATTCCTTTCAGGCAAAGTAAATCTTTCACAACAAGTTCATCTTTGGTAAACTTTGACATGGGAATTATTGGGGGCTGACAGAGCATCTTGAATTATTGCCATAAGCTGCCCTGATCTTAAATTATGTTTTCCCATTGTTTGATGATGTCTTTTGTTCTGGCTTTGTTTCCTTTTTTATTTTTTCTTACACACCTCTCCTATTGTTTCAAATCACTTCACTTCTTGCCTTTGTGCGTTTTCCCGGCAGTTTTGATTGCCTGCCCCGCCCTTCACTCACTATTCATAGAGTTTTTTTCACATTCAATCATTTCTATTGCAGCATCTATGTTTATGAGCTTTCACATTGCTCTGTTGAAGTATAAACTGTTCCACAAAAATCAGACAGATGTGGATGGTATGATATATACTCTTGAATAAACTATGAATTTACTGGTTCGTGACCAAGCTAACTGATTTCATAACTGAGAGTTACAAAGCCACTTGGAGAGCACTTGTGCCTGACTAGCACTAGCTTAGGTGGTGGTGTTGTGGGTTGGGGATGCCAGCCCTGGAGCCACACCCCACAGTGTAATTCAATGAAATGACGTCGGCGAGGTTGTCTTCCTCTCTGCACTGCACCTCCCTTATCTCCAAGCTGAAATTCAGGTCAGTTTCCAAGAGTCTGGCATTGGGTTGGGTGAGTCACCACTGAACACCACTGTTCATTCAGCATTTATGGATGTTCATGCACTTCCATAAAGGGAAAAATATCTGTGTGAAAAAGACAGGATGGAGAATCTGTTTAAAGCTGCAGAACCAAATGAAATAAATCCAACTATATTATCAGGAGAACACAAAACATAGGACTGCAGCAGAGCGGAGCGTACTGACTTCACTGACTGAAACACTGTCGGTGTGCTCATGAGTGGTGGAGAAAGTAATGATGATAATCATTTACTTGAGTAAAAATGACATTACTACAATGGTAAATTATTATTATTATTATTATTTTAAATATCCAAATATCCGGCATTCAAATTGTACTTCAGACAAAGTTAAAAGGTTTCAAATTTGAAGGAGTTGTTATCAATGAATCTTGATGAAAGTGTGCTGACTATACTTCAGTGACTAAAAACCTTTTTATTCAGGAAGGCGTTTTTTTACTTTGTGTTAAATCACTGTCAGCTATTTCTTTTTTTATTATAGTCTGTTTAAACTATGTTTTTAACTACAGTCTGTTTTAATTATGTTTTTAACTATGTACTGGCTCTGTGGCACTCTGAGATTCTTTTGAATGAAAAGTGCGTTACAAATAAAATGCATTATTATTATTATTATTATTATTATTACAGTCAGGAACATTTAGCAGTGCAGCTCCCCTTCCTTGACGATGACATGACCACTTAGCTTAGGAGAAATTAACCAAGTGATTCAAATCAGCAGAGATTAGTGTTTGTCCCTTTATTTCACAGTTTAGTTCTATTTTTTATCTTAATTTCCATTAAGAGCAGGGATGGCCAGGCTGGTTTGATTTTGGGCCATGTACAAAACCCCATCAGGAGTCACAGGCATAGTGAATGCATAGTTTTCCATCAGTTACACTGCAAAGAATTCTGTGTTTCTCGACCAGAAAACCCAATGCGGCATTGAAAATCCATTACACTACAAAACTCCCATCCCGCCCAACATAAATGGTCTTTTTCAATATTTACTACTATGTTACTAGATCTGACTGTTGCTCAATCACGTGGATGCATTTAATTTGTGTGTCCACCATGAAAAATAATCCTAAATGACTCGCCATTGGCATTGTTTTGCTGCTGAGTGACGTGAAAAATACGACAATTCAGGTCCCTGTACACAAAACCAATAGATTGCATTTCGTGACTATTTCATGAACTCCCGTGATACTGGGCTGGGTGTCAGTGTTAATGGTGATGCTGCCAGCCCTTTTTTCTCCATAAAGTTTAAATTTGTCATAATGGCCAGAATGTTTCATTGCATTACATAGGAAGACCCTAAATGGCTTTTGTGTTGAAACAGAAACCTACAATTTTACTGATCCACAGGTGACAGTGCCTCTATGGACATGCCGTCATTGGTTGCCATAATAAGCTCAGCCTTCACAAATAGAACTGTCTAGAACAGACCAAGACAAACAGGAAACGTTTACCTGGCTACTACCTCCTGCTAATCCATGACTCCTTCTTTTTTTATACTCCATCTGGATATGATTTTGCTGTAGAAGAAAACATTCCACCCCTACCATGCTGAGCCAAGAAATACTTTTCCTATCCGCTTTACTTCCTTGGGCAAATATTAAGGGCCTTTAAGTTTTGAAGGGGGAATAGAGGGAGAGTAAGATGAGCAATTAAGAAAAGACCTAAGAAAAGGTGTGGAATTGTTGAGTAGAAGCAAAACCTAGAATGTCAATAAGAAAGTTATTTTTACTGTCCTTGATTCATTTAGAATGTCAAGAGGTCGATTTCATAAAACTTGTTTCATTTTTGTGAATTTAAAATTCAGCTGTTGTTAAATTGTGAGATGAACAAGACTTTTGCTGTTGTAAAGCTGTCCATGCTTGTCAGCGGAATTCTGTGAAATCTTTCCCAGGAGGAAGGTGAGAAGAGCAGTGGACAAGGATGAAAAAATAAGAGAGGAAAATAGGGGGGGGAGAAAAAAGAAATTTGGAAGGAAACAACAGGCATCTGGTTGTGATTTGCATGTAGAGGTATATCCTCTGCTTCTCTCCCACAGTATTGCGCTTTTCTCTGACAGACTGACAGAGCTGCAGGAGGTGAACACTGCCAGGAAAAATAAAAGTACAGGCAGCCTGTTGGGGAGAGAAGCCTGCCGGGGGAAGGAGGCGGGGGAAACGAGAGGGGTTAGGGGTGGGGGAAGGGGGTGACTGTGAACAAAGACAGTCAGTCAGGCCAGCTGCAGAGGGCTAGAGTAACATATAGGGCAAACAGGCCTTAAAATAAACACAGGAATCAGAGATGGATGTCTGGCTGGCACACACTCTGGGACCTACATCTGGAGGTCTAACTAGTTTCCATCATTAGACAGCATTACTGCTGCTCCTCCTTTCACTCTGCATGCTGAAAGCTCCACAGTAAGGGACAAACGGCTACATCAAATTGAGTCTCTCTCCGTGTTTCAGGCTGTTACCTTCTGATGATATTTTTTGCTTGTTAGTGACATGTTTTAGCCCTGCTCATTAGCCAGAGAGAAGCCCTGCATTTGGGAGGACAGATCAGTTTCCTACCCAGTCCAATTTGTGTTCTGTGTTACTATTGCATCCAGATACTAACATTATTCATGTCATCATTAGTGACAGATAGACTTTCCTTAGAAGACTTCTCCTGTGTCTAATGATGTATAAATATGATGTACAGGTAACTGAAGCACCAATTTATGGTTAAAGTTAGCAATGGCTGTTGACTGAGGCTGGTCTCATCCAGCATTCGTAGCTATACCTACGAAAAATAATACATATTAAGTTCTTTTAAAAAGACCATAATTGACATGTGGTGCTGGACTTTCATAGGAAAACCCACAAAAAATGAGTAGTACATTTTTCTAAGATACGTTGTTTGACTTTCACCAACTATTGATGATGTGTTGGGGTTTGAAAGTTCATCCAAACTTTTCATCTAACTAACTCCCTGCTTCTTCTTCATGCCTCCTATGTATAACATGTAACATGTAACCTTTTCTGGGTGGGACATTTATGCTGCTGATCCTGGGCTTGGTATCTAAGACAGGGGTCTCCATTCTATTTTTTCTCTGCAAACTAATTTGACAAAATAAAAGTGGTCGAGAGCTACTCATAGCACCAAGTTGTACATCGCCAAAAGCAGGCATACTTTCTGTCTTACTGTTATGGTCTTTTAATAATGTTTTAGCCCTAGCAGTCATTGTGTCTATTACTCTGTTACCCATTCCTCACGAAAATATTTTTTTTTTGCTTACTATTGGCCTGGCTATTTTCTGTTGTGATTTCAAACAAATTTACATTTACATGCACTTCTATTCCCGCATGTTAGCTTGCGGAAATATCACCAGACATTAAATTTAATAGCATCTGACAGCTGCATGCATTGATTAATGAGACATTCAGGGTTTTAGAGTCTAAAAGTCCATCAAACATACAGATAATAGGAGTGGAAAGTCTTCTTGAGGGCTCAAGGAGAGATGACGCATTGTTAGGGTCCAAGCACTGACGTAGTCAGTCCGAGAGGACCCTATTGAAATTCTAAGGATGCACATTGGGCGCATATTTGGGGTACTTGTCATGCTCGAAAACTCACCAAATTTGGCACGCTTGAAAATAGACATCTGATATAGGTGTCATATTTGTATATTAAAAAATGGCTCTCTAGCCCCCCCTAGAAGTTGGAAAGGCAACGCCCCTCAGCCAGTATGTCCGATTGACTTGAAATTTGACACACATATCCATTTCCACCTGTTCTACAAAAAAAGCCTCTCAGACCCGTAAACTCCGCCTACCGTCTCCGCAATTTTTTATTTTGTGAAAAACACATTTTTGCGAACTGCTCCTACAAACTGGGTCCGATTCATACCAAATTTGCTCTGGATCATTAATGGAGCTATATCATCACCCATTTACCCATCACCCATTATTTCACACCCATTTTTGTGCGGTTCGCTCTATTAGAGAAAGTTGTTGTAACTACAAGGTACATCATCCAATCCACCCAAACTTTCTCATGCATGAAGCTGGTCCAGGCCTGACCTCATTTCCATGAAGAAATGTTCACATTGTCATAGCGCCACCTACTGGCAAAAGGAAATGACAAGTTTTATACTTTTATGTACTCCTCCTAGCCAGTTGACCAGATTGACCTCAAATTTAGTATGGAAAGCCTTAATACATTGCTGATGCATCATCATGAATATTGTCAGTTTTTGTTAAGCTCTGTTGCCGTATTGACGCATCATTGCCACGTAAAAGGAAGCTGATTGTTTAGTGGCTTGGGATGCTCAAAAACTCATGGAACTTTGTACGTGTCATAAAAATGATACATGTGGGTTTTTGCCTTGCTTGCTAAACATCGCCTGAATAGCGCCCCCTACAGATTTTCAAAAGAGCAGCCCCAGCGCTACGTTTACCCTACATATATGAAATTTGGTAGGCACATGTATCACGTGGAGACTTTAAAAAAAAGTATCTTGGCACCATGCTCTAAACCGTACCGGAAGACATTTTTATTTTAGTGTGATTTCTTTCATTATTTTTTGCCCCTTTTCTAAGCACTTTACTTTTACGAACTCCTAGGGAGTTTGTCAGCTACACTTTAAATGGTCAGTATGATCGAAAGACCTTTGTGAATAAAAGTTATCAAAAGCTGTATGTTTCACGGAACGGCATGACCATGGTGGCCATTTTACCTGAATCCTCATTAAAACGAGCTCATGTAACTCAACTGGACTTGCTCGAATCTGCCCCAAACTTGTCATGCTTAATAAAAGTAAGGGCCTGAGGATATCGTCAAGTCTATTTTCAGTCATAGTCAAAGCGCCACCTACTGGTTAACCTTTTAAAAAATAACCTATTTTTGAGGCCTCCACTCGAAAAACGTATATCTCTGTAACCATATGGTCTATTTGAATAATTGTGGTGTTATTATAAAGGTAATAACTGTGAGATTTGTCTAGGCAAGTAAATATCAGTATATATGTTACTGGTCAAAAGTAAATGAAGATGGAACACAGAAGAAATGAAAATATTTCAGGTTCGCCTAAAAAAAAAAAAGAAGCACTTTCAGGATGATTATCCCTTTGGAAAGATGCAGCTGCATGTTTAAACCTCCATCAAATCACAGCACAATATGTGAAAACTCTCTCTACAAAGTATGACTCTGATAAAGTGAAGCAGAAAAAAATGAGAGAGTTTTTAGTACAGACAGGTCAGGCGACGTCTCCGAAAATGAGGAATTGGCATAATGATTTTAATTTTAATTTTCTCATATACCAAACTATATATTTCACTTGTATATCACTAATGATGTTCAAGTATATATACAGCAGTAACATACACATTGCCAAACCAAAATAAAAAAATTTGCTCTGAAATCCCCATAAAAAACATATTTCTATTTGCAAAACAATGGAGATGTGACTTCCAGATCCAATATCTCTGCCTCAGATGGAGCTAAAATGGTGAATGGGACCTCCTTTGAACCGTTAGAGCCTATAGAATTGAGCCATACCCGCCAAAATTAGATTGACAGCACTGTTAGCCAATAAGAGTCAGTCAGGCGCAGTCCTGGGTGAATTGGTCACTCAGATAGGCCAGTAGTTTACCATCCCCCACGTGTGAAATCTGAATCATAGAAGCGTCCGGAACGTTCCTTTTCAGCACAGGGACTTACACAGGCTTTTTCAGTGGGGCTCAACCAGAAAACAAAGCTTTCTACAGCGTTTCATCGTCAGGTATGATCTACTTTTCATAACTCGCTGGTTACAAAATTGTCTGAGGCTGGTGTTCGTTGGCTCATAGCTTGCTGAGGCTGTGGTTTATAGGGATTTGAGTGATATGTTTGCTTTAGTTTGAGCTATCGCAAGCCTATGTAGCATAAAGCTAACTCGCGTAAGCGAGTACAGTCGCTGGCGAGATATGAATATGAATATTTGGTTATGCATTTGGTTGGTCTTGTTTAGTTGTGTTTGGAGCATGTACAACTGGATTAGATGATCTTGTAGCCTGGACTTTGCTTGTTAATCTGATAGGCAACAACATTATATTCGTTCTTGATTAGTGCTTTGTCTCCCACTGTGTACCCCAAAGTGTACCCCTCGACCCCTTTGAAGGGGTCCGTCAGGTTTAACAGTCATTACCGTGTGTAACATAAACGGTAACATTTTTGAAGAACACAACAAAATAGTGCGATAGCATTTTCCACACAACTTACCCTCACAATACAATACAGAAGACCATTTTGAGGGGAAGACGGGCGCAGAAGAAAATAACAGTAAATAAAAATAACTCATTAAGATCAAATTCACACATACTCAACAGGCTCGTTAAATGATAAACAAAATGAAAATATTACAAATTGAAAATAAGAAATGATAAAGTGCATTTTTAACTTACATTTACACGAAAGAAGAGGGGCAGGCACTGTCCTTCAACGCGGACTCTCGTTGGCTGTTGTAGCTGTGGAAATGATATGCCAGCTCCTATTGGGTCAAGTGAGATGTCAATCTAAATCATTTTGATACCACGCAATCGCCAATGTTTACATACGAACGGGTGTTACAAGCGAAAATACGTAAATAATTAGGCATATCTGCCGGCTAATTTGAAATGATGCAAAAGCAGTCCGTGGGTATTTATTGATGTGATAATGTGTTTTGGACTAAATATTTCACTGGATTGGATCGTCTGGACCTTTCTCAATGTAAAAAGACCAATTATGTTGGAATATTATCCATTGGTGGATTACTATTAGGCTTCATAGGTGAGTTGCCTCGATTTTGATATTGTTTGTTGGTGGTCTGACAGAGGCGTTGATTGTACCTGCTGTTGTGATCGTATCTTGAAATGGTTTGCATCAATCGAATCAGAAGAATCTTAGCTTTCCAAAGAGTATTATGAGCATTAGTACCTATATATATATATATATATATATATATATACTGTCACAGTCGGGCAGAAACCTCTCATTTCCATATTTTGTCCTTTCATTCATAAATCAATGCTGTTGGTCACCCTTTACGTCTGTCTGTGGTTTTTGCAAATATTTAACCAATGAAAGCAATAAAAAGAGCTTGTGACTAAATTTCCTAGCATCATATCTCATCGGATCCTCAAGCTGTCAACAAAACCTCATATCTCCACCCTGCCTCTTTCTTGAATTATGAGTCTCTCACAGCTGAGCTGGAATAAAACAGTGACTGAGGCAGTGTTACCTTCAGTATCATAGGTCAGAGACAGCTGCTCAGTGTGAGAGGATTCCCTTGTGAAACCTCTTCCCGCCGCTGGATAGCCCTCGCCGGGGACATTTCCTCTATCAGGCGTCGCGACTGCCGTCTCCAGGTCGGCTTGGAAAGGCCCGGTGTGAAGGGGGCTGTGGACTTAGTGCAGGGAGAGAGAAGCAGCTCTGATAGCAGCATGGTGATTATAGATTGAGAGTTTTCTGACGAGACTAGCTTATGTACAATATCAACTTTAACGACGTACAGTTTCCACCAGACAGCAACAATATGTAACATTGTTGGTCCATTTATTCTACAACCATAAGAAAAATACACTTAGCATATACATTTCCTGTATTGATGAATTTATCCATACCTGTTTGGAATAACTGAATTGCACAAAATAACCACTTTGAAAAAAAGGAGGGGGTACAGGCACTGACTACTTTGATGGTATGTTGGTTAAGATGAATTATTCTTGAATGATTAATTTATTCATTGTTTTGGCAGGCTTTTCCAGAAGTATTGAGATAAAAACACACTGAAGGAACAAATTATATGGGAAACATGTAGACTTTTTTTCTGGTGACTTCAGTTTGAATTAAAATACAATAAAAAATGACTCAATCAGTCTTTTTTGTTGTAAATGCCCAAGTGTTTTTGCTGTCCATTCGTTTTCATTGAAACCAATAGCACCAGAGCAGAAGTCCCAGTGGATATATAGTCTGTGACAGATGGCAGCATTGATGCCTCTACTTGAGCTGCAGTCTTGTCTGGTGGTTAATGATGCTGGCAAATCCCCAACTTTACACTGTTGTTCTCAGCATAGTCTGTACCTTTAGAGTGTCCTCCACTGACCCAGAACCAGCCCGAGGGAAGAAAGAGAACTCATCCCACTTGGAGGATTATTAAAGAAGATGACATCAAACTGTTAAGTCTTCAAACAGATTATAATAATATGCATGTGATTAATGGTCAATGTGAGCCGCAGGGTTGTGAAAATGACAGAAACTGGCACTGTCCAGGTAGCACACATTCATACACACCAACTCTTGTGTTGCAACTCTGCTATGTTGTTCATTCTGTACACATGACATATATTGTACATCTTTTCATGCTGATAGAGGGATCCTCCTCTGTTGCTCTCCCGAAGGTTTCTTCCTTTTGGGGGAGTTTTTCCTGAACCGATGAGAGGTCCCGGCACAGAGGATGTCGTATGTGTACAGATTGTAAAGCCCTCTGAGGCGAATTTGTGATTTATAATTTTGGGCCATACAAAATAAATTGACAAATTTGATGAATAAAAAAAAACATATAAATAAAACTCTGAAAGGACAAAAAATAAGCACTGGATAATTCTGAAAAACTAAACAAATGCAGTCATTTATTTGACAGTACTTGGGTACTGCCACCTTTTTAAACTGATTATTTGAACAATATGGGCTAGTTAAAAGAGCACTGGCCCAATTTAGCGATGCTATAACATTGCTAATTGAACATGGACAGTTTTTAAAAAGTAGGTGAAGATTGATGCACCAGAACCAGAGATATCCTATTTTTATTTCACATCAAAACTCGGTTCCAACATATCCCAGAATACAACTCAACCACTGACAGTTTGGTTGTAGTTTGTAGCTGTGAAGCAGCCTTGAGCTGCTTGTAGCCGTGAAGCAGCCTTGAGCTGCTTCACGGCTACAAGCTTACATCTCTGCTAGTAGAGATGAGGATAGAGCAGAGTTAAAACGTGTGGGTTTCAGCCACGATGTTAAATCAAATGACATCACTTGAGGAAATGTAACACATATGCAGTCGTACTCCCTTAGAGTTCATCTGTAAGGTGACTACTTGGTATTACTAAGCATCAGTGATATCGGTGAGGTTAGGTGCCTGCTCAGAGCCCAAAGGATGCTAAAAGACAATACCCACCCAAGCTACAGTCTGCTGCTGTCATCTGGCAAGATAATTCAAAAGTACCAGCTGCAGTACCAACAGACTACAGAGCAGGTATTTTCCTCTGGCTGTGACTCTCCTGAACTCATCCCTCATACTCCACCATACTTTTTTTCTTGTGTAGCATAAAGGGACCACAACTTGCACTTGCAATGGCTTTAAATGAACCTTGTAACAAAACCAAAACCAATGATGTGGCGAGAACTTGGTACACTGATTGGCCACTCATTGGCCGCATTTAAGAGCTCTACTTTAGGGTGACAAGATGTCCCTCCAGCAGCAGCAAACTCACCACTGTGAACTCAAAAGACATATAAATCAAAGCACCTTGAGATAAACTTGACTCTGACAAAGTGTAACTGTACAGAAGTTTATCACGTGCGCACTACCAACACAAACTAATGTACTGCTAAAAATAATAAATCAACTGTGACCCACTAAGTGGTGAGTGAGAAAACAAAGGAATAGGGTTACCAATATGTATATCAGTAGTGTGGCAGCAGGTACAGCCATCACAAGGGGTTATACATAAACATATTTATTAGGACCTGTCCGGATCCTGAGCAGAAATCTAAATAGAAGCAGCCAGCAGCCATATGTGGCAGGTAGAAACCAAGGGAATGGATGAGAATCTGACAGCTTGAATAAACCTCCCTGCTGGTAGTGACCTGATATGTAACCTGATATGTCTTTTCTTCCTGTCACCTGACCTGCCAGCTAGTGTAGTTGTGTGCATGACTCATATTAATATTATGTTATGTATCTCTTGGTTTATAACTGAACTTCACTAGCCTAGATTCAAAATACATCTTCATTGTGGGTTATACATAAAGTAGGACACGCAAACCTTTCTGGATGAGGAGACACACACCTAATTTTCCCATTCTTTTTGTCCCAAGGTGGCTTTTCTCCTGTGAACATACCTTCCCTCTTTGGCTGCCAGGGCTTCACAACACAGAGGCTGTAAACATTCACCGGCTTAAAGATTGACTTTCTATTTCAATTTTGCCATGCCATTGTTCTGACAGCTCATTAGTCCCAAACCTCTATTGTCCGAAATACTACCCATTGGACAGAAAGTTTATTTTTCCCAACAGTTCGGACTGGTATCCCGAAAATGGTAAATGGACTTATCTTTATATAGTGCCTTTCTAGTCTTCTGACCACTCAAAGCAACACAAATTCCCACTCACATTCATAAACTGATGGCAGAGGCTGCCATTCAATGTGCCACCTGCTCATCAGGATCTAATCTAATCATTCACAAACTCACACAGCAATGGCACAGCTTTCAGGAGTAAGTTGTGGTTCAGTTTCTTGCCAAAGGACACTTGGACATGCCAAGTGGAGGAGCCAGGGAGTCGAACTGCCTGTCTTTTGAATAGTGGATGACCTGCTCTACCTCTTAAACCACAGCCAGAAAACCAACTCCCACTGTTCCTAAGGCCCTGCTAAGGCTCCGAAAATAGAAATTCTCCTGACAGCGAATAGAAGCCCATGGCCAGTTAATATGTATAATTACATCCCGGATGCGATAATTTTTTCAACAACCTCTGAAGTTAGCAACAATAGCTATTCCAGGGGGGTATTGTTTGTGTTTACTTACATTTTTTCTTAAGCATTTTTATTTATTTGTGTAAAACAGTTGGTTATTTGGAAAACTATAAGCGTTCTCATTTCTCCAACTTCTCCAGTGAAAGGAACTAGAATGGAATAAGGCACAAACAAACCGTTCTCACTCCCAGCTCATCAAATACTACTTTTTAGCATCTGTATGAGACGCTCCCATTAACTTCTTCTTGAGACGATCACCGTCCGCAAATTCTTTGGACAACTCATCCAGACCAAACCAAATGCCATCAAAAGTGGTGTGACCACCCCAGGAAGAGAGGGAAGAGAGCCAGGATAAGAGCAAAGCAGCTAGGACTAAGGTTATTCCACTACCCAGCCTGCCCTTAGCTGATGTCTGGTTGCTGGAAAATAAGATAAATGAAATAGGACTCAGGCTAAGCCAGCAAAGGGAAATCAGAAACACGTCTATTCATCAGTCCTGAACATCCAATACCTCCTGAATTTCCATTAAACATTTAAACATATTGTCATGGCGTGGTCTTTGCCAGTGTATACAGTGCTAGCCTGATGCAATTGCATGGCAGGACGCCGGCTTGCTCAGCCGAGAACGTTCACCCACCAGTCAGACGTTTTTTTCCCGCGTGGAGTGCGTGACCCAGGAAATTACGCTTTGCAAATACTTCACCAGTTCCTGTATCCGCTGTGTGGCGCTAGACGACACGCTCAACAACATGCATCATGTTTCTCTATGTGAAGTGTAGACCACGTCATGTAAATATCATGTAAATCCGATGCCGTTTGTCGCGTAACGCTGATTTCCTACCTGTTAAACCCGACGGACCCCTTTAAAGGGGCCGAGGAGACCACTTTGGCATACACAGTGGGAGACAAGGTACTAATCAAGAACGAATATAAAGATGTTGCCTATCAGATTAAACAGCAAAGATGGGGCTACAAGAATATAGAAGCCAGTTTTATATGCTCCAAACACAACTAAAACACAAAGTCATGCGAAAAAAATATGTTTTTCATGGGGATTTCAGAGCAAAAAACATTATTTTGGTTTGGTATTTTGTAAGTTACTGCTGTATATGGATGTATTGAACACCATTAGTGATATACAAGTGAAATATATAGAATATGAATAGGATGATCAAGGGGCCGTGATGCCGAGTTCTGATAAGGTAGAATCCCCCAAAAAGATAATTTTATATAAAAATAAATCAATACCTTAGCTACCGCCACAGAGATTGCCTAAGCAAAAACAGAAAGTTAGTCATGAGAGACATGGTTACAGTTAGAACTTGTGAGGGTGAGCTAGCATGAGTTGACATTAAACCTGTGTTAAGAGAGGTCAAGTTAAACACATCAAAGGATAGAGTAAGGTCTTGAGGGAATGCCAACCAGGATACGGGGTCTCTATAGACCTCAGAACAGGATAGAGCAGATCTAGATACACCAAAAGAAAGATAAGGTAGGAATTTTTACAGATCCTGGAATTGATAGGGGGGTCTCGACAGACCTTCTATTTTTGGAAAGGAAAAGCCACGTTAGACCAAGAGAGGAGAAGCGGTCTCGTTAGACCAGGAAATAGGAAGAGGTCTCGTTTAGACTAGGAAATTAGGAACCGGTCACGTTAGACCAGGAAATTAGGAACCGGTCACGTTAGACGAGGAAGTTAGGAAACAGTCACGTTAGACTAGGAGATGCGAAGCAAAATGGTCACATTAGACCAGGAAGTTAGGAAACGGTCACGTTCGACCTGCCGATGCGATGCAAAATGGTCACGTTAGTCCAATTTGTTGCAGAGAGGTAGAGGAGATGCCTTGGTTTACAGCCGGAATAGCAGCCCCTTATTCTAAAAGACGCCCTGACTAATGCTGAGTTGATAAGTTGCTTTAAATGAGGATTAACTCTAAATTCGGTATACTGAATTTATCTTTCATGATGTTTTTGGAAGAAGAGCACCCTCAGTTCATGATAATGACACAGCTAATTATCGCAACGGATGGGGTCAACCTGTGCAAAAGAGGGAGGCCAGTGGCTAGCCAACCACTGGCCTTGCCAGAATCCCCCAAAACCCATGGCTGACCTGCGTCCGTGTAGGCATTTAGTGTATCAGAGAAATTCACCATCTTGTTGTAGAAATGTTACACTATCCCCATAATTGTATAGAGAGATCTGACCCGCAGGTCAACGCTGCCCCCATCAGCAATATAGATACGATTGTCATATTTGGACATGGAAGATACCATGTCCAGCGAGCAGACGATGACAGAGCTTCCCATAAGGGATGATGCGCCTAGCGAAATTGAGATGGCCAGGAGGGAGAGTAACTCTTGTTTTAATCTGTTCTCGCGCCGTAGCACGAGCCTCTGCAAATGCGCCAGATTCTGAGTCTGAATGGAGCCATTCATACTTTATGCCAGGGTCACTACCAGTCTGACCATGGTCCAGACCCAGACGCCAGAACAGCTCAACAAGTAGAAAGAGGCTTCCTCAATAAATCTCATTATTATCTGGCTGATATCATGAACACACAGCCCAAAATGTGTTGCTGTTTTATCGGCTAATTAGTACAATGAAGAAATTATCGCATTAATTAAAAAATTGTAATTCTTCTGTCACAATGTAAATTGTAACATCATGTAGTAAATTGTGATACAGCAACCTTTGCACCGAAATGCATTTGAAAACTGCAAAGAAAGTTGGAAGGGAGGGTTAATGAGCCCTGTTAATCTGACCTCCGCAATGCTATACTGATGTATCCTAATTATATTCCCCACTGTAACTCTGTTTCCATTCTTTTATTTACTTTGTGATACAGAATGGTGGTGAGATAGATGCATATATTTAATAAGTAACTTCTAATGTTGTTTTGCTGTTTCTAATCTCTGAAAAGGAGATGGCAGCCTTGTTATTGCATTCATACAGTTTCCACTCAGTTTCCACCAAAATACCAACAACTTGCTGTGCTGGACACCAAAATGCCACTCAAAGGAGCAAAGTTGATTTCAAGGTCAGAGAAATTCCAAACTATCAGCAGTGTTGCTTGTTGTGGATATCATTCCAACAAAGAATAGACCCCTAGTAATGTGGTCCTTACCAACTAATGTTCTCTACTTTTTCTCTGAGGTACTTTTTTTTCCCAGCTAGAGGTTCTAATTCTTAGATCAAGACTATCCCCCACCAAAACCCCTGCACAAGTCCACTGTTTATGTTTCTGTACAAAGCTGGATGGCAGGTCAGACTGGCTTCTCCTTTTCAAAGACAGGGCGGTTTTGCCAACATGCTGATGTCCAGCCCATGTTGATGATTTTAATTCAATTCAATGCAATTTATTTTGTATAGCCCAAAATCACAAATTACATATTAGCCTCAGAGGGCTTTACAATCTGTACACATATGACATCCTCTGTCCCAGGACCTCTCATCGGTTCAGGAAAAACTCCCCCCAAAAAAAACTTTTAACGTGAAGAAAAAGGGAAGAAACCTTCAGGAGAACAACAGAGGAGGATCCTCTATCAGGATGGACAGAAGTACAATAAATGGTAAACGGACCTGTACTTGTATAGCGCTTTTCTAGTCTTCCGACCACTCAAAGCACTTTAACACTACATGACATCATTCATCCACTGATGGGAGGGGCTAAGGTCACCTTGCCCATCAGAAGTAGCTAACATTCATACACCATAGGCACAGCTGTGGAAGAAATTTGGGTTTAAGTGCCAAAGACACATCAACATGGGCTAGCGCAGCTGGGTATTGAACCACCAATCCTCTGATTGAAGGACGACCCTGCGCACCACTAAGCCACAGTTTCCAATAATTAGCATGTGTACAGAATGAACAACATAACAGAGTTACAATACATTCAATGAATATGACAAAAATGATTCATATAATGAGAGTAGTAGGATGATGAAAAAGTTACATCTACCAATAATAACAGCAACAGTGGATATAGTAGAATAATAATGATAATAGAAGCATTAATGGCATTGACCATACGAATTGCAATGCAACTAGAAATAATGATAATAGCAGTAGGTGTCGGGCAGGACCACAGCAGGATGCAGGATCAGGGTCCAGACGCAACCACGATCCATAGAAACCTGCAAGGCGAGAAGGCACAAAGACTCTGGCGATGGAGCAGAGTTAGTAATGTGCATTAATGGTGCATGAATTCATACAGAAGGAAAATATTTTATGTGGGTGAGTGCAAGTGTTCATGTCAAGTGTCATGTTTTCATTTGCTGCACCCTCTCTGGGGCTCCGGGGGGAGTGTCCTCAGTGGACTGTGGCTTAGTAGTGAGCAGGGTCATCCTTCAATCAGAGGATCGCCGATTCGATCCCCAGCTGCGCTATCCCATGTCGATGTGTCCTTGGGCAAGACACTTAACCCCAGATTGCTCCCGTAGCTGTGCCTACGGTGTGTGAATGGTAGCTACTCCTGATGGGCAGGTGGCACCTTAGCCCCTCCCATCAGTTTATGAATGGGTGAATGATGTCATGGAGTGTTAAAGAGCTTTGAGTGGAAAAAGCGCTGTACAGGTCCACAGTGCCTCATGGGTCTGCGATGATGACGCCGACCCACATGACCCGTCTTGAGACACAAACCCTGTCTCATTTACTTGTTTTGTGGGTATGACTTTTTTGCTGTTTCATCACTATTAATATCTATCAATTAATTTGTTCATGATAAAATGTTTAACTAGAGTACACAAACAAAATGTTTATCTAGCCTCTTGTAATGGGAGATTTCTATGTAGCTCGAGAGAAGAGTTGGAATAAATCAAGTGTATCAATGAACAGAGTCTTGACTGGAATCAAAGTTGTCTTATGTTTATTTAAGCTTGCAAGCAGAAGGCGTTCAACAGTCACGTATCACAGTGCACTGGAGAAGTACTTCAAATGATCATTCAACATACAGAGTACTTATACATTTTTGGGTTTCAGTTCCGCACGTTTATGACACTAGGGCTGTAGCCTTTTACCTATATCACACATACATCTAGTTTTCAAAGAATTGATTTGTGACAGGAAACATCTGGTTTCCTGTTACTTTCGCAAGTCAAACATGCTACAGGCATACAATAGATTTTTTACCATTACACTCTTAATTTTACTCTCAAAGTGCACCAGATTTATGTATCAAATATGAAATGTAGCCTCCTTAATTTAGGGTGAATATGTCAGATTCTTTTATTTCACAATATATATATCACAGAAAAAGTATTTTTTTCCAAAAAAAGTGCGTTCTAAATTCGTACATTAGCTGAAATGTATAAAAAACTTTAAATGTAATGTAGGAGGATTGTTCCCCAGATCACTAACTTTATGTTGAAATGTTGCTACAGATGCGCTGAGGTTTCACGCAGATAATATTATTTTAAGTATGGAACCTACCAATAAGGGGACAGACTAATACAGAATTCCCTTAATGTATTACTGTATCATTGACACCCTTTAGAGCTCAGGTGAGATAAGCAGTCAAAAAGTGGAAACTTGCCCAATTTAATAACCAATGCCCGTTTCTCAAATGCTATCACATGCTCATGCATGATTGAAGTGTTGAGGAAATGAACAGCAGGCAACAGGCAGAACTCACAAACAAAATCAATTGATTACCCATTGTTTTAGAAGAACAGTGCATTACTTCTGCCATTAAACATGGCACCCGGAGCTAGATGGCGTCGTCACTGCAGGACCTCGACTAACATTCCGTTTGGGATTGAAAATATAATTTAATGCAGGTTTGTTTAATATCTGAAGATGATGTTATTTATCCAGTGAAGTTGATTAAAAGTTTATTCACCTCATGGTTATACTATAGTTTTAAATGACTTCATTGAAACAGTCCGATTATGAAAGTTTGACTTCCTGAGTTGAAAGGGTAGCTCAACTGTAAAATCACCAGTTTCCCATTAATGAAACGTCAATAACTTTTGAATAATGAAATACACTTAGATGAGGTACTTTGTGCTGCCTGCTGTTCATCCAGATAAAGTGACAGAGACAGAATGTCTGAGAAGCGGATGTTTAATCAATGCTGACTAATTAAGACATACAGCTGTTCTTTTGGCTTTAACAGGCTTCTGGTTTCCAATTAAGCTAATTCATGTCAGCTACAACAAACACGGCTGGCACACAAAGCAGACAGTTGGGGCTACATATACATACATATTGGGGCATACACACCCTATAAGAACATATACTGGAAAAGTTGTGTTTGACTTCTGTCAAGTCTATCACTTTAATTGGAGGCTGCTTTGAATCGTGTCCTGTTCTTTTGTACCTACGTGTACCTTGTACCGACACTATACATCAGCTTTGCCCTAAAATTATTTACTTGTTATTCAAAGTAGCTGTTCATCAAAAGCAATATTGCAAAAGAAGCACAGACAATATGTAGAAGCAGAAACAAAGATTATAAATATGTTTCCTAAATTGGATAAGACTAGAATGACGAAATGCTGACAACATTGAAACCAAAGGAAGAGAGGAGGCAAACCACGTGTTCAGAATATCGTTCATGAGCCTTTCTAAAAAAGTGAAACATGTTCCTGGGTTTTACTTTCCATATTCTAGAATGAGGATCCACAACAGCACTTGTTATTAGAATATGATGATGATGATTTTGAAACTTGACGTCATAGTAACATCTTTCTTTGTCCATGATATCTACCCGTACTTTATTCAAATGTCATCTTTCCAACTTTATAGCTGGAATGGAAAAAATGGTAAAATGGACCTATACTTTGTATAGTGCTTTTCTAGTCTGATTCTCTGATTGAAGGACAACACTGCTCACCCCTATGCCACAGTTGCCCACAGTGTGCTGTTTTAAAATATGTTTATTTGTGTGTTTCTTCTAGATACCTGGCCTGGTCTGTACATCAAAATGTGCTTCATTAATCAATTTGAATGACGCTGTTTGGCCCTCCCTGTCCAAATATCACCGCACAACTGGCTTCTGTCTTTCAATGTGGTGACATTTAACCCACAACAGACTTGGCCTTGTGGGAAGTGGTGTTTGTTAAAGGTGAAAAGCAAACATATTAAACCTGCATCAATAGAAAGTTTGGCTATTAGGGGCAGTTCAACAAGCTGTAAAAACAAAACTTATATTATTATTACCTTTTGCCTCTGATAGGGCAGAAGTATGAGCAAACTGTTGCCAATTTACACATCCAGCAGACACAGAGCAACATTCATTTGGAGTCTTGTTAGAGTCAACCTATTGAGTGTAAGTCCATAATTCCCTCTGTTGTGGGCTGTAAAACCAAAACAATGAAGTTGAAGATGCTGAAATGATCCATAAAAGCTTTTACACACCGGGTAACTTTTTATCCTGCGATTAATTCGCACGTCAATATATTTTTTCAAACTGTTGTTTCACACACATTCACACAGAACGCATATATTACGTGCCAAAATCGAGACGTAATTCTTTTCCAAACAAGGTTGAACTTTATGAGCTTTCTTACCTAACATAAAGACATCAACCAATCACATTGTGTAGAAAGGACATATTCAAAATGTACACTGAAGTGTACAACAATACAGAGGCTCCATAGTCCGAACCATGACAACGTTTTGTTTCTACCTTTCACAATAAAAGCCTTAGACATATACACTGTGTAACTGTTCACCAGAGGGAACTCAAATACACATTTTCGTATTTCGCAAAAAGGAAACTCGAAAAAATAGCTTACCGTAGTTTAGGCTAGACAACAATTGACCTCAGAGAGACAGATGATGCACAGGGTCAATACTGTGACTGGACTTAGTGACAACCGAGACCATTAGCGACAGCTCCTATAGTCCTTGCCGACACTGGCGTCCTCGGCGGAATTTACTGTCTTTCAGAGACAGTACCAGGTTTTAGAGTCTTGAGTGAATACAGCTGACTGGTATCATATGAAACTAAAAAACTACTTGTAATCTATTGGTACCAACCATGTCGGGATGATATGTGAATGAAAATAGGTTCTATGGGTACCCATGAGTCTCCCGTATATAGGTATGCACACTTTATGCTAGTCCCATGCAGTTTGGGGCAAGATATTGAGTTAGTCACTATATAAAGTGACAATATTGTGACATCTAGGATAATCACAGCCTTTACAATCACAAACTAGAGAGATAGGGCATTCAGAGGATGTATGGCTGTACAATAAGGGAGTTTCTGAGCAGTTTACACAGCAGAAGTGCTTGCCATCCAATCTCCAAAAAATGCAATTCTTTCAGTAATCTCCAAATGACAAAGTGTTTGATACCAAATCACAGCATGGATTTCTCTATGGTGTTCCTCAAGGTCTTGGAATCAATTGTGGCAAATATGGCATCTGCTGTTGACCCGCTATCCTTCCCCAAAGATCCCCTGTCCCCCCTGAAAAGGACAAAATAGTCTTTGGTCAAGATTGCTGGATTAGAAGAGGTTAAATAAATGTAAACAAGACAGAGCGATGTTTCCCCTACAGCAAAATGATAATGTGTGCAGCCAGACCATTCTTTCGTCTGTGGATCAGTGGTAGAGCAGGGTCGTCCTTCAATCGAAGAATCGGAGGTTCAATCCCGGGCTCTGCTAGTCCATGTCGATGTGTCCTTGGGCAAGATACTTAAACTTAAACTTTATTACCTTCGCTATTTTACATTTATACATGAAATTTGGCCTCTGCATTTAACCCATCCTTAGCATTTTAGGAGCAGAGGGCTGCTGTGAAGCGCCCGGGGAGCAACTGGTGGTTCAGTATCTTGCTCAAGGACACTTCGACAGGGAGACCAGGGACTACCTTATGGTTACAGGACGACCACTCTACCCCATGAGCCACATCACCCCCTTAACCCTGATTTGCCTGTCTGTTTGAATGGATATGAATGTTAGTTAGTCCTGATGGTTGCACCTTGCATGGTAGACCCTCCCATCACTGTATGAATGGTTGTGAATGGGTGAATGATGTCATGTAGTGTTAAAGAGTTTTGAGTGGTCGGAAGACTAGAAAAGAGATATACAAGTACAGTCCATTTACCACTTAGTGCTGACACAGCGCTGTGGACTATCTGACCATCAACAGAAAGACAGCAAGAGAGAGACTCACAAAACAAATATCATCCAGTGATAGCTCTCAAAATACAGTTATGTCATTGCTGGTGTAGAAAGCTGACAGCTAACAACTGTAAATGTGTGTGTTAGCACCCAGACTCTCCACTCAACAGAAACTATCTTATATTCTACCATAGCATCTCAAGCAGGCTAGGACTCCCATGGGTGCTGTCACCCATCTCTCCCATTCTAAGTGGGTCAGTGGGTCCAGTACACTCACCAGTTAAGTGCCGCTGCTGCAGCAAATGTAAGAAGATAATGAGCTGCAATTAGCAGGGCTGTCTTATCAGCTCCCAGCTAATAGATCTGCACTCTAACCCACCCTGACAGAGTGGGCCCTGGAGTGCTGCAGTGTTTACCTTTACAACTCCTTCTTTCCTTCCTTCCCTCCAGTAGAACAGTAGAATATGAATGCTTGTGTATGTCGTCAGTTCTGCTCGGCACATTGCAGCAGCATGCGTCACACAGACAGACAGGGTTAAACTGAGGTCACAGTGAGGACAGCTGAGTGCACTGTCAACATGATTTGAATGTAAGATTAAATAATAGTTTTAAACACATATTTCCTATAAAGATTTATATCCTGCATGTATGAACCACACCTGTCTGGTATTGTTCCTCTGCTCTGGGATGTGTGTTTCATTCTTGATCTGTAGAGCTGCTGCCATAGAAATAGAATAGGAGTAGAAGGGACATTCCTATTAAATCAACGTAGCCGGATGGTCAGAGTAGCGGCCCTTTTTAAATGAACCGTTGCCATTACGATCATTGAGGCTAGCTAACTTCTGGATCAACTAAAACGACGTATGGCAAGTCACAAACTCACTGAGGTGAGGTTTTGCAGTAACGATTAAAACCATAAAATATTTTTACTGAGCATAGAGAGACAGAGTAAAGTAGTAATACTTAACAACTTAATGCTTCATCCACACACTCTTGTCACAGCATAGGAAAGCACATTGATATCAACAGATGAGTGAAAACTGTGTTCATGCTGTGATGCTACACTGGTTTGAGAAAATGAGCTGAACGACAGTGCTGGGTTAACGGTCTCTCGGCCTAATTCCCCACTGCTCTGGAGATGGACAAGCTACCTCGCTAACTAGCCACCCATCCATTTATGGAGCTGTGCGCTCTCCAGGGAGATACGTCCGGATTCTAAAAGGTGAAGTCAAAGCTTCATGTGTTAACGCTGCATTCTTCCTGCTGACCACTAGGGGGCGACTCCTCTGGTTGTATAGAAGTCACTGCTTCATGTGTTAAAGCTGCATTCTCTCTCCTGACCACCAGGGGGCGACTCCTCTGGTTGTATAGAAGTCTATAGAAAAAGACTCTACTTCTCTCTTGATTTATTCCCTCAGTAAAAACTGTAAACATGAGTTTATGTTCTCAATCTCTAGTTTCAAGTCTTCTTCAATGCAGCATGATGTTCATTTAGTAAGTTATGGTCCATTTAGAGTCAAACAGACCATAAAGCAGGGGATGCTTTAGGGCGGGGTTACAGGGTGCATCTTCTTATTCGGGGTCCGGTTGTACTTAGCTGCACCCTTTAGTGTCACTTCTGATTGCAAAAAAAACAAGATGAAAATATTGAACAACGTTTTTTCTCCTCCTATTCTATTTCTATGACTGCTGCTGTGTGTGTCTGTGTCTGTTTCATTCATGATGATCATCAGATGTCAGCTTAATCTAGCTGCCAGAGAGCCATCAGAGGAGCCAGACATGACATGAATAATAACACGGTATACAAGTAGACTCAACGGATCTTTTGAATGGTTTGCACACCTGAATACGTCATATTTTAAAGCCATTGATTGCATGTTATTGACCTATGTGTGTATTCATATTTCATTCATGATTTACATTTCTAAACAGTTTCCTTTTGGAGTACAGTTTCTGATAAGCAATGCTGACAATAAATGAAGAGAAATAAGGGAGAAAACAGACAGAAAGAGAGACCCCGCCCTCGAAAAGTCGCGAGCACAGGACTGCTGCAGTGAGACAAAACACACACACACACACACACATATCCATGCACACAAGCACACAAGTGCACGCACACACACACACACACACACACACACACACACACACACACACACACGAAGGAAACACAGAGCAGTGAGGAGAAGGTCCCCACCCCTGTCTAGCTCCACTGCAGCAGTGCTGCAGTCAGACAAAGGGGAACAAAGGTTTCATAATAAGGTGGCAGCCGATGTTACAGCAGCCCCTAGTGGTCCAACACTGAACACCAGAATAGTGCTTCAGACCACCACCAACAACTAGGAGGCAGCATTATGTCATTATTTGGATATTTGATAATATTATTATGACGAAAAGCAAAGATGGACATGATAGATATTATTAGATGCATGGACTTTGAAAGGTTTCAAGTCAAATTAACTAATCAAGTAGATATGTCCAAAGGAATTATAAACATGAAAAACAAAGAGCCCCATGGGTAATCATAGTTGTCAGAAGGCCACAGGGGCTTTCAAGTACATTTTAAATAGCGGCCAAACTGTGGAATTACATGTTCCGGGTCTGTGACGTGATGGGCCCAGAAATATAGCCCAAATAACTTGAATAGCTCTTATTTAAATCAATGGGTCGCTACACTTCTCACACACACAGTGACTGAGCATCTCTGTGTTGTAGGGGCGAGAGGGAAGTGTTCACTTAAAGTACATTATAAACTGAAACACAGTGTAATTATACAATGCTGTTGTACTCTGTTATTGTAAAATAGGTTAAAGTTATTATTGCATGCCTAATAATACTAACAATATTTTACCCTGAGTAACGTTTGTCTATATTCTTGTTAAATATTTTTTGGGAAAGTTTTTCATATTGCATCGCAGTGGCCTGTTAAAAGAGATAATAACTAATTAACACTGGCACTGTATGCTAATAGATAGATTGAAAACCTTCATTACAACCACAAGAAGAGACTTGAGACTTGACTGGAACTTGCAAAAAATTATGAGTAAGTATCTCTGGATCGGGGTAATATACTCTGAAGACAAACATTTTTTGCTTCATGCGCTACCAAGCAACTTTGATATGAACAGAGCTCTGTATCAACGCCGTATCCAGCTCTCTTCATACATCCATGCTCCTGAGTGTTCACTTCAAGATTTAGTGCTGGGCTGCAGGAGAATACATAAAAATGTCTCTGTCAATCAATTTTCCTTTCCTTTCCTTTTATAAAGCTAACAACAATCTTTGGGCTGACCTTCACAAGTAATTGACTGACGGTGAGAACTCTTCAGGATAATGACGTTACACTAGGGATTGGACCACATTGACTGCACATGAAGACATTGGGACACATACATACATACATGCATCTCTGTTTAGTGTTGCAGTCAGCAACGCATGTCACATATTGTACATGTATTCCACACTCATCCATATTCAACACATTCAATAAAAAAAGGAAAATATTCTCACATACTGCATATTATGGGGCTGGTGGATTGATTTGCAGTTCATCATGGATCCAGACCGTGGCCCAGACTTTGAGAAGTTCCATTTTTAAAGATTCCCTTACTTCTCCAGCCAAAACCCACTGTAGGCGCTTCTCATTGTTTGTGAATGCTCTGACAACACCATATGAAAGATAGGCATGAAAGTGTATTCTAGACCTTGGAAATAGCTGGTAAGTGGACCTTGAATTGGGAAGATATTTCTTTTTTGTTTACATTTTGATAGGACTTTGGTTTGGGCTCGAAGATCCTGTTTGGTGTGTGAAGGCCTGAATACAATGAAAAACAAATATGGACAGGGAAAGCACCTGTGGTTGAAGCTGCACTGCCAAGTGGATGAATTGGCCTCGTCACGTAATGCCCCCCAAGTGAAACTCTGTCGGCCCTCAACTTGCTCTGTGCCACTGAAGTCAGGGCAGCACAAGTTTAACCTGGACAGACGTGATCACCAAAAAGAGCTTTCTGCTTGTGACACAGCCATTATGTACATCACACTGATGTGGTGCACAGAATATCAATTCAATACATCATATTTTATCGTGGTAACATACAGTATTTATACTCCAAATGAATTCTGATTAAGGCTCAATTATTGTAAAGTTGAACATATAACTGGTCTGGAACACTCCTCCTTTATATAGGTAGTGCAAAAGGTAGTGGCATGGTAACGTGCAAAACTAGCATGACAGAAGGTTCCATGTCATTTATTTAAGGTTGAGTATGGAGGATGAACTAAAGAGCTGATACTTCTGTGTCTCTTGTCAGACGGCAGCAGCATGAACAGGCTGTTGTGGGGTGCTTATTGTCTTTATATATCCTGGCATAATGCATTTTTTTAATTTGTAAAGCACTTTTCATTCATAAAGAATCTCAGAGTGCCACAGAGCCAGTACATAGTACATAGTTAAAAACATAGTTAAAATATACTATATTTAAAAACATAGTTAAAACAGACTATAGTTAAAAACATAGTTAAAACAGACTATAGTTAAAACATAGTTAAAACAGACTATAATAAAAAAGAAATAGCTGACAGATTTAACACAGAGTAAAAAACGCCTTCCTGAATAAAAAGGTTTTTAGGCCAGTCTTAAAAGAGTCCAGTGTCTGTGTTGCCCTTATGTGGTCAGGGAGACTGTTCCATAGGCGAAAAGCAAAAGACCCGGTCGCCCATGGTGTGGAGCTTGGTGTTGGGGACCCGAAGGAGCGATCTGTTTCTGGATTTCTGTTTCTGTTTGCCAGTGATCCCAGTGAACAGTGAGTTACAGTAGTCCAGTCTTGAGGAGATAAAGGCATGGACGAGCTTCTCTGCATCTGGTAGGGTTAAAGTGGGGCGGAGTTTGGAGATGTTTTTGAGATGATAAAAGGAGGTTTTGCACAGGTATTTTATATGGTCATTAAAGGTCAGGTGAGGGTCAAACCTAACTCCCAGATTGGTGACTGTGGAGGAGAGGGTATGACCTGACCGTCAAAGGTGAGATGAGTTATGGAGGATGACTGAACCTGGTGTGGAGTGCCAACAAGGAGGGCTTCGGTTTTGTTACTGTTTAACTGGAGAAAGTTGTTGCTCATCCATGCCTTTATCTCCTCAAGACAGGCGGTAAGACTTGACATGGCTGCAGAGGGGCTTGGGGCAGTTTTTATGTAGAGCTGTGTGTCATCAGCATAACAGTGGAAGGACATCTTATGTCTGCTGATGACACGACCGAGGGGGATCATGTAAATAATGAAGAGCATGGGGCCAATGACCGACCCTTGTGGAACACCACAGGAGATAGGAAGCAGTCTGGACTTGCATCTTCCCAGTAAGACATATTCAGTTCTGCCAGAAAGGTAGGACTGAAACCACTTGAGTGCAGAGTCTGATAGTCTGATGGCGGTGTGAAGGCGCTCTAGGAGGATAGTGTGATCCACTGTGTCAAATGCAGCAGTCAGGTCCAGGAGGATGAGGAGTGAGGGTGATCCTACATCGGCTGTCATCAGCAGGTCATTCGTCACCCTGAGCAAAGCTGTTTCAGTGCTGTGGGCTGAACGAAATCCTGACTGACATTTTTCAAACAAGTTGTTGTGTTTGAGGTGGTCCTGAAGTTGAGAAGCAACTGCCTTCTCTAACACCTTGGACAGGAAGGCAAGGTTGGAGATAGGCCTGTAGTTGGCTAAAACCTACGGGTCCAGGGTGGGCTTCTTGAGAAGGGGGTGGTTGACAGCAACCTTGAGAGCAGGTGGTACACAGCCAGACTGAAGGAAAAGGTTAACAACTTTGATGATGAAAGGACTGAGAGTGGGGATATGTGACTTGAGCAGAGCAGTGGGAATGGGGTCCAGGGTACAGGTACAGGATTTCATTTTTCTGAGGATTTCCTCAACATGGGTCTCCTGAACCTCAGCGAGATGTAGAGGAGATAGCACACTCACAGATAAGGTGTTGGTGTCAGAGGGAAGCAGAGATGGAGAGCTGGACATCAGAGAACGAATGTTGTTGACTTTGGCTCTGAAGAAGTCAATGAAGCTGTTGCATTGCTCCTCTGTAGCCTCAGTTGAAGAGGATGGTTGTGGCTTCAGGAGATGGTTTATGGTAAAAAAAAAAGCTGTTTAGAGTTGCCTGTGTTTTTATTGATTAAGCTGGAATAGAACTGTGAGCGAGCATCTTTAAGGGAGTTGGAGTAGGCCCTTTGATGCTCACGGAAAGCCAGTTTATGGACAGTGAGCCCAGAGTGTCTGCAGCGTCGTTCCAGGACACGCCCAGCTGTTTTTATTTTCCACAGCTCATGTGTGAACCAGGGAGCGGAGCGTGAGAAAATGACCTCATGTGACTTGACAGGGGCATGGAGATCAAAAACACTGCTCAGGGATGTATTATAGAGTTCCACTAATTCATCCATTGATGCAGAGGCTGGGCAGGAGATGAGCTGGAGATCCATGGCCATAGTGGCTGAGTCAATGCTTTTCCAGTTCCGGAAAGACATTTGACGCTTAGGTCTAATAGTAGGCAGCATAAAAGTCAAGGCCATTGAGACAACCTGTGGTCGGACACACCAGGATTATAAACCTGTAGGTTACTGATGGCAGCAGAGTCAGTGATAACGAGATCCAGAGTGTGCCCCTTGGTGTGAGTAGGAACCTCAACATACTGCTGCAGGCCAAGACACTCAAGCACACTCAGGAAATCTGCTGCAAACTGACAGGAGGGGTTGTCGACATGGATATTGAAATCACCAACAATGACAATGTTAGTTGACATAGTGCAGAGTGAGGTAAGGAGATCACTTATCTTAGGTAGAAAAGATGGGTTTGGTTTTGGAGGATATATGGTATATGAGAAGCAGTGTCATGGAGTATGGAGATTTGCATTTGACGGCCAGGCATTCCATAGAGGAAAGATCAGGCATTGGCAGAGGAGATAGTTTTAGTTCAGCCCGGTGCATGATGGCTAGTCCACCACCACGACCAGAGCTGCGGGCTTTCTCCATGTAGTTATAGCCAGTGGGGCATGCTTCATTAAGCACGGAGTAGTCCTCTGGTTTATGCCATGTTTCTGTTAGACACATGAAGTCAAGCCCTTTGTCCAGAATATGGTCGTATGTGAGGAGGGATTTATTAGTGAGGGATTGTGTGTTTAGCAGCTCCATGGTGGTAGGAGACAGAGCTGGGAGTGGAAGTCTCTGCAAGCTCCGTAATACATGTAGGGTCCAGGCTGGATGGGATGTTGTTTTTAATGAGCTGGAGAACCAGCTTCTCAAATTACTTCATCAGAATTGGGTGATAGTCATTTAGACTAGACCAGGGGTCACATACCTTCCCAAATAATACATTTCCTTAGTTTATCTTTAAATTATTAATATTATGCATTTAATAGGCTACATATATTAGGAGACTGTTTGTCCATGTTCGCTGATTCCTAACAATGATTCCTCACAATAACTGATGATGTTTTACCAAGTGATCAGAACAAATTTAAAGATTTCTCTGTTAATCTGAACAATTATTTTTGATTCAACAATTGAAGGTCATACACAGTAACATTTGTCACATTTTTGCACAAAGTTTTTTTTTCCCAGCTGAAAATCCCCAGCTGGGTCTGCCTGAGAAGCATTCTCTCTAGCTGAGAGCTTTGGTTGCCACTGGTATCTATGATACCAAATATCCGAGGAAGTAAAAATGTTGCTATACGGTAGAGTACTTAGGGTACTCTGGCCCTTGCTCTGAATGAAGGGAAGGCTGAAACATCCTGAGTGGGTTCATGAGATTTTTATGGGCAAGGAAACATATTGGCGAGTAGGATTGTTTAGTAAGAGCTGAAGTTAGATGGAGCCTGGTTTAAGGAGAAGGGTACTTTTGTGGTATTTGTTCCGCCCCAATCTCCACGGTGAAGAGATAGCTGGGTAAAAAGTGACAGTGATGAGCGCAGCGTTTTACACAAAGTTGAATATTTTCAACTCTCGGCTGCCATTAAAATAGGTAAAAATGCAGAATAGTCGCTCAGCACATAAAAGCTGCTGGCATTTGTAGCAAGTTGCTCTTATTGCAAGATGCTGGCCTCAGGAAAAAAAACACCAACAAGTCAACCTGTGGCTCACACAGTGACAGTGATATGTTGAAAATATCAGTGATGAAATCAATTAGCTGGTTGTTACATGTTTTTAGGCAAGGAACAGGGATGTTATCAAGCCCAGCAGTTTTATCCATATTCAAGGGTGTTTTATTACATTCAATTCAATTTATTTTGTATAGCCCAAAATCACAAATTCCATATTAGCCTCAGAGGGCTTTACAATATGTACACATAGGACATCCTCTGTCCCAGGACCTCTCATCGGATCAGGAAAAACTCCCCCAAAAAAACTTTTAACGGGGAGAAAAAGGGAAGAAATCTTCAGGAGAGCAACAGAGGAGGATCCCTCTCCCAGGATGGACAGAAGTACAATAGATGTCATGTGTACAGAATGAACAGCATAACAGAGTTACATTACATTCAATGCACATGACAGAAATGATTCATGTAATGAGAGCATAGTAGAATAGTAATGATGATAGAAGCATTAATGGTATTGACCATGCTAATTGCAATGCAACTAGAAATAATGATAATAGCAGTAGGTGTCGGGCAGGACCACAGCAGGATGCAGGATCAGGATCCAGACGCAACCACGATCCATAGAAACCTACAAGGCGAGAAGGCACAAAGACTTCAGGGATGGAGCAGAGTTAGTAATGTTTCCCGTGTTTTTTTGTCTCCCTGTCTTTGTGGTCTTCCCTTTTTTTTCTGTGCAGCGCCCCAGTTTTTCATATCTCGTCTTACTTCTTAAGTTATGTTTCCTAATCCTTTTGAGTGTTTTTCGCCGTTGTGATTGTATGCTTCACCCGATTGAATCCACCTGTGTCTAATCACCCTCACCTCCCTAGTGTATTCAATCCCTGTGTTCCCCTGTCTCTGTGCCAAGAGAGTTGGAGAAAGGTTGAAGGTTTGAACTGCTGTATATTACGATGCCGTTTTTTTACTTATCTGACTGATTAAACAACACTGACTTTGGATTTGCGGACAACGGGACTTGTACTGTTGTACTGACGGGTACTGTTGGGTATTATGTGGAACATTTTGTAGAGTTATCACCGATGGCCTCTATAGGCCCGTGTGAAGGTTAAATAGAAAAAGCTCCTAAAGTGAACAGTTTCATGCGATACAGCCTAAACGATTTTATAACTATTTTATAATTACCTTGTGTACAAATTATGCCAAAGCAGTTAGTTATGAAAAAGTACTGTTACATGTATTGCGCAATAGTGGGAGGTCCTTTGCACTCGACCCAAAAGCGGAGCAGAGCGGGGTCACAGCATAATGAATTTGCACCCAGAAGCGGAAACCACGCGGCTTGATGACGTACAGAGTGGGAGGACTTGGAAGCAGGATAAAAGATGGCACGTGTCGACGTGACGGGGCTTCTGGTGCACGGACAGCGCAGCGCGTGGACGATGGCGCAGCGTGCGGAAGACTCTCTTGAGATTTATTGTGTTTAATGTGTAATTGCTTTCATTCAAAGTAAATACTTTTTTACTTAAACTTCGAACCACTTTTCGGCTTTATTTTATTGTCTGATTCCTCATTGGGCCTTGGAAGGAAAGAGTCCGGATTTCCTAACACCCAGAATGATATTCATACACTGTTACAAACTGACAGGATGGCAGGCAGGGAGTCTGATGTTGACAGTCTGGAGTTTAGAGGAAGAGGGAAACCGTAGTGATGAAAGGAGTGAGTGGGAGGATGTGGTGAGAGGGAGTAGATCCACGAAGGCCGTAAAAGAAAGAATAATGACGCAGCTAGCTCAGGTGGAACGGAGAGAAGGTGAGGAGAAGGACGCGAAAGCAGGTTTGCTTAATGTTGTGGTAGGATTCGAAGGCGAGGGGGAAGTAAAGAAAGTCGATCTGCTAAAATAAACATTTCACTTTTACGCCATGTAATATTCGTGTTCTGTGTGAAAGTATTCATGAAAAAAACTGCAATTTTAGAAAATGTATAGATGTGCATATTCAATTCATGAAAAAATGCCTTAGCAAATGTAAAAGTGTGGTCCACGGGAGTTGAGGATGGACCAATGTACTCTTCAGCTCCTTTTTCTGATGTTGGTTTTCAGAGAGTCCTCTAAGCCATGATAATAAGAAATCATTTTCACTTTCTAAATCCTCAAATAAACTATTGTTATGTAGAAAGTTACTCAACTGATTTGCGACTACTTTCTCAAGGATCTTTGAGAGAAAGGGAAGGTTAGAGACAGATTGATCATATCTAGTTGTCAGGATCCCTGTCTGACCCATTGTGTGTTAACCTCTGTTTCCCCCCAATCTCCTCTCCTCATGTGTCTGTCATTCCCCTGTTTGTTTTGTTATGCCATGTGCTCAGTGTTTGTTTTCTCGGCCTGCCTCCAGACACCTCCCATGGCCACATCCCTGATTGGTGCACAGCTGCGGACAATCTGGCTCATTACCACCATATCAACGCTGGTCCTGCAGGCCTGGGTTGTCAGTCTGTATCGTCTTCTGCATCGAGTACCTGTTTGATCTGCCTGCCTCCGGTGTCGGACCACGGAACATCGCACCATCGATTCGGCCACCTCCTGTGTTGGACCACGGGACATCACACCGTCGATTCGGCCGCCTCCTGTGTCGGACCACGGGCTCCACACATTCCTGTCCTCTCGTTTGGGTATGAATAAAATCTGTATACCAGATCCTTTCTCCTGTGATCTTGCTATTGGGTCCTAACCTTGAACTCCCGTGACACTAGTAGAGGTACTAACTAAAGGTAATACTTTGAAGGACTGTGGTACATGGTCTGTTAGTAAAGATAGATTAATCATATCTTGTAGAGGTACTAACTAAAGGTAATGCTTTGAAGGACTGGTACGTGGCCTGTTACTAAAGACAGATTGATCATATCTCGTAGAGCGGTGCCAATCAAAGGTAAAACTTATTTTAGCAGCCTAGTCGGTATGGGGTCTAAGAGACTGGTAGAAGACCCAGAAGCAGAAATTGTTGAAGACAATTGGTTAAGGTTGATGGGAGAGAAGCCATCTAAATATATACCAGGGTTTACAGCTGTTTCTAAGGTTACTCTATTTGAGGATAGATCGGTACTGGTTGAGGGCAAGAAATTATTAATCTTGTCTCTAATAGTTAGAATCTTATCATTGAAGAAGTTCATGAAGTCATTAATACTGAGGTCTATAGGAATACACGGCTCAAACGGAGCTGTGACTCTGTCAGCCTGGCTACAGTGCTGAAGAGAAACCTGGGGTTCTTCTTCTTTTTCTCTGTTATTGATGTGCAATATGCTGCTCTGGCATTACGAAGGTTCTTCTATGTTTTAAGACCGTCTCGCCAAACTAACCGAGATTCTTCTAAATTGGTGGAACGCCATATCCTTTCATGATTTCTTTAATTTGTGTGTTAGAGGGTTATACCATGGAGCGAACCTCCTCTGTTTTATCATCTTTTTTAGAGGGGCTATAGTCTAGTGTCCGTCTCAGTGAGCCTGTAGCACTGTGGACTAGATGATCAATCTGGGACGGACTAAAGTTAGCACAGGAGTCCTCTGTTATATTGAGACATGGTATTGAAATAAATGCAGATGGAATTGCTTATTTAAATGTAGCTGGTATAAACTCTAAAGTTATTAGGTAATGGTCTGATAAAAGAGGGTTCTGTGGAAAAACTAAATGTTCTATTTTAATGCTATAAGCCAGAACAAGGTCGAGGGTGTGGTTAACAGTGGGTGGGTTTCTGTACACTCTGACAGAAGCCAATCTAATGAGAAACACAGTACTAAGACTATCAACATCCACATGAATATTAAAATCAACTTACAATAATAACTATCTGTTTTAAGGACTAAACTTGATAAAAACTCTGAAAATTCAAATAGAAATTCAGAATATTGACCTGGGGCTCGGTACACTATAACAAATAGAATTGGCTGTATTGCAATTGCGCAATTACAAGCTAATGTAAGCTTTAGCAGGATTAGGCTAGTTACTTGACTTGTTTGTAGTCACTGTCGGAGGCTGGCCCTGCACTGTTTACATTGAAGTAGGATGGTTTGATAGCTTTCTGTCCAACTCTTGGACAGGAGGAGGGGGAAGAAGCCATCCAAGGTTACTCCTTTAGCTCAGGATCTAAAGGAGCTAGTGATGTTTTCCGGTGTAAAGGCTGGGTTAGGGTGCAAAACAGCCGCTCTGGCATCTCCGTGGATCCTAATATGAAAGCCATAGAGAGCGCAGACAAATCACTAACTCTCTTTGTAGATGTCAGAACCAAATGCAAAGCTGTTTTGGCTGACAGAAATTTGAGCAGTTCATAGGGGGCTTTAACCAGCATGTGTAAATTCAGTGCCAATTCCCACTGAGGGGCTAAGGTTGTGAAATTGGTCTGTGCACCTATACACCTCTCCAAAAACATTTCATTAGAGGATATCTGAACAGTCACCTGTCACCAAAGCCCTCATGATGGCATGAAATAGCAGCGGCATAAGTTTTATCAATGCTAAAAGCCAAATTCCTGTCCACCAGTAGTTGAAAGAAAGTGAGGAAACGGTGGCCTCCAGGCTGTTGTCTGTACACTATCGCAGAAAAGCTGTTCATTAAGCTTTGTAAGTCCAGAGAACCAGAGGGTTTCCCCATATAGTAAGCAGATCTAGTTCCGACTTGTTGAACCTGTCCCATATCTGGGTGACCAGGTTGGGCTAGAGGTTCCAACCCCCTGGCAAAGACCTCTTATGACTAAAATGTCCTCTCCTCTTTACAGTATGCCTGAAATACACATTTGGTGTCATGGGACAGTTTCCAGTATCCTGTTTAACTGGGGAGGGAAAAGGTGAAATGCAGTGTGTAGCCCCTGCTGATCAGCCTGCTCATCCAGCTGTCCATTGAACATACAAGCAACCACTCTTAAGTAATGCTCTAAAAGCAACCAGACAGCCATTTGATGCACTGTAGTTGCCATGGAAAATAGCCCTAGCTGCCGTTGCTCGCGTCAGAGCAATCTGAGCAGAAGCCTTTAGCGGATGCAATACACACAAACTCAGTCGGGAACTGCTAGGGACGTGATGCGTAATAAGTGGCCACATCAGCCTCAAAGCGCCGCCGGAACTTTGATGTGCTTCTACATTCACCCATAAGGGATGAGGAGCGCAGACTCTGAACACAAAGGAGTGTGGCGGTCCACACGAGACATAATAACCGCACTCCTTGGCTCAAAATGACACATTTTCTTAAACAAATTGTAAGAGGCCTGAATGTGTGACAGACGTGCTGCTTTAAAGACATTAGACCTTGCTGCTCTTAACTGAGTGGTTGATGAGTCAGCTTGCACAGTGTGGGGCATGTCTGCCACAATGGAGTTGAAGGATTCAGGGATGGACTGTAGATTGTGGTCAGATTTTGTCAACGGAAGTTTAATTTTCTCACACCTGCTCCAACCCCTTGTTACGGCAGCTCCTGAGGAGGGTTGGACCAGGAGTAGACCACTTGCCGATGCTTAAACCCTCTGTGCGGTGCCGGCTGTGGTCCTTGAAGAGGTGGTGGAAAAATTGGAGAAGGAGCTGTAGGGCGAGGCACAGCTGCTGTGGGTGCAGCAAGGTGTCTGCCATGAACGCTGATCCCGATGGACCTGGCACTGACCGAAGGAGCACAGAGATTGTGTGGAAGGCTGGCCCAGGCAACTTGCCTTCTGATGTCATCGTCTGCATGCTGCTGAAACAGCAACAAGTTCAGAGGTTAATAATGGACCTAATAAGTCTCAGTAATCCTTGAAGCTTCTAAGGAGGCAGGATGTCTCTGGCTGGGGGTAGAACTGGTTGGCGTCCGGACGCTGAGTGAGCTTGCCTCATTCATAAAAATGTAGTGAGGTTGAAGTCATGTGGAGGAACGGGAGGGAAACCAGTCATTGTAATCCACTACCTTGGTGATGATGAACATACATGGAAACAGGAGCATTCAGCTGTCCAGGCTCCACTGCCACCCCCACTGGTAATTCCCAATCGCAGGGGAAGCAAGGCCAAACGGTGTCACATCTGGCTGCCTTTGGTGTGGGAAATCCCCTGCTCATGTTGTCCAGAGGGACAGACACCTTTGCATGTATTTCTTGCTGGCTTTAATATTCCAGGAAGCTCCCTGACAGGCCTGTAGTGCAGTCGATGCATAGAGGGGGATACAACGTTCCTCTAAGCAGCCACTCTCTGATGGGAAGGATAGTTACGGGTGACCCACACGGAGATCTGTGTATAGATGGGGCAGAAACATCCAAATCCAACCACTCAGCATGGTTCAGAGCTTTGTCCGGCAAATTAGTCCTTTCTATACATCCTCAGCCGTCACAGCGAAAGGGTTGCATGCTCTTGGCCCAGGCACAAGTTACGAGGATCATTTGGCATGATGTAGCCCATCTAGCAGGCTAGACAGACCCCTCTTTTTGTGAATAGATTCCTTCTTAACCAGATGCTGGCTGAAGAAAAATGGGTGCCAATTGTATGGTATAATCCCAAAGTGAGGTGTAGTTGTATGTATGTATGTATGTATTTATGGCATGATAGCAGATAACTTTTGATTTGCACTATTCATCCATATAAAACATATACCAGTGGGCACTAATCTATATACAAGAGAACATATTGGCACAGTGACCTCCAAAGAGTGTGCAGCTCGTCCTCAATACTCTCCTTTGGATAAAACAATTGCCCAACAAACGTGGAGAAAAGGTTATCCTGCACTACCATTGACACAACTTGTGTTAGAAGTTGGAGAAATACGGCCATTGGTTAACAGTATTAGACTGACATAATACGTCAAAAGCTGCAGATCCCATTGGTGAAAAACCCAGAATAACCCAGTAAAGGGATGTAATGAGAAGGGCTAAAGGAGGAGGAATCACTAGTGTATAAAAGCCAATGTAATATGTGTATAAATCAGTTATTTTCTCTGCAGATTACAGGCAAATTGTACATGAAGAGAAAGTCCACTACAAGACCAAGGTAAGGCCTACAGGTTTTTTCATATTTTCTGCACAATTCGTACCACGAAATTATCTTGTTTTTCTGCTACCCCAGCTTGGTTATGTTCTGCTTTGCAGTCTAATGGCTTTAGTGGCTGCAGCGTTGGTCTTTTTACTCTGCCTTTTGAGCCAATGCAAAGTACTGACTGTACGCATTGAGGCACTCAGTACGCTTCACTGCCTCTGTCGAGGCAAACCAAATTAACCATCATCACCACTTCTGTACACATGCCATCTATTGTACTTCTGTCCATCCTGATAGAGGATCCTCCTCTGTTGCTCTCCAGACGGTTTCTTCCCTTTTTCTCTGTCATTAGTTTTTTTGGAGAGTTTTTCCTGAACCGATGTGAGGTTCCAGGACAGGATGTCCTATGTGTACAGATTGTAAAGCCCTCTGAGGCTAATTTGTGATTTTGGGCTATACAAAATAAATTGAATTGAATGTTCAACGGCACCACTAGATGGAAGCATAGATCATATTATGGCTTATTTGCTGTGTTGTGCTTGGACAAATGCCTTTCTTTCGCTCATATGCATTCCATAAATAAAGATTTTCAACATGCAAATCATGTTATTCCTTTTAAATACATTTGCATTTGAAGTAAGAGTGCGGCAAAAGACTGCTATATTTTTGTAATAGAATATTCATTACGAACTGCCAGAGTAGTCAGCAAAAAAAGGCCCATTATGCAGACATACAAGCCCGGCATGTTCAAACAGACTGCATTTACAGCAGCCTGCCACCGCACTGTGGACATGAAAGAGAGCTAAGGGAGTTGGACGCAAATGCCGGTGAACTCAATGTGAACTCAGTCGCATCTTTCAACAGCTTTCTGATGACAGAACACTGATCATTGGAGGAGGACTAATGTTTAAAGTTGAGATTAATTGTAAAATGCTGGTGTAACGGATGTGGATAGGGCAATGAAGAAGTCTACTCAAGCGATGGTTTTCCAGCATTTATTTGCTACTGCAGAGGAAAATACAACACACAAATTGTCCTTTGGTCTCTCTCTTTCTGCACATCTGCTTCCTAAATATGGAAAACAACGGAATTTACACAGGGAAAATATGTCAGACGGCCTGTCGTAATACAAATGGCACCTAAAAGGCAAAATGGAACAGCCACAAATATATGTACTTTGACGGTCTAAATGACATGTTACAGCTGGATACTGTGATCCTATTAACAGTTATTACTGGATGTACCCCCTAACGATAGTTGCAGTTTCTCCAATTTCAACCTTCTTTCCTATGCTGACTGACAGTCATCAATCAGGTCACAGTAAGCAAAACACAAAGTTCACTTTTTATCATTCAGTCAACATTGCATTACATATTACTACATATTGATAAAAAAAGAACACATTAAGGTTATCATTAACCCTCGTGTTGTCCTTGCGTCCCCTGGCTGTGGACTGGGAGTTTGGGTATTGATTTTAAAAACACCCTCTCCAACCTAACCACAGTTCCCTGGTTGTTAAAATTACACTAAATCTTTTGAGATTACATGCAAAGAATATAGTGATATCCGAAATCAAAACACTCTCAGCTCAATATAAGGAAAGAAATTGAAGAAACTTATCAAAGAAATTAAACTTAAATGAGAATAAGACTCTTTAAGACAGTATTTACTATAAGGCTATAGGTAACAAAATTCATGTTTCATATCAAAACCACGATATGCCTAGAAGTTCCCCTTGATACGATACTATAAGTGTGACTGGGAAGCACAAGGAACGGGACTCAATAGCAGACTAAGTAGTCGGGTGAAAAAAAAAATGTTTTTACTGAAGGACTGTTGAGAGTGCAGACATTCTTCTCTCCGAAGAATGTACTCTCAGGACTAAAGGCCGAGCCCCTATGAGAGATCCGACAACAAAATAAAGCCGAAAAGTGGTTAGAAGTTGTGATGGGAAAATGTGTATTACTAATAGAAACTATACAATAAGATTTGTGTGAGTAACTGTTAAACCTAGAAACTAAAATCCTGTGCTCCGGTGAGTTTCCGGAATATGAGACAACACAGTGCCCTCCATAAAACTGTTGGTTTGGGGGAAGTTAAGATCAAAGGTAAAAAGATAAGACGTGGTCAAGAGACCGGACCTTCCTTTCATCTCGACGCCGTATAAATCATGTGATCTGTTAAGTTTAAGTAAAAGTATTTACTTTGAATAAAAGCAATTACACATTAAACACACAATATGAAAAATATTAAAAACGAATTATGTCATTTGATAAGAGTCCGCTACGATGTTCTTTCCTCTCCGTTCGCTGCGCAACTCCCATCACGTGACAAAGTCCCGTCCTTTTCAGAGTCCTCACAGTTTCAGTACATCATGCTGCGACCTTGCTCTGTTCTGCTTCCGAGAGCAAAGGTCAGCATGCTGCAAACCTCGCTCTATTGAGCAATACATGTAACAGTACTTTTTCATAAATAATTTCTTTGACAATTCGTACACACGGTAATTATAAATAGTTTAGGCTGTATGGCATAAAACTGTTTACTTTAGGAGCTTTTTCTATTTAACCTTCACAAATCCCCCCTTACTCACTATATATATCCATCCATCCATCCATCCATCCAATGTGACCATTCTGAGCACACCTGCTGATAGTAAACCTTGTATGGTGGCAGCGATGCCTTCCACGGCTTCGTTTTTCAGCCGATACTGTGGTTTCCAAATGGCTGGTTGTCCCTGTTTTTTTTTTTCTCTATTTTTACAGTGTTGAGGGGTGCATCCCACGTAATAGTCCCCTTTAGCCTATAGATGTGTCGGCATTCTGTCCAACATGGCTTCAGCTCCCAGATGGTCTGTTTGCTCTCTGCCATGATCTCTTTTGAGGTCCTGTTCCTCCAGCACACATCTTTCTTTGCTGCAGTGTGCAATTCTCCATAAGGTCTTTTCTGGGTTGTGGTGGAGCAATGGCTATCCTGTGGGACACCAGGTTTTTACTCCTAGTGCTCTTTTTATCATTGGCCCTAGTGAGCGGGCTTCTTGTCCAGCCGCTATGGCTAGGGTGATGTTAGGATGGCCACACAACGGCTTGATTTTGGAAGTAGGAAGCTGGACACAAAGGTTATGTGCAGACCAACCAGGTGTTTATTTTTCCAACATTGATGACAAACATGACATTCATTGTGGACCAGGTCAGCATGTGGTCCCAGCAGCAACTCACCCTCTATTACCTGAGGCAGCCTTAAATAGCCTGCCCGATTAGGACCTCAACGACCCTACAATACAGGTATCTCTGGCGTCCCCTAACAACACTAACTATATTACCAGAACTACCTTTAAGTAAAATACCAGTAATCCAATATGGCAATAATCTGTATGATCTCTATGGTGCCACGTGTCACTATAGCGATCATATGAGGCCGAATAGGGAAATCAACTTTCCCAACACCCCCCTACTAATCATTACATTGGTATCCTCCGGAACCATAAATTGGTGCTCAGGCACCCCGGCGACTCTTTTAGATGAAAGACCATGAAGAGGAGACACAACAGAGGTGTGAACAAGTACAAATTACATATTATTTGGCTGCACCAAGAAACAGTTTACACTCCTAATCATTTGAGCAAAGACAGCCAAACTAATAATGACTTTGTCCTTACAGGTCTGCATTCCAACAATATATCTGCCCTTTCAATAAAGCCTTTAAACCTTTTGAGTGTTTTATTACTTGATGTTGGCTACCAGTGCTCGTAATGGAGGGTCTTCATTACAGGTGACATGGGGCTCACTCTCATGGTTTAACTCGTACCACTGGGCTTGTGTTGGCGTGAGCTCACCATGGGCTGCCACTCCTTCAAGTTCTACATAGATGTCTGTGACTTTGGTTATTTCCTGGACTCCTTCGCGTTCCTGTTCCCAGGCCTCTGAGTATTCCTCGTCTGGTGTTCTCAGGTAGTTGTATGTACAATGTGGTGGGTCAATTGGAGGACCATACGCTCCTTGGCTGTTGATCCATGGTTTCCAGTCTTGATAGGTTCTGATGACAAATGTTTGTTCCCTTTCACCAGGTAACAGTCTAGCCCAGAACATAGATGGCCGTCCACAACCGCCTTGCAGGAACCCGCTTCCTCTGCTGTATCCTCATCCTCTGCCTCATCTTGTGGAGGAGGTTGGTAGTAAAACACTTGAGGGGCTGGAACCGTTGGATGAGGCTGATATGGGGCTGTGGGTGCTACTGCCGGTGTGTATTGGGTTTGTTGGAGTACTGGGGTCTCTGTTACTGCCATCTGCTTTCTGGCCTGTTTCGTTCTGTTATTTTCGGTGTCTGCTTCGGCTATTTAGAGCTTCTACGGCCGTTGTGACAGTTTTTTCTTGTCTTCTTGGCCAGTGGTTTCTGCATCTTGGGGTTTCTGGTCATGGTGAGTGAGGTACTCTCTCCAGGTGGCGTCTTCCATATTGGTTAATCCCACCACCCCGTCTAGGGCAGTTTGCACTGATTGTGGTAGGCCCTTGTGCACAGTGTCGCCAGACTACAGTGGTGGCACCATTGCTGTCGTGTCTCCCTCCAGTGGCTGTATGCCATTCTGTTTCCGCTCTTTTTAAGTATTGGTGCATTTTAGGAACTTTTTCTATTTAACCTTCACAGGACGCCTGGCACTCACCGGAGTCCTCGGCGAATGGTTCGGGTTTGGTGAAGTGAGGAGACAGAGCTGGATCAGGCAAAACCTGAGCGCAGCGTAACGATGGGTCTCCCTCTCTCCCCCACTCCCAAATAAGGACCCATGCTGCGGTGATACAGTCCACGATATTTATTTATTACAATGGTGGTAGCAATAAGCGTAAGGTTGAGCCTGGCATAAAACAATAAACAAAACAATCTTTACAAATAGCCTCACTTCCCTAACCCACACAAAGTAACAAAAGAAAGTACAGGTATCTGACCTACCTCCCTACCAGTAAAACAAAAGAAAACAAGTTGAACAAAAAGTGCTACAACTACCCGGACTGCTCAATATAATGTAATATAATATATGGGATCAGCGAAGTACAGCATGGCCTGGTTGAGAGCTGGAGAGACAGGAGAGAGGGCGCCGGCCTCCACAGGTTCCCTCTTAAATACCTCAGTCCAATCATCTGCAACACAACAGAGCAAAACACGGAAACAATGTAACCGCATCCCCCTCAGGCGGGGAGGTGAACAGCATTCCTGTTCATTGTCTTTTATATGATCCTCTCAATCATAACAGTAGCCAGTTTGTACTGTTATGACTGGGAACCGCAAGGAACAGGACTCAATAGCAGACTCAGGCCACAATAGTCGGTGCAAAAACAATGTCTTTACCGAAGATAGGTTCGGTACACGGGTAGTTGGTCACACAGGCAAAGGTATCCAATTCAGCAGGCAGAACTCACTAGTACACAAAAAAATGGTCAAGACATGGCGAACACACATTATGGAATCGCTGGTAAGCTCACAGGAACAGACTGAGTCGAACTGGTACAGAACAAAGAATCGACACAGAATAAATACACGAGGAAGGCAGACAACGAAGCACCAGTGTAAACAATCAGGGCGGGGCTTGCAATCACACAGGAGGAGGGGAGGTATCTGAAACGAGAGACAAGGTGAGAGACAGAAAAACACAACCTGACTGTCAAAAAACTACACAGAGGGTCTGGATGTTACACCTTACCTCTCGCTCCTCAGGAAGTAGAGGAGTTAGATAGCATCAAAGTTCATCTGCAGTACACAGCAGTAACACAGTTTCACTCTGTTTCAAGTATTTGTTAATCTTCAATTTTACCAGTCAATTAATGAATTGCTCAATCAATTATTTTAATAGAAAAATGGAGAGGTAAGTTTTGGGTGCGATGTGTTCGGACACTTTTGGTGGATACTGCAATAATATAAATGATGCATCTGCATTACTGTAAAGGCAATGAATATCCACATTTGTTTTCAGAGTGCTTTTTTTTATTCTTCTGGTTTCAATTTGCTTCAAAGCATGTTGTTTCAGGACTGAGCTGAAACATGATTAAGCAGTCAGCATTTTTGTCAGAAATTGTCCTGTGTCATCAAAATACAAAATGTATAGGTGGAGAGGCCCTCTTAGGATGGTGTTCTTCAACACGTAAAACAAAAACTAACCATATAGTTATCAATATGCACTGTATCCTGACAGGAACTTTCCATTCCATCATCCAAACCGCTTGTCCTATATTTAGAGTTGTGATGGGGCTAGAGCCGATCCCAGCTGACATTGGGTGAAGGCAGGGTACACCCTGGACAGGTCGGCAGTTTATCTCAGGGCACATATAGAGACAGACAACCATTCACACTCACATTCATGGGCAGTTTAGAGTCTGTAATTAACCTGAGCTGCATGTCTTTGGGCTGTGGGAGGAAGCCGGAGAACGTGCTGACTCCACACAGAAGGACCGCCCGGGATCGGAGATCGAACCCGGACCCCTCTTGCTGTGAGGTGACAGTGCTAGCCACTACACCACCATGCTAGCCACTACAACCACTTTCTCCAGCCCTTTCTCGTTTCTACATTACCTGAATGCCACTGTAGTTTTGTACTGGCTTGTAAAACTGCTGTAACGTGAACCACAGAGTGTAAAACCGTGGTACCGCCAGTCGCCGTCTGACTTTTGTTCCTAACGTATTGTTATTATGGTAATTTTTCACTAATGCATTGTATTGTGGGACCTACAGTAATTTTGGGCGTATTGATAGGCACTGGAATATTAATGGATATGGACATATGGAATTAGTTTGTTGAATGATTTTGAGAATTTGTAATCTGATATATGTGCATTGACAATAGCAACTGCCAGATAATAGTCGTTTGTGTTATGGTTGATGTGTGATTGATGTGGTTATTTACACGGGAGCAAAAGTGATAAAGATGTAAAAATGTAGTGACACAAATCTATAATGAATGTCTAAGAGTAACGGACTAATGTGAGATTTGTATTGACGTACTGCAAGTTAAAAGGAAGAATATGTGGTGTGAAACAGTGCTTCATCTAGGATTTCGCTAAATAGTGTTAGATCCAGGAGATAAGCCCCAATACAGGACTATCTAATAAACCAGCTCTCCGTTCAAGGGTCCGGCTCTCCAAACCTGTCGGGTTTTGCTCGCCTGATGGGATAACTGGAGATCTGTTCAAAGCTGGTGGTCGAGGAAACTCACTTGGCTTTCTCACTGCCGTCCCTCCTGATGTCTACCCTGCTTCCACTCACAACTGCGCTTGACCGGGAGGCCCTCTGGGCCCAATGCAGCTATCAGTCACGTAAGTTAATGGCAGCTTTCTTCCAATGGCCCTAGGCTCTTGGTAAGGTTCCAGGATAAGTTTCGATAGCTAGGAATAAGCTTTGAGGGTCGTTTTAGTGGACTAAGCACTAGAATAACCATTACAAACGCTATTGTTGTTAGGCACATAGTAATACTTAGCTTTTTAAAACCATGAGTACTCTTCACTACCTACAAATAAAATCTCAGGACTACTTGCTTTAAATGCAGTTTAGATATTTATTGTAGGTTTGTTAGCAGGGGCAAACTCGCCAGGCCTTGGTTAGACAACTGCGATCCTCTTGACTACGTACAAAGTCACAGGAAACAGTATTCTTCTTCTCCTGCTCATGCAGGGTGGAGGTGAGAATCTCCGTCAGCCAATTCCTGTCCACGATCGGTGTCCTCTTTGCCGTGAGCAGAGACAAAGTCCCCCGATGCTTTTCCCGAACGATGTCCTCAGCTGAGTGCTGGACGGTGTCCCAAGCCGAATCCCAACTTGATGCTTCAAGTCTCTTTTTTATTGTCCAGTTGAGTCTTCCTCTATTCCACACATCTCCTACCCAGCTGCTCATCATATCATTCATCGTATCAGATTAACACACACACATTTATTTCCTCTAACATGATACATTTCCTTCTATGGTCAAATAGGGACGTTGACTACTTAACTCTTTCTCACAGCCGGTCTTTTCATATGACAGAAAGATAGAAAACTGTTGAATGTAGTCATATGAGGACACATTCAACAGTTTTCTATCTTTCAGTGCTTTCTATTGACAGGATCATTATTACAATCACTTTAAAGTTATTAAATCACTTTGTATTAAGTCATAATATATAAATGCATGAATCAACTTTTAGGTTATACAATTTTTTCTAATGATAAACGCTTTGTGTTCTTCGGCCTTCTCTTTTTAGTCCAGTTTTTATGCTTTTCACATCGGGCAGCTCTTTTGGGATCTCAACTCTACTTGACAATAGGAAGTCAAAATCACCTGTAGCCTGCTTGAAAACAAGTTGTGTGGGTATACAGATTATTGTCCGTGAGGGTGGTTTTGAGGGTCCAGACAATTTATGTTTCATGCAACTTCAAGAGTGCAGGTGAATATTTATAGCATGTCATTCAGTTGACCTACCTGACAGTATACAGCCAAGTTTCAGTGATTTCAGATTTGCAATGTACCTTAAATATGTACATATTTAAGGTACATTGCAAATCTGTACATTTTCATTGTCAAATGTATCAAATATCAGTTTTCATGTATTTGTCACATTTCCATTTAGATCAAACAACAGGAGAAAAATAGAGTGGCAGCAGCTACAATCTCATTTCCACTGGTCAATATAATGCTGCCATACTATTTTAGAAATTCAGAGTGCACTCACAGATCTCAAATCTCTCCTCATATCACTTTCACAAGGAAAATGCACTTTAAAATGATTGTTCTTCTCTCAGGGGGATTTAGGGCAGGTTGTGTTGACATACAACTGTAGGATTTACCGCAAACGTGGTTAATAATCCATTTTTAACTGTAATGGCTGATGATCACCACACACGATGGAAAAACAACTATCTACAGAATGGGAACACATATTACTGTTTCATATAAATCGAAGAGGTGCAGAGTGTGGCTCTTTCACAATAATGACCGAAGTTAAAATCATTTTCAGCTGACAGGACTGCTGAGTGTGATTGGTTGGACAACCTCTACTTCTCGGCAAGGTCAAAAATGTTGGTCTCATCTTGTTGGTCCCCAGAGCTCTGCAGAGACAGATGTGGTCATCTGTAGCGGGAGGCTTAGCTTACATGTGTGGTCCAGGACTGTAACTCTGAGATGCAATCAAGCAAAACCAAACTGAATCATAAAGCTGAGCGAAATAAAGCAGCAGCACCAGACTGGGAATTCAGCACAGTTTAGTATTGTTGATCCCAATCTACAAGACATTGAGGACATGACACAACAAGGAAAGTTGCTTTTTAAAATAATATAGATTACAGTAAGATTCATAGATATGCTCTTCACATCTGTTATTCGTCTGAAAACTGTGTGGTAATTGTCTTTCCTGGAAGGTTTCTCTGACTGGAACTAGACTGCTATTATCCCCAATAACATCCCATAATCTTCACCGAATTAATTGTTTGTACAATTGGATTTAAGTTTACGTTGAAGTACTGGTCCTTCATTGAAGTGCTACTGAAAGCATAGCTGACTGAGTAACCCCAATGTAAACCGTGGTCAGATGATGTGAAGTACATATTTTAAAGACAAAGTGACAAAGAAAGGCATAAGGAGAATCTGGAAGCATGAAAACATTGAGGATTCCAGGTTCCTGAATCAAGATTTGAACCCCTTGAGGCTGTAAAGACACCCTTCCAGGACTTCAAAATGCTCTTCACTGACCAGATGATTGAACTTCTTGCTCATCAAATTGCTCTCCTTCTGTATGAATTCATGTCCCATCAATACACATTACTAACTCTACTTCTTCCCCGGAGTCTTTGTGCTTTCTTGCCTCGCAGGTTTCCACGGATCGTGGTTGCATCTGGACCCTGGTCCTGCATCCTGCCTCCTGCCTCCTGGTTCCTGCCTCCTGGTTCCTGCCGTGACCCTGCTGATGCACATCCTTCTCTATTTTCCTTCTGTATGAATTCATGCACCATTACTGCACATTACTAACTCTGCTCCATCCCCGAAGTCTCTGTGCCTTCTCGCCTCGCAGGTTTCTATGTATCGTGGTTGCGTCTGGACCCTGGTCCTGCATCCTGCTGTGGTCCTGCCCGACACCTACTGCTATTATCATTAATTCTAGTTGCATTGCAATTAGTATGATCAATACCATTAATGCTTCTATCATCATTACTATTCTACTATGCTCTCATTTCATGAATCATTTCTGTCATGTGCATTGAATGTAATGTAACTCTGTTATGTTGTTCATTCTGTACACATGCCATCTATTGTACTTCTGTCCATCCTGGGAGAGGGATCCTCCTCGGTTGCTCTCCTGAAGGTTTCTTCCCTTTTTCTCCCTGTGAAAAGGTTTTTTTGGGGGAGTTTTTCCTGAACCGATGAGAGGTCCTGGGACAGAGGATGTCGTATGTGTACAGATTGTAAAGCCCTCTGAGACAAATTTGTGATTTTGGGCTATACAAAATAAATTGAATTGAATTGAATTGAATCAAACCAATCTGTACTCTGTCCATGAGTTGGGGGATCCAATCAAGACTAGCCCTGAAGAGATTGAAGATGTCCAGGCAATACTACTCTTCATGGGTGTGTTCAACTTCCCAGCCCTGGAGAACTACTGGCACCACGAGTCACGTTTTGATCCAATAGCTGATATCATGCCAAAGAAGAAATACTTCTTTGAAGTGGTGACAACGTTATGCAAAACCATAACACAGCCACATATTTCTGTAGTCTTCTGTGACAACTACTTCAGCAGTTTCAACTTGATCCAGAAGCTGAACGCAAACTTGGGTGTCAAGTGCATTGGCACTGTTCAACCAAACCACATTGGTGGAGCTACCTTGATGATAGACAAACAGCTGATGAAGAAAGGACGTGGAGCTTTTGATTACAGGTCTGCTGAAGGGGTGATCACAGTGAAATGGTATGACAACAATGTAAAGATTAATGTCCAGTGCCCATCACTCATTCTGCAATCAGCATATGGGAGGCATTGATCTTTCTGACATGCTGGTACACCTGTACAAGACCCCCGCCAAGTCAAAGCGATGGTACATTCCCCTGTTTGGATACATCCTTGACCTGTGCATCTCAAATTCCTGGCTGGTCTACAGGAGGGATTGTGGCCTACTGATTGAGAAACCAATGCATCTCAAAAGATTCCGGCTGGCAGTTGCCCACAGTTTGATGAGAGTCAACAAGCCAGCACCCAATGTTGGCCGACCATTGTCCTGCTTTCCACCACCTCAGAAGAAACGCTACACCCCAAGACCCTCACAACCACAACCAGATGTGCGTTATGACTGCCCTTTACTGTGACAAGCGTGGGAGGTGCAACCTGTGTCCAAAGGGTGTGTTGAGATGGAAATGTCACAAATGCAACGCTTTCATGTGTTTGAATGCAAACTATTAATGCTTTGCAGCTTACCATGATAAATAAAGTGGATCTAATGCACAGATGAGGGGTGTTGAGACTGAAATGTTAGAAATGCAATGTTTTTCTGTGTTTTGCAGTATTCTCTGTTTGAATGAAAAACAAGATAGCATATCACCAAAAATCAGAAGTGTGAAGTATATCTAACATTTATGCTGTTTATTACTGCCATAAGTTAGCATTGTATTTGACTAATTCTACTGTTTTGGTATTTGTATGTATTTTGGTACTTTTATCATAAAGTGACATCTCAACCGTTTGGTAGAGGCCTGTATTTACAGAACTGTGGGGGTATGTGACATTTTTTCTTTGATTGTTGTTATAACTTCCCCAAAGAAGTAAAAACATTTTTTTTTCTTGGTGAGGACATTAAAGGGATATATTTAGTCCACCACTCAATGCACTCCCAACATATATTTCTAATGAGACAAAATAATACATTTGAAAATGTCAACGGCAATGTTTCTTTCCAGAAATCCTTATTTGGATTTGTGTAGGAACTAACTCTACCAAACTACACCCTCCAACCGTATCAGCGCATAGAAGAAAGCGTGACCATGCCTTCCTTCTCCTTTTCGGGCACCAATTTAGGAACCTTCTTCTTTTGTTTCAGCACTCTCTTCTCTTCCTTTGTGATGCCTTTAAACTCCACCTCATCCTGGTGAGAGTTCATCGATCCTTCGGGCTGTTCTTCAGCAGGTGGTGCAACCAGATGTCTTTTCTGTTGAAGTAAAAAAAAAAAAAACCTCTGTACTGTTTTGTACGGTGCTCTTATGGTTTGTACACAGAACCATCTGAGAAGCCGTCATTAGAAAGTGTTTGGAAAAGTGCAGGCACTTTCAAAAAATACATGGTAGGTGATTGGAGGAACCATCTGTCAATCAAACTCTTACCAAAGCCATTTGTTAGCGGCAAAAAAATGTTTTCCTTGTATAAAAGTCTTCAGTGTCGTTCTTTGCTCTTCTTTCAATGAAGAAATCCTCTCCAGTTCTGATAGAACTATTGCAGTAGCTAAGCTAACCTCTTCAGGACCCGCCATTGTCTTTCAGAACAAACAGGCGACTCTCTGTGTCATCAAACTAGTAGCTACCAAAGCTAGTCGCTACCTCATGGGACATTGATTAGTTCACGAAGGCTGCATGTTGCGTCAAACACACTGTCCGTATCGTGCACCAACGTCACCACACAGACTTCTCAGCCTTTTGGTTTGTCGTCTAAGGTGGTGACACTGCTAAACAAATGGAAAAACATTGTTTGTTATTCTTAATATTTGGCTGGAGAGACAAATCAGTCTCCAGTCTCTGTTGAGATACTCTTTGAAGTATGATAAAAACACCAGCAGCAAGTTATCTTTCCATGAGATGGATAAATGACAGACGTTAAAACCATTTAAGAAAGTGCTGCATGGGGATTGGGCCCAAGTCCTGTGATGACCTGCATGGGTGGACATGTTTGCTTTGACGCTTCCACTCCTATACCCTTTAGAGCAGGGGTATTCAAATCAAATTCAAAGAGGTCCAGTTAGAGACATTTTCTTGAACCAAAGGTCCGGAAGATCATAATGTCCAACTATTTAGTGTAATATATATTTAAGTAGTAATCTCTCCCTTTCTCTGTCTCACTCGTCTGTTTCTCTCCCTTTTGCTTTCTACATGTATCGCTATCTTTCTTTTTCTTTCTACCGTCTTTTCATGTGTATCTTGCCTCTAACTCTCATCTGTCTGCACTGTAGAGTTGCAATATTTACCGCCTGGAATGCACAGACTTGATTGGCTGAGTGGTATCATGTGGGATGCCTGTTAGGGACCTTTTGCTTTAGAGCAGGGGTGCCCAATACGTCGATCGCAAAGGTAGTGCGGGTAGATCGCATGCCATTAAAAAAAAATTAGACGTTAGCCTACCATCCATCCTCCCTACGGCATTTGCCACTTGATTGACATACAGAGCAGCCAGTCCGAGATCACGTATTTTCTAACACACGGGTCACCACACATGCGCGGTCAACCGCACGAGCTACTGCAAAACTCCGGCGAGCTAATTAATTAGCCTTCCAATTTATGTCTATTAAAGAACCTCGCGTCAGAGCTGGAGACGCAACGGAAGGCGTGTGCGCGCTACACAAAGCAGCTTGACAAGTGTCTGTCAGAGTTTGACAAACGCTTTCAAGACTTTGCTTTACAGTCGTTACATTCACGTGCTACCCATTTCGGGAAGACATTGAGGTTGATTCACTCGCATAAAAAATTGCAACGCTGTTTCCTCTGAGCTGGTCTGGAGTGGAGGATGAGATGTTGACACTACAGGCTGACATTCAGCTGAAGTCCAGAGCTCATGGACAGTTTTGGAACTTACTCACAGAGGAAAAGTACCCAAACATGAGGAAGTGTTCTGCCTTCTTGACTGCATTATTTGGCTCTACTTATTTATGTGAGTCAGCCTTTTCCCACATGAAAAAGATTAAGTCCAAACATCGTTCCACCATGACTGATGACCATTTGGAAGTCTGCCTGAGGCCCAGCAGCTACTGTCTGGACTGTGCAACCCTGGCTGATTCCATTCAGTGCAAGTCATCAGAGTAAAATGTAATGACCAAAAATGTACAGAATGGTATTGTGTCATAAGGGTTCATGCAGTTATGCAAGGTACGCCAATATTGTAAATATAAAGTATACTCTGTATATTTATACATTAATAATGCTAAATATATATATATAAATAGATATTTAGCATTATTAATGTAGGTAGATCTTTTTGACTTGGTCATTTTAAAAGTAGCTCTCAAGCCAAAAAAGTGTGAGCACCCCTGCTTTAGAGGATAAGAGCATTGTAAAAATGAGTAGATCAGCTTTTCAGAGTCAAAGAGCCTAACAACGATGTTAAGACAACACTGGCAGCAAAAGGCAAGACCCCACATCAGTTGTTAATGTCAATTCCTCAGGCTTTGAGCTCCAACAAGCGTTATGCCTAAACTCTCTGCAGGATCACTCAAGGGGCTTGACTGAGTTGAGCATCCGGGTTTTTCATCTGAAGTTATAAGTTGTGACTGGTCCACGTGGACAAAGACACATTGGTCAGAAGTACTCCTCTGAGTAGACTCAAGCAGCCACCAATTAAAAGAGACATCTGTCAGTCCTTCATTCAGCTCTATGATACCTCTGCCCCTTAGAGCAGGAGCCAAGTGAACATAAGTTATATTACACTATTACTGTATCAAAAAAGTCCTCATCCAGAATTAAATTAGAATTAAATTGGTTGAATAAAAGCGTATAAATTAACCCATACCAATATTCTGAATATGTCTGAGAACAAAAGTTAAAGTTGCTCATCCTGAAGGTCTATACACTATATGGTTTTGAATCCTAAAGTTTGGCATTTTGACAGTTGTATCTTGTTTTTTGGTCGTACCCATCCTGTTGTTTTGAATCCAGAAGTAACTCAAAAGGGTGGAGCTAAGTACAACTGAATGCTGAAGGAATTTTACTAAAATGGGGAAAAGTATAGCCTATTCTGGCTGAGACATGGCAGCCGGGTTTGTCGGCAGCCAGCACTGAAACGGGTTCTGGCCCGTTGATGGCTGCCAAATCTGGGCCTGATCTAATGTTGTAGACACGGGCCTATCCTGGCTGAGACAGGGCAGCTGGGCTGATCGGCAGCAAACACTAAAACGGATTCTGGCCCATTGATGGTTGCCATATCCGAGCCCGATTGGGTGAGTCTGACATGGTTAGAGTTTGAGTGATTGCATCTGTAAAAGTATTATAGCTGTTCATGTTATTCATTTTAATTACAATTTATAACTTTATTTATACAGCACCTTTAAAAACTGAGTTTACAAAGTGCTTTGACAGCAGCAAAAGCAAGGCACAAAACAACAGTAGTGAGCAAACAGTGAGGCCGAACAAAGCAAGACAAACTAATGTAAGAATTAAACCCTGATAAAACAGTACAGTAGATGAAATGATAAAACCAATTGATATAATAAAATTAAACTAATAAGTAAATAAAATAAAATAATATAATTTAGTAAAATAATTTAGTAAAATCAACAATAAAATAAAGCAGTAAAGCGACATCACTTGAAAACCAGTCTGTAAAAATGGGTTTTAAGAAGTGATTTAAAAAAGATCACTGATTCTACTAGCCGTATCTCCTCAGGCAACTCGTTCCAAAGCCGAGGGGCCCTGATGGAAAACCTTTAGTTTTCAGCCTCAACCTTTGAAAAGCTAGAAGGGTTGAGGATCTAAGACTGCCAGCTGGCTCATAAGGGGTCAACATTTCTTCTATATATTTTGGGGCCAGACCATACGTGCTTTAGAAGTGATCAATAAAATCTTAAAATCAATTCTATAATGAACAGGGAGCCAGTGAAGAGAATCCAAGATTGGGGTGATGTGATGTTGTCTGTTACAGCAGTCAAGTCTTCAAAAGATGAATGCATGAATTACTTTTTCCAGGTCAGGGTGAGAGAGACGGTTTGATTTTGGAGATGGTTTTAATTTGAAGGAAACAGGACTGGACAACTTTTGTGACTTGTGGTTTGAAGCTTAAATCTGAATCAAATAGTACTCCTAAGTTTCTGGCAGTAGAATGTATGTTAACACGTTAACAGACACACAAAGGGCACTTTCAATGGGACTGATAGGGTTTGGGGGATTAAATAATATAATTTCTGATCCTGAGTTATTGAGTTGAGGAATATGTTGTGCCATCCAACAGTTGATATCATAAAGACAGTATAAAATAGAAGCTAGGCTTCTTGGGTCATCAGGTCTCAAGGGAGGTTCTGTTATACAGGTGCATCTCAATGAATTAGAATGTCATCGAAAAGTTAATATATTTCAGTAGTTCAATTCAAACAGTGAAACTCATACATTATATAGATTCATTACACACAGGGTAATATATTTCAAGAGTTTATTTCTTTTAATTTTGATCATTATGGCTTACAGCTAATGAAAACCTAAAATTCACCTGTATACGATATTGTATTTGACACAGTTGATATTTGCATATTACTGTATATTTATTACTAATCATGTGTCAATGTTAGTAATTTTCTGCTTTGCCAATATAGTTTCTGATTTTTCATGCCATTAAATGTCATTTGAATTTGTCCTGGCCAATCACAGCCCAGCTGGGTGGGACTAGGCTCGGTTTGAATAGTTTAAATTGAAATGGTTTGGCGGGTCAGTCTCTGCCTGGAGTCACCCAATAATTATGCTGGAATTATACACATAAGTACTTCTCTTTTACAGTATCTTTGCTCAAAGTTGTAGACAAGGTGTAGAGATAACACCGCTGGGTGAGACAAGGTGTAGAGATAACACCGCTAGGTGAGACAAGGTGTAGAGATAACACCGGTGAGACAAGGTGTAGAAATAACACCGCTGGGTGAGGTGAGACAAGGTGTAGAGATAACACCGCTGGGTGAGGTAAAACAAGGTGTAGAGATAACACCGCTGGGTGAGGTGAGACAAGGTGTAGAGATAACACCGCTGGGTGAGGTGAGACAAGGTGTAGAAATAACACCGCTGGGTGAGGTGAGACAAGGTGTAGAGATAACACCGCTGGGTGAGGTGAAACAAGGTGTAGAGATAACACCGCTGGGTGAGGTGAGACAAGGTGTAGAGATAACACCGCTGGGTGAGGTGAGACAAGGTGTAGAAATAACACCGCTGGGTGAGGTGAGACAAGGTGTAGAGATAACACCGCTGGGTGAGGTGAGACAAGGTGTAGAGATAACACCGCTGGGTGAGACAAGGTGTAGAGATAACACCGCTGGGTGAGACAAGGTGTAGAGATAACACCGCTGGGTGAGGTGAGACAAGGTGTAGAGATAACACCGCTGGGTGAGGTGAGACAAGGTGTAGAGATAACACCGCTGGGTGAGGTGAGACAAAGTGTAGAGATAACACCGCTGGGTGAGACAAGGTGTAGAGATAACACCGGTGAGACAAGGTGTAGAGATAACACCGCTGGGTGAGACAAGGTGTAGAGATAACACCGGTGAGACAGCTTATTGTGTGTTGGTACTGTGTTTGGTGTTATTATCTTGAAGCTAAAACTACCTCAGGATGAGAAAGTATTTTAGCTGTTGATTAAAGTGACTGAGGTGACATTTGTCTTCGTGCCAGAGAGGAGCATACACCTTGAACCATGACCCTTGACCCCTGGGAGGAGGAGATGCTTCCCGTCTGCTCCAGCTTCCTTCTGAACTAAACTCTTCCTACAGTCAGCACGATGTTGGACTATTGCCCACTTTCCCACCATTCCTCAACCGTCGCAGGGTCCCCCCATGCTTTAGGTAACATCCCATGAATTTATGAGTATATTGCATGTAGCTTCCACTAACAATTAGTATGTTGTTTGCTAAGTACATTTATTTATTTATTCAAACATAAACCTGATAGTTATAATATGTATGGTCTATTTGTGTGTCTTATGAACAGACGGTTGTTAAACAACATACTCTCAGATGTCGGCGTTGCCAGGTCATCTTGCCTGTGTTACGGTTTAACTGGCGACTTCAAGCCGAACGCCTCTTTTGTTTGATTTGTATATGATATATACGATGTATATGAGAGGGTTTGACACTGTATTGAAAAAATTAAACAATACGGCGTTCACGAGGACAGCTACGTGTTCTCTTCCTATTTTCAACAGCTGTCGGAACCACGACAACAACAGACGCATTCAGCTGGAAGTCGCCAGTTAACAGGGTCGCTTGTTAAACCGTAACACCGGGGCTTAAGCCCTGATGTTTTGAGTGTAGCCCCGAATATAATTTAAAATGCTGTGAAGCGCAATAGAAAACGTAATGTGTGAACACGCACACCGGTCACACATTATGCCTGACTTCCAGGACAGAAAGAGCAGAATCGCTCGAGCAACCATGACGTCATCCTGCTAAGGTCAAAGTATATAAACAAATGCCCCCAGTGACGCCAGAGGTCAGGAAGTGGTTGCTTTTCTCAGCACTCGACTTTTGTCGAATTTACAGTTTTTGAATAAATAATTATTTATAATTAATCTCACTAAGATAAAATTCACACATACTGAATAGGATCGTTGGAAAAATTGGAAAAAGGAAATGATGAAGTGCATCTTAACTCCGTTACACGAAGCTGAATATACTACTGCAGTTTTTAGAGAGAGTGCCGTTGCCCGCAGCTCAGCACTTCTAGGCTTCTCTTCAAATGAGAAAGAAGAAGGCTTCCAGCTGGTAAGTATTCTAATGAGCACTTTCCTATTATTGTTTTTTACTTTTACATTGGACTAATATATATTTTAGTTATTTTGTGAAGTCATATTGTAAGAACTGATCTCCTTGTAATACACACCCATACCTTGTCAGTTAAACTGAAGTAGTAGTTGTAGAAATGTGACATATTCTGATCTGGCCTCTCTGGTGCTGTCCCTTTAAACAGTCCGTCTGGCTGTGATTGGTCTGATGAGTGAGTGTGGTTCAGCCTGGACTGCTGGAGGGTGTGATGCTTCAGTGGGGTCCAGAGCAGCAGCAGCATCTGCTCCCACACTGAGCAGAGACAGCATGAGTACAGCGTCTGAGCCGCTGGTTGGCAGCAGCAGGTCTCTGTCTGCAGCCAAGAGGCACAAAAGTATCAGGAAGAACTCCAGAAGGATTTATTCAGCCTACCAGAACCACCAGCAGGGGTGAGGAACTCTTCTTTTTCATTTGATTGATCAGGATTTCTCCAAACCTCTCTGCTTTTCTGTCTCTGCCTGGCTCCCGCTTATGACTGTCATCTCTTTGAGCCTTAAATGACTTCCTTTAGCTTATACAATTAGTCCTTTTCTAAATCTAATCATCAGACAGAACTACAAAGAGTTCTCTGTGTGCTGTGTTACCATCAACTGCCATCCAGGGACAATTTGACCCCTTGGTCATCTAACCAACAGGTCAATGATGATTTTAGGTGATTTTTGCTTTTTTAATCACACGAGGACATCAGCGGACACTGAAACAGCTGTGTTCATCGACAGAGTCTGTTTCTAAAATGTACATAGCATTTATTATAAAAACATTATGGAGGGACAATGCAATTGAAGAAGTGCCCTGGACCTACATAATTTCTTTCTCAAAGGTCATAAACACAAAATAATATATATATATATATATATACACACACACACAATTTCATTATTGTGAGATGCTGCACAGGATATATTATATATTTGAAGAAGATGATACACAAGATGAAAAGTGGTGAAATGTTATTTCCCACTAAAAAATATATATGGACTGATAAAAAAAGTTTTCTGACCCACAAAGTGTGTGGTGGTGTCTGTGGAACCCTACCCTCAGCCGGTTTCTCCTTATTTTCTTCTTATTATTCAGAACATTTCTGCACGCATTCAAGAGGAAGCTACGAATATGGCAAATATGGCAAGGTGAAAGGCCAAAACAAGAGAGAGTCTGGGCTCTCTGTCTCTTCTCATCCACATGTGATGCTGATACACTGGCTCTCCTCTGGTCACCGCGACCAGTGGACGTTTGCTTCTGGTGTCGCTGAGCCGGGGGCTAGGGGCCAACTTTGAAAGATGTGTTTTTAAACAGAAGGGGGTATCTGCAGTCCAGCAGGCCACATGACACACCCACTTTACTATGAGACACACCCCCTAAAATAGCTCCTGGGATTAACGCTTTACCCCAAAGCATGGGGTAAAGCGATGAACCCCGATGAACAGCAGCCCACGGACCACAGGACCCCGGAGAACGAGAGGGTCGCCTCCCTGCGTAAGCAGATGAGAATGGATGGATGGATGGATGGATGGATGATCTTTTCCTCAACCTGTCCAAGTTGTTGAAGCACCTAAATCTCACCAAACTGATGCCGTTTTGTGAGCGTGTCCTGTGGTACTGTGCACCTGCAGATAGACCTACTACGTGACAATTCCTACATAGTTTGCCTACAATGTTACCCTGCATGCATCATTTGGTAAATCTCCATCTTTGTTCATTAGCCACTGGACAAGGGGATGCAGTATCGATCAGCACTATTGGTAGTCATCCCATTCACCACAGATTTAGGAACTCGCCAGCAATTTGAGCATAAATCCGGATTTATCAGAATGTAAATCAGCAAATTTGGGATGTTGCTATGATTTGATGAATGTGCATGAATTAGGCTGAAAGCAGACCTAGAGTAGAATTTAAATAATTTAAAGTTAGCCTGACATCTAATTAACTACTAATTGGTCAAATTAAATGAAACACATTGACTGTCAAAGTTCTTCATTTGAAATGTTTCTAATATGATCGTTTCTGTGATACACACGTACATTCTTTAGTCCATGAGCGGTATGAGGACACACACTTTAACTTCTCTGTTTCCGCAGTAAGCTGAACTGTAAACTAAGACACAAACTAAATCACTGGTGCATAAAACAGCCTGGCCTTTAACAGACAGAAGATTTTTTACTATTTGTCTCAAGGAAACTTTCCCCTATGAGTGTCATCTAATTGGTTTAATCTGATCTCAAACATTTCAGGCTACAACATCATCTTTCTAATTCAGATTTATTTTTCCTTTTTGAAAAAGGTGGGCACATTCTTCATTTGTTTTCTTCACAATGTCAGCAGACCGGTGCTGTTTCATCAGCCCCTGTGTCTTCTTTTGCAGCTCCTCGGATGATGAAGATAAAGAGGATGAGCGGGTGGACAGCAACGACCCAGAGGAGATGTTCCAGAACATTCAGTACCAGAAGGAGATCATCGCCAACATTCGGACCAGACCCTGGCCAATGAGACGCAAGCTCAAAGTCCTAAAGTACTGCCACGTGTGATTGTTCCCTCTGTATCTGTGGAGTGATAGTGAACGCTTTCCCTCCTCTTCTCCTCTTAGCACACAAATACACTCACAAGGCTGCTTTTCTCAATGAGATATGTTAATGTCACTGAATTTAAAGCGAGTATGACTCAGCAGCCCACTCATCAAAACCTCTGCTGTGTTACTGAAACACATCCGAAGATCAACTGCTAACTGATACTAAGCTATCTAACTGATCTATTCCTTATTAGTTTGCCTCCTGTGCTGCAGGAGTGTGACAAGACAACAGCATCAATTACACAGACAGCAACCTTGTCTCCTACAAATGTAGACTTTACTGCTAAATGCTTTGCCAAATGCATTTTGGACAGAAAACAATTGCTGTGTGTATTATGTTCCTTGGCAGCAGCTCTTCCACTACACAAAGTGCTGTGTGTGTGCGGGGAGTGGTGGGGGTGGTGGTGGGGGGTACCAAGGTGTACGTCCTCAGGAGCATGTGGTTAGGTTGAGGTTCCTGAGGCACTTTGGTTAGGTAAATATGGTACTGAAAGAGTTAAAACGTGTCATATTTGAAGATGCAATGTATAACACCTGACCATATACTCCAAAAAAAATAGGGGGCAGTGTTTCACCTCTATACAATCTACATTTACAGTCATCAGTTATAGAAAGCCAACTACTTACTAACACCTTCAACCAAACCGAAACTGCTGAGAAACGGTCAAAACAATAATAATAATAATGTTCAGGGGAGGCGTCGGCTTAAAGTCTACGTCAGACATCTGTGTGTTTACTATGACAATAACCGGGCTGTACGCTCCGGGATCGCGTTGAGAGATTGTTTATTGCAGGGGTATTCAATTAAAATTCAACAAGGTCCAGTTAGAGAGAATTTCCTCATACAAAGATCCGGAACATGAAAATGTTTAACTTGTGCTTTGATTTCTTCCCATATATATTAAAGTAGCCATCAGTTGTATCAACGTCTATGTAGACAACAACTGACAATCAAATCAAATAAAGAAAGTTCAATAATATCTCAACAATAATTCATCGGTTTTAACTGGATGAATTATAAATAATATACTACTAATAATATACTCAGAAAGCTTTCGAAAGATGTGATTTAAAATATACTTCATTTTAGAAAAATGAATTTAACTGAGTTGTCTTTGCCCTGCAGCTTTAAATTCAATTAATTTAAGTGTGAAGTGATCAATCAAAAAGCCACAATATTCAAATTCTTCTCAAAAAGAGAAATTTGTGTCCTTGGTGTATCTGTGGTTATTAAACCACTTGTTAATTCCCTCTTTGTTAACATCATTGTTGGACAGTGAATCAATGATTCTGATCATTTTGGGCTCTTAGGTTTATTTTCTGTGTCTTCATTTTGGATGTGAGTGGGTACGTTTGCTCAAAAGAGTTTTGCTTTGTCTCGTTGTGGCGCTTCATATGGCCGCTTTTAATAATCCCCACGGTCTCTGAACATACGAGACACTGGTTTAGAACTGCCCGTAAGGAGAATGAACCTATAAGAGTCTGTCCATTCTTGGTTACAGGTTGTGGTCTCGCTGTCCACTTTTCTCTTTTTGGAGAACGCCATGAGAAATAACTTCTTACGTACTATTCCAACCGTTGGCTCTCTCTCCCCGTATCTCCTGTGTGTGTATATTAAATTGGAGTTGCGACGCTAATCGTAATACACACATTTGATTGGCTGAGTAGAATCACGTGAGATGATTTACAATGCATGTAATTGGTCGGTGTGTTTCCTGGACCGCTGAATGAGCTGTGCCGGTTAAAATAGAAGCGCTACGTCAAAATTAAATAATTCTCAATTATCTATCGGTTGTAGGTCCAGGGTCCAGAGACAACGGTGTCTTGGTCCAGACGCAGTCCGCCTATTAGTGACCCCTGGTTTATTGGATTACATTTTGCAGATATATTCATCAAAACCGTGTCCTCATCTGCTAATAAGAATGTATTTGCTGTTGCAGATTAATAGTACATGGATGTCACTTTGAGTAGACAGGGTTGGTTCTAGAGGCTCTGCAGGTCTCAGAGGTCCACTGAAGAATTGTTTTTGTATGTATTTATTGGCTGATTCACGTGTTCCTCTTATTTAACTGGCAGTCACAGAGCTGGAAGAGATTAGAAGACATATTAGCATATACGTGACTGCTCATTTGTATAAGACCTCTGTATGAAATATATTTTGTAAATGCTGCACAGCCAGATTTGAATTTAACAGAATTTTTAGAATACTTAAAAATATACTTTGATTTTCATTAAGACATAACCATTTCCTACCGTTTACTTTGTTAACATTTACAGTAGACATCTCTGTGGAAAATGTTTCAACATGTGTGAACATTCCGCCAGGTGTCCAAATGCCACATGGACCTTGTGAATGTCCACATGTCTCAAGAAGCTCCTCCATACGTGTTGTGTGATCAGACACACAACCGTGAAGGCTGTGTTCTCACAGTAGACTGAATGTAATTAGACCAGTAGATAGAGAACAGGCTGAGCCAGGGAAAAGCAGAGGAGATAGAGAGCTCAAGATGTGCTGAGTATGTGCCATGGATAACAGCTTTTATATGGGCAGTTTGTTATTACTGCAGGTTTTATTACCATCATCAGGGATGGGATGCAAGTCTGCGCTTTTACACCCTCTTTAATCTCAGGCTGAATGTCTGCGATTACTCCCACTGCAATGACTGCTCCTATATCACATCCCATTTTTTTTACTCACCATGACAATAAAATTTAAAACAGAATTTAAAAAAAAATAAAACCTCTGTATGCCACAATTGTCAAAACTACAGTTGATTTCCCTTGGAGAGTAAAAAGTGTATGTTGAGTGTCCATTGATTGATACATGGCTCATAGCCCTCTTAGTAGACCGAGTGCTGGAGGAGCTGGTTTGTGGACTGTAAAGCTACAATCATTTTAGACCATTTATTTCAATGGAACCAATCTGCTACTCTACTGGTTTTAGAAGGATCTGGGTCTTAGTACTGGTTTGAACGGTGGCCGACAAGTGCAAAACATTTCCACTGGGACAAGCTTGCATCGTTTCTGTATTCGCAGCTTGTTTCTGATGTTGCATTTGTTTTGGATTTAGCTATGTGTTTTGGAATTGGCATTTCCAAAACGTTCACTTTCACATTGGGATTGTTCTGAACTCTCACTCATCCACAATCATTTTTCCAGGACCCCCCCGCATGTGCAATCACCGCTTATCATTCCTTTTAAAAATGTGTTTCCAACAGTTAATAATCACATCCCTCAGATGGAGGTTTTATATCAAAATATTTCCCTCACAAATCGAGTGGAGTAGTACTAGAAGTGTAAATGTTCACAAAATGGAAGTATTTGAGTAAAGAATACAAGTCCAGTCAGTTTGTGCATACATGTACTTAGTGAGCTACCACCTTTTTCTTTGTGTCCCAGGCAGGCCAGAGAGATCGTTCTGAAGTACGAGGGCCGACTCACCAGAACCAGAGGTTACCAGACTGCAGGAGCTGATGTATGTATGTCATTCATACTCAGTATGTTTTTGATCCCATCGCTTTGAATGCAGTTTGTAGAGAATGAAAAACAGTCTGTAGTCCATAATTTCCACTTGTAAAATGTTACGTAATGTTAACCTTCAAGGGTTCTTTGTGTGTGAAGAAATTAAAAGAACCAAAGATACCACCACTGATTGGTTAAAATAAAAATACGAGCAAATCTGAGGATGACTCAAAATTGTTCCTTCAATGCTTCTGGTTTAGAATATTTATTGTATTCTCAAGGATCCCTTTGGTCAGGTTCTTCTCATACAGTTCTACGAACAGTAATGCACTATGTATATAATCCATGTTGTCCCTCTGATGTTATCCATGTACTTGTGGACATATGACGTATCAAGAAAATGGAGGAGGTCCTTGTGTCCCATGTGAAACGAGAAGTCAACGTTGATTTATTTGTCAGTAGTAGTTTTGTTTCCTAAACTCTTGGGGCTTGTACAAGTGCAATGACCGCTCATGTTGCTGGACATTCGCAAGAGAACAAAGTCTACAATCAAGAGATGCCTTCATGAATCTGAATACAGAAGGTTTACAACGAGGTGCAAACTACTGGGAACACTGAAGAACAGGAAGGCCAGATTAGACAGAAAACATCTGAATGAGCTGATCAGTTTTAGATGAAGGTTCTTTGGAAGATGAAACCCAGATGAACTTGTACCAGAATGATGGGAAGAGAAAAGTGTAGAGAAGGAAAGGAACGGTTCCTGATCCGAAGCAAACCACATCATCTGGTTAACGTGGTGGAGGCAGTGCTATGGCAGGGTTAGGGTCCGTTAGGGTCTGTTATGGTCCGTTAGGGTCTGTTATGGTCCGTTAGGGTCTGTTATGGTCTGTTAGGGTTCTGTTATGCTCTGTCATGGTTTGTTAGGGTCTGTTATGGTCTGTTAGATCAGTGTTTTTCAACCTTTTTTGAGCCGCGGCACATTTTTTACAATAAAAAAATCCCGCGGCACACCAACAACCAAAAAGTTACAAAATGTCACATTATAGCATAATACAGCATATATGCTGACAATTTCCCACTGATGCGTAACTTTTCCAAAACAATGCTTTCGATGTCTGCAGACATCAATATGTCTGGCAATTGTGTTATCTGAGACTTTGTCCGGGACTTTAGCTACTTCGTTAACCGCGTCAGGGCCGAGCACCTCGTTCATAATGGCTCTGCAGGCAGGTAGTATTAATGTCTCTGCCACAGTGTGTGGGCTTTTGGATTTGGCCACCAGTTCAGCTACTATGTAGCTTTGAGAGCTTTCTCAGACACATTTGTGGATTTCCTCATAAAAGTTACCTGTTTCTCAGTTTGTGTGCGCAGGCAAACAAAATAGTCCCTGTTCTTGGGCATTTTCCCGATTTTTACATATTTTCTTAAATTCACCTTTAAAGGAACTTGCATATGAGACACTCATGTGTTGTATATGATAATTTGCAGAACAATCTCAGCTATCTATATAATGAGGCACCAATTGTCCTAAGATACAGAGTACAGGGATAATTTGGCCATAAAGCTAAATAATTGAAGTCTGAGTTTTTTAATTCTTCAAATCTCTTGTGAAAACATAACTTTACTCATGTGGACGAACTGTTTTGGTGCTTTAAATTGGTTTACCAAAAGTCTTAGGCTCACAACAGTGGTGGAATATATGGATAAAATAGCAGATAAATGTATAATAAATGTCAAGAACCAAATTTTGTAATATCGTTTTTTGAGTAGAAGTGATGTCTGTCACTCCACTTCCACCAGCTGTTAGAGGGACTGAGATCAAATGGAACTGAGTCATTACTTCATACTACAGATCAAGCTTCATGGGATGTGTGCAAATGAAACATGAACATTACAACCGTTTAAGTTTTCAAACAAAATATTTACTATATCGCTGAAAGTACGTCGCTAACTGTAAACTTTCTCTTCATACTTCCTCTCTTCTCTCTGTCCTCTCGCCTGCAGACTGAATGTAAACAGCAGTGTGTCTGTAGCGTGAGGTGGTGGGTAGGTCCTTAGGGATTTACTGAGTGTCCATTGGTTAGTTTCATACATAAATGTTGACGGACACATGAATCCACAAATGACGCTGAAAGGCGGAGCTCGACACCCACGAATCACACGACACGTCCAAGCTCCTGGCGCGCTGTGTGAGTCACGTACGATCTCATGAAAATTAGTAGACGGAGGTGGAGAGCATACACTTCCGTAGACATCTTAACCAGAGCTCTGTGCTTTATTATCGCGTAGCAATTAATTTAAACAGCGAGTAAACACCGCGTGGACGCGCCGGCCCGTCCGTCGACCCCAGAGATATAAATTGCAGGCTCAGACACTCAACAATGGCAAATTATTTGCGGCAACTAAATAATATTTTTTTGGACCGATAAAGTGAAATTGGACATTTTCCCGCGGCACGCACAGTGGTTGAAAATTGCTGTGTTAGAGTCTGTTAGAGTCTGTTATGGTCTGTTATGGTCTGTTAGGGTCTGGGCTTGTATGGCTGCCAATGGAACTGGGCCACTGGTGTTCATTGATGATGTCACAGCTGATAGAAGTAGCAGGATGAGTTTTGAGGTGTTTAGGGCTAAACTATCTGCTCACATTCAGCCAAATGCTGCAAAACTGATTGGACTGCTTCTCAGTACAGATGGATAATGACCCAAAACATACTGGGAGAACAGCCCAAGAGCTTCTCAAGGCAAAGACATGGAATGTTCTTCAATCAGTCACCTGACCTCAACCCAAGTCAGTCACCTGATCTCAACCCAAGTCAGTCACCTGACCTCAACCCAAGTCAGTCACCTGATCTCAAGTCAGTCACCTGATTTAAACCCAAGTCAGTCACCAGACCTCAAGTCAGTCACCAGACCTCAACCCAAGTCAGTCCCCTAATCTCAACCCAAGTCAGTCCCCTGATCTCAACCCAAGTCAGTCACCTGATCTCAACCCAAGTCAGTTACCTGACCTCAAGTCAGTCACCTGACCTCAACCCAAGTCAATCACCTGATCTCAAGTCAGTCACCTGACCTCAACTCAAGTCAGTCACCTGACCTCAACCCAAGTCAATCACCTGATCTCAAGTCAGTCACCAGACCTCAACCCAAGCTTTAGTAAAATATGTACTTGACACACAACTACATCTATTCTGTGTGACTGTATGCTGAGAGGAACTTCTTTCTCTTGTTTTGCTGCACTGCAGTCACTAGATGATGATCAAACATGCTGGATGTCCATTGTGCAGGATGCCTCCTGTGAGCTGAACACACACATGCTGCAGATCATTTGATCTACTGTCTGTCTCTGAATTTCATGCACTCATATGCAGTGAGGAAAAAGAGAGCACAGCAGCTGTAGCACAGCAGCATGAGTGAATTTATAGCCCGTTGTAAAAGCTCTGTTTAATTAAAATGTTCAGGCCCCATTAGAATGAATTGAGTTTTAGTGAGCATTCTGGTGATGACTTATTTATTTTACAGTTTGGCTCCCAGATAATTGAAAATGAGAATTATTGGTCCAGCTGACTATCTTGATTAATAATTATCATCCTCAGTTCTGATTTTCCTTTTCATCACATGAGACGTGAGAAAGTTCACAGAGTCAGTTCTTATGTGGACATCATGGATGTGCAACAAGATGACATCCTAAATAATGCTAACTATGTGAGAATGGTGTGAACGTTTGTCATTGATCTGAGACCGACTGTCCTCTCCAGAAACAGAGATCAGCTGGGTTCAATGCTCAAACACCTGAAACACCTATGAGTCACATTTACTTGCTAAATGTTATGCTTCAGAAGCAAAGGCAGAAGTAGTTTATTATTACACCGCTTCAAAACCAAGCCAACAGTGATTGCTGGATCTTTCCAGAACACAACCTCAACCACAGAGGTGTGAGGTCACACAAGACTGATTGATACACATCTGAAAAAATACCAGAGTAACAATGATCCACAACCAAAAATCTGATGATTTGTCATTAAAAACATAACCGTTAGAAGACCAAAACAATTTGTTATGGCTTTTATCAATGCTACACGCTCATATTGCTGTTAGATATGATTCACATAATAGATATAATTTATGTCCTGCTCAATTATGTATTCATATTCTGTTTTAGTTTGCATCTCTGCTTTTGTCCATGGCTTATCTCCCATTCTGCTGAAAGAAACTACGTAACATTTGACTCCTGAGTCCTCGCGCATCACTTGAGTGCATCGCCGCCGCTCGGCCTTCGTAGACCGCGTGTCTGCTGGGTGACGTGCTGGTGGACAACCCACTGTGGAGGTGTGTGTCACCAGAGGTCTCAGTGAGTCACAGTGGTTTCTCCTCCTGCAGCTGCTGAAGAAACTGTCACGAGTGCTTTACAACATCGTGGTTCTGTTCATTCCCTGGGAAGTGAGGATCAAGAAAATTGAAAGTAAGTCGTCTGTTTTTTTTACAGAATGAATACCAGCAATGCTATCGTTTGTTTTATATCCAGTGATGTAATGGCAGTTGACAGAACGTTTTAGTACTTGACTCACCTCGAACTAAATTCTTTTTTCAGGACAGTCATCCCTCAGTATGGTCATACTATATGGTGTTACTTCTTCTCAGGGCTCAGAAGCATACATTAGAATGTGTGACTGCAGCATGTCAACATGTCTCAGTAGATGTTTCCTGTGTCTTGTTGAGGTCACTTTGGGTCAGGCGTGGCCTCCTACTTTATCTTCCTCCGCTGGTTGTTTGGGATCAACATTGTCCTCACCATCATGACTGGAGCCTTCATCGTCCTACCAGAGGTCAGCAAGTCTCTCACACTGTATACTTTACAAGTTTCATGTATTGTATAATACTGCATATCATATGTGAGTCATAGGCGTAAAGGAATGTGCAGAATGTCCCTAAAAAACAATACAAAAACTGTCTCTGGTGACTAAAGTGTCCATGTGGGCCAAGGCAGCAGTTCTATCCCCTGATTCTAAATAAGAAGAATAGATTGCGTTGCCTGGATACCAGACTGTAGCATTGCATGACCAGGTTTGTTGTTCTTCCTCCAAATAGCCTTGCCAAAGAGCGCAGTGATAAATATGTAAACACATGTTTAATTGAAGTCATGTGACTTGATATTGGGGGTAAGGAAACAGATTAAGAAGACGTTCGCTGCTCTTCCAAAAACGTCCATAAAAGTTTTCCTTTTGTCAGTTGATGAATGAACTAACTGGTATTTTCTTTAATTCAAATGTATCTTAATACAACTCTATATAGATAACAAAAGGTATATACAAAAACAAATTGTATAGTGTCATTACTCAATTGTTTGGTCAACTGGTAAAACACACACTCCAGTTCTGATTTATCTTACATTTTCTGGCCCTTTTCTTTTAGGTTATTGGTGTTTTATTGTATTTAATCCTTAGATTGTGTTAGTTTGTAGGCTGGTGCAGCTTCAGCTCAACCAGTTAAAGTACAAACTGTGGACAAGATGTAACGACGGAGGAGCAAAATGCTGCTGGATTTATGTTTGTCACTGATATGCAGACACAAGCAATTTCCCCACACATTACTCATCCTCTCATTACCAATGCCCGTGTATTTCTTCTGCCTCTCCTTGTTGGGACTAACCTACCACTGTCTGCTCTCACACATCCGTCCTGTGTCTCACCTCTGCTTCGTGAGTCATATCATCACATCACACATCCTGGATGTTCTGTCACATTGATGTGTGTGCTGTAAATGATGTGTCCACGGATGGAATGGAGAATGGCCTCAGTTATTATTCACTTTCTATTTCTGAAGTTTGCCTCCTTTTAAGTGTAACACTAAAGATACACTACGCTCCTTAATTTTGCCGAAGCACCCAGGGCATTCAAATCAGAGGTTCTATGTCACTAAGTTATTTTCAGAATACGTATGTGTCTATATACAGGTTCTCACCGACTTCTCTGCAGCCTTCACATCAATATTTATAGCATTTACACTAAATACAGTTCACATCACTGATGTCAGCGTATTTGTTCATGACAGCTCAGTGAATCTGCAGAAAGTTTTCTCCTTGAGTTCAATTTTGGATTAATTTAAAAAAGTATAGAAATTGCATTTTAGTATTTTAACTACTTATCCAGATGTGTTGAATTTTAACTCTTTCAGAACTTTATGGTTTTAGTAAATCCTCATGTTATTTATGAATGATCTTTTTAACCACATCACAGATTTTAACACAACAGACCATGAAATTACCATTTTCTTTAACTTCAAAAATTGCATATTTTCCAACTTTCCAACATATTTTGTTTTTGAAGAAATATTTTAACATTTTTCTTTCTTTCCAAGACTGAAATGAGAAGATTAATATCAATGTCATGTCTGTGTGTTAAATACAGAGCTGGAGTAACCGTACGACACGTTGGTTTAATCAGAAATGTAAAAACAACAGGTCGTGGTCTTTGGATGAATTATGTGTTTCGGCTGTTATTGATAAATTACAGTTTATCCTTCAGCAGTTCTGTGCAGAGTACCATGAGTTGCCAGATACAGTCAGTTAGATGTTTAGAGGTGTTGGTAGGAGAAAGAAAAGCTAGTTGTTTCCCCCTGCCTCCAGCCTTTACGCTAAGCTAAGCTAACCATATATTGACTCCAGCTCAGTAGTTAAAGCACAGACATGAGATCTCAGTCTCAGAAAAAATGAAGGTTTTGAATGATTCCTTTAACTTGCATGTGGCTACTGACCTAACTATTGTCAGTCATCACAATTAACTCCAAAGATGTTTGGCGCCACTCTTGCCAGCTTATAACCAAATGTTTTACAAGGTAAAACATTTAAATCAACTAACTAATATGAGACACGTGTCATTGCTTTTATATACAGTATTTAAAATGTCTGTATTAATATCATAATGTATTGGTCTGTGTTTGTTTAAAATAGCTGCTGGCTGGAGCTCCGTTTGGAACAACAAGGAGTAAAACTATCCCCAAGGAGCATTTGACTTCAGCCCAGGACCTGGACACCATCTGGTCCCTTGGGGTAAGCCTCTCTTTCATTTTACTGTTCTGTCAATAGCACATTACAGATACAATGGACCATTATTCAAACATTACTTTACTGCCTCTCTGACCTCTACTCCAAGGCCACCCCACCTTCTAGGTTAGTATACTGGGCTTGTAAAGACCTGTTAGCATTATTAAATATCTACATGTACATTTAATTTAAAGGCAATAATGAATCAAGGTTTCCTGTGCATTAAGCTGTTGTGATCAGTCACTTTTTTTGAAAGAGCTACCAACCGGGGATCAGTGATAGAGCAGGTCCTCCTTCAATCAGAGGATCGGCAGTTCGATCCCCGGCTCCACCAGTCCATGCCGACGTGTCCTTGGGAAAGACACTTAACCCCAAATTGCTCCTGTAGCTGTGTCTACGATTTGTAAATGTTGTATGAATGTTAGTTTTTCCTGATGGGCAGGTAGTACCTTGCATGGTAGCCACAGCCATTAGTGAATGGCTGAATGATGACATGTAGTGTTAAAACGCTTGAGTGGTCGGAAGACTGAGGAGCGAGCGCAGGTGTAAAAACAATACAACAAATATAACAAACACACACACACACACACACACACACACACACACATACACAATCAATTTTTTTTTTTGTGGATAATGCATTGTTATTGTTGTTATTATATAGCCCCTCCCATCAGTGTATGAATGGGTGTAAATGGGTGAATGATGACATGTAGTGTTAAAGAGCTTTGAGGAAGACTAGAAAATAGATACACAAGTACAGTCCATTTACCAGAGCAACAGAGGAGGAGCCTCTCTCATGATGGACAGAAGTACAATATATGTCATATGTACAGAATGAACAACATAACAGAGTTAGAACACATTCAATGCATATGACAGAAATTATTCATATAATGAGACCAGTAGGCATGATGAAAAAGTTATGACTACCAAAAATAACATCAACAGTGGATATAGTAGAATAATAATGATAATAGAAGCAGTAATGGCATTGACCATACAAATTGCAATGCAACTAGCAACAATAATGATAACAGCAGTTGGTGTCAGGCAGGACTAGGTTCCAGATAAAACCAGGACCAGGGTCCAGATAAAACCACGATCTATTTAAACCTGTGAGGAGAGAAAGCACAAAGACTCCAGAGAAGAAGTAGAGTTTATAATGTGCATTAATGGGACATTAATTCATACAGAAGGAGAGAGAGGAGAGGAGAGAGGAGCTCAGTGTATCCTAAGATGTCCCCAGCAGTCTAGGCCTATAGCAGCATATCTAGGAGCTGGACCAGGGTAAACCTGAGCCAACCCTAACTATAAACCTGAGCCAACCCTAACTATAAACCTGAGCCAACCCTAACTATAAACCTGAACCAGCCCTAACTATAAACCTGAGCCAGCCCTAACTATAAACCTGAACCAGCCCCTAATTATAAACCTGAGCCAGCTCTAACTATAAACCTGAACCAGCCCTAACTATAAGCGCTATCAAAGAGGAAAGTCTTCAGTCTACTCTTAAATGTGGTGACTGTGTCTGCCCCCCGGACTGAAAGTGGAAGCTGGTTCCATAGAAGAGGAACTTGATAACTGAAGGCTCTGGCTCCCATCATACTTTTTAAGACTCGAGGAACCACAAGTAGCCCCGCGTTCAGTGAGCGCAGCTCTCTTGTGGGGTAATAGGGTACTATGAGCTCTCTAGTGGGGTAATAGGGTACTATGAGCTCTCTAGTGGGGTAATAGGGTACTATAAGCTCTCTAGTGGGGTAATAGGGTACTATAAGCTCTCTAGTGGGGCAATATGGTACTATAAGCTCCTTAAGATATGATGGTGCCTCACCAATTAAGGCTTTGTAGGTGAGGTTGTTAACATTAAACTGTGAATTAAATAGACTGTAATGAATTCTGTAAAATAAGGTTAAATTAAATTATCAAGATAGTTTTTAGTCCACAAAAAACACTGCGCCCCCTTTCTCAAGAAGATGAAAGCAAGAAATGGACAGAAGAAAGCTTCTTCTTCTCTGAACTTTGAAGCTGATGGGTGATCTCTATAACCCAACATGAAGATTTGTTCCAGCAAATATTGAGAGAAAGAGACTTTCAAAGAATAGACTCTTCTAATATGAAATACGAGAAAGAGAAATAGAGAGAGAGACAGAGAGAGAGAAAGAGAGAGGGAGAAAGAGAGGGGGAGCGAGAGAGAGGGCGGGAGAGAGGGAGAGAGAGAGCTAACCCTCACCTTAACCCTAACCCCCACAGAGGAACACTGCATACAGCTAAACCGCCCATCTGCCCATCACAACCGTCAGGTGAAAATAATAAAATGTCCGGATGTGACAGAGTTGAATGTTTCTCGACCAAATACATTTACGTCAGATAATAAAATAATCTTAGATTAGAAATATTAATAAAACAGATCAATATGTTTTTTCTCTTCTGAACGGTGCATAAATGTTTTTAACTAAATAAAATGTATAACTCTCAAATTTAATAGATAGACATTAATCAATGATATGAGTCAACGATTCTACCTGATCATATGTAATCCTTTTCATTTATTTTTGGTTCATCGTTATTCATTGTATGATATTCTTTATTCATTCCAAACTTTGTTTATTTTGTTGTTTATTAATTGATGTTCTGTTTAGTAGTTTAATTATGTAGTTAGTCCAATAAATATTTCATTTAAATAACTTCATAATTTGATTTGTGTGTATATGAAATAATAAATCCCTGTAAACCATGACAAGAACTCCGTAGCAACCCTTAGAATAAGATTTAATTGATTAATATCAAATTCTTGTGGGCGACTTTGGGTCAGTGGTAGAGCAGGATCGTTGGGCAAGACACTTAACCCCAAATTGCTCCTGCATACTTTGCTTGTGGTGTGTGAATGTGTTTGAAAAGTTCTGATGGGCAGGTGGTACCTTACATGGTAGCTCCTCCCATCAGTGTATGAATGTTAGTTAGTCCTGATGGGCAGGTGGTACCTTACATGGTAGCTCCTCCCATCAGTGTATAAATGGGTGTAAATGGGTGAATGATGTCATGTAGTGTTAAAGAGCTTTGAGTGGTCGAAAGACTAGAAAAGAGATAAAGTACTGTCCATTTACCATTTATTTTTCCAAAATTAGTTGGCTTCCTAAATATAATATAAGGTTAAATTATGTTGCTTACACTAATATTTTCAGGCGAAAACTGAGTATCATCACTTTTTTATACTAATTCATTGGTTAATGATTCATTCGAGTTATTATTAACCATTACATATTTTGCTATTAATTAATTATTATTGAAATAAATTTGCTTCAAGCAATAACACTAGATATGTATCTGACAGGCTCCATCAAACAGATTTAGCATTCATGATGATCTCGAATGATTCTCTATTTTTCCAACTGTGAATGCTTTGAGACTGCATTAACTTCATACTCTAGATGGAGTTGTAGACTGTAGATTTAGATGTGCTGTACCGTCTTCTTGTTTTGTTGTCAACATGTGTTGTGTGTGTGTGTGTGTTTGATCTCCACAGGGCTACCTGCAGTACTCTGTCTTATTCTATGGTTACTATGGCAGGCTGAGGAAAATTGGAAGTGCAGGCTACCGGTTGCCCCTCGCCTACTTTCTGGTTGGGATGGCTGTCTTTGCCTACAGCTTCATCATCCTTTTAAGAAAGTAATCATTATGCTCTTTACATCTCAAACTGACATGACAATGATTTGATGATCGAAATGGCCTGGTCACACCAGCATTTAAAACTGCAAAGTTAAAGAAGTCAACAAGACACAAAGGTTGCGGTCGAATAGTCAAAAAATTACCTAACGTCCTTTCCTAACCACTTTTCCTTGACCTCCGTTGAAAACGCCACAGGGTCAAGGAAAGATGAGAAGGAGAATTCATGAGGAGAATATAACCAGCAGTTTTCAGCAACATCAATGTAACATTTGTAGTTTTCCAGCAGGTTTAACAGATTATTGAAAGCATTTCCAAGTTATGCCAATGATTATTTCCATGATCTGCGTTTGTCTTCATGATCGTTTGTTCTTGTGAACGGCTAAATGATACGTCACTATAAATATTGCCGCCGCAAGAAATTGTGTGATGGAATTATCTTCTTTCTTTTTGTAAAGGAAGGTCCAGTGTTTCCTATGCTAAAGGAGCTAAGTAAGGAAGCATTGAAGCTCATTTCCTTTGCATTTAGAGAATTGGAACAGCTCTTATCATGGAGGCCACTCAGATGCTTCAGGTCATTTCACTCAGTTAGGAACCTTCCTAAGCAGAAAGGACTATTCCACCACAGCCACAACGTCAAGCACTAGCTTGTAACACTGCCACCTGTTGGTGTGACCATGCCGTAACATTCTAAAGCTCCTCATAGTGTGTCCTAGTGGCAGAAATGTTCATTACACCCCACATAAAAAAATTAGTGGCTGTATGTAGACTGCCCAACATATCTAAGAATGATACATTTATAATATTATCATATACATATTACAAATGTAAATATATCCTCAGGGTGGTGCCAGAGGAAAGGTTCACAAAATCATTCATTCATAGGAATCAGAAATATCCAAATATTTATATAAATTTGGACAGTTTGTCAAGAATCTCACTGTGAACCAAAGTGTTGGACTGGATGAATGAGTTGTCCTAACATGATAGTGTTGATAATGTATTGTATTGTTGGATAACTCTGGATGAACTTCTGCAGAATGGCCAAGAACTCTCGTCTGAGCCTGGCCAGCGCCTCTGATGAGAACTTCACCTTCTGCTGGAGAGTTTTCTGTGCTTGGGATTACCTGATAGGAAACCCTGAGGCTGCAGAGAGCAAAGGAGCAGCCATTGTCAACAACATCAGGGTCAGAGGCACACTGCACACTCACATTGTACACATTCAGTTACACTTACAGACGCCCAGCAATGAGCCCCTGTCCCCTTCTTTATCTCTGTGTTCATTCATCTCACAACACTTGTCATGCACAGAAGACTATGAATCGGACACTGTGACTTCAATCTACCCTCAAACTAATACCAGCAGGGGTCATCACAACATATTATCAAATGTTTCTCTGCACAGGAAGCCATCGTTGAGGAGCAGGAAAAGAAAAAGGATACCAGTCTGTAGGTGTCTGTTATTTGTTTCTCGTTTCTTGTCTTCTTCTTCTACTTCCTCCTCCTCCTCCTCCTCCTCCTCCCTCCTCCTCCTCCTTCTTCTTCTTCTTCTTCTTCTTCTTCTTCTTCTTCTTTCTCATCCTCCTCCTTCTTCCTTCTCTGGGTGTTTTCCCCCTTTCAATCATTTTTAACCCCAGATGATTGACAGCACCCTGTGTGTGAAATCATTACTGTGCATCCTGGATTCATTTTAAGAAACTGACAGTAAATCACAAAAAGGACATGACTGGAGAGACAGAAGATATTAGAATGTCCTGTATGTCCCTCTCAACACAGCTATCACATTAGATGTTATCCTCCACTATGACTTTCAATTGTAAAAAGTAATTTGTAACCTATATTTTTAAGCAAATAAATCATTTGTTGCAGTGGACGTTGAAAACATGCCTGTTCAGAACAAGCTGAATGTTGCTGCTTGCAGCTTTCTGGAGAATGACTCATAGAAACAAGTTGACCTGAGCTGTGAGCTTCCTCTGGTCCTCAGCAGCACACCTGACATGACGTCATCCATCACACAGCCCTGTCTCAGCTATTCACAGTCACAAACAATACACTCTGCTTCAGGAGCAGACTTCGCTGTTAGGAAAGGTAACGACCTGGTCCAGCAGCTTTAGATTTATTGTGATGTTTAGATATAAAAAATATTGAATTATGTAACTATTCTAACTCTTTGTAGGCTGAAATAACTTGAGGAAAGACCCCAAATCTCTTCGAAAATATGCAACTCATCTGCATACTACTTACTGTGGAGGAAAACATTGCACTACCACAGTTACCTGACGGACAAATGTTACTGGTTACTCTGCAGATTCAGATTTGATTCATAAAATATAACAATTCAAATATGATGCGCTATTATTCATGAAACTATCCAGCATCATATTAAAATTATAGAACCACCTTTAACAGAGTTAAGTATATTTAAGTACATTGAGCTGATAATTACTCTCTATCACTCTTTTCTCGAAGTCAACATCTGAAAGCAGGACTGTCCAGTGTTAACAGTTTCATTATTAATAGTTCATCATTTTATTTCAGAAAAAGGGTTTGTAGAACTTCTTTTGTCTGGAGCCCCAAATTAGTAAATCTGTCCGTGACACACTGCCCCAGGCTCATTGCTCTTAGTGGAGGGGATTTCCTTAATTTGCCAAAACCAGAGTGGTTATAAAGAACATCATGGATTAAATTAGTAGTAGTTCATTATTTTGCTGGCGGTAAAGTTATTAGTTTAATAAGTTAGTATTAACCCTTACAGCGGGGGGAATACATTCTCCCTCAATGGGGAAGAAGACACCCAACGGTCACACCGCTGAAATACACTCGTGCTCCTTCTGCTTTCAGTTAGCCATCTACTCCTTTTTACTTGAGAGACGTAGAGGAGAGTCTGGTTGGAAAGTGAACTAACGTCAACGAGCTGCTGCTCAGAGCGCTGTGTCTTCATCAAAGGTCATTCAAAGGTCATTCATAGGTCATGGCGTGGGTCATTCATAGGTCATGTGGCGTGTGGCCAAACTAAACCAAAGTCTAGAAACTCCATGAAGTCATAACATCCACCAAGTGTGAAGATCTGATCAGATTCTTGATATATGTGGAGGATACACACACAGAGACAGGCAGGCAGGCAGGCAGACAGACAGACAGACAGACAGACAGACAGACAGACAGACAAAGAGACAGAGAGTCAGGCAGACTGACAGACACAGTTTTTCTTTCAAAACATTATATATATATATATATATATATATATATATATATATATATATATATATATATATATATAATGTTTTTAAAAAAAAACTGTGAACTTTTTGGGAGATGAAACTTGAGCTCTTCCACCCATCAATGTATTTCTGTGTATTTGTGTGTTTCTCCAGGGCGGTTCTGATCAGTCTGCGTATCTTAGCCAACATCTTGGTGCTCCTGTCTCTGGCTGGCAGCATCTACATCATCTACTTTGTGGTGGACCGTTCTCAGAAGCTAGAGCAGGAGAAGCCGGAGCTGACACTTTGGGAGAAGAATGAGGTAGCGGAACAGACATCATTAGTTTGATTAGATTATTCAACATACAATACTGTTACAAGGAATCAATGAAAGTGGAGAACCGAGGCTGATCCAGTACAGCTCATCATTTCATTCCCTTGAGAGAGGCTGCTGTTCTATCAGATACAGTTTGGAAGTCCTGAGAGGCAAGTGAGAAGAGTTCTGGTGATCAAAGTCTGATGTTCGATGTTTTCTTCCCTGTGTTTATGACTTAAGAACAGATGAAACCAAAGCTTTTGCCAGGATCAGTTTTCAAACCATTTGTTCTCCAATCACTGTAAACACAAGGTTATGTAAATCAAAGCTCACCTGGAAGAAAACATGAATACTTTGAGTCCTATTTAGAAGGCAGTTGTGCTCTTCAGTCTATTGTGGCTGAAATGAAGAACACACACTTACTGTTTGTTTCTACATTTTTAGATTAAACTTAAAAAATGGATCACCAGAATTTTCTTTTCTCTCACTTGCCTTTCAGGGCTACTGCAGATCAGTGTATGAAAATATAGTCTATAAGTCATGTAGTGTAACTATGATGGAAAAAAATCCACTTCTCATAGTTCTAATTTAATCTTCAAATATTAAACATCTGATGTTTAAAATTATACTTATCATGGCAATATAAGTTCAAATTTAGAGAACCATTTCAACTAACAAATATTGTTTTTGTGATTTATGAATTATTTATATTCTGTTTAATCATTGCATATTTAGTTTCAACAAAGGTAAAAAAAAACTCCAAAGATATTCCATTGACAATGCTAGTTGGTGGTAGAATATGATAGTGTAGAAAAACAACAAATTCTCACACTTTCAGAGCTAAATGTGAGGAGCACATGAAGACGTGTATGGTTGTCATTTTATTGATGCAGCTACTCATCGGTTGCTTGTCGGGTTCTTTAGATTTGTGTGCAAGAAAAACTAAATATGAAAAGTGGAATCAACACGAATGTGAAGGAGTTACTTAGTTTCACACTGTCAGCCTGGCAAGTTCTTTATGGTGATGTCTAACACACCGAACAGGGAGGAACAGTGGATGCTGATCGCTACTGTGACTGTATGAGGTCAACTTATTAGCTCTCATTTGGACAAAAAGGACTCTGGCTAAAAAAAAAAAATAATTTGCCATTACGTTTTGGTTAATTTCGATTTATTTTAAAATTGTTTTACACTTCATGAGATATTTTATTCTGTTTCTGCTTTTTTATTTAATTGAAGTTTTATGATAATTACATGGAGTGAAAACTAATTTTTTCATCTTTCCACCAAATAAAAATATTAGAAATATTTGATATTCTCTCACAAATTCAGTCTCACAAATTTGTTATCTGTAGAAATATTGCTATCTCCACTCAAAATAATTGCAATTACTGGGAGTTAAACAGTGTTAAGTTTGCTACAATTTAGATGATGTGCTTGGATCAAACATTTGTCAATGTTTTTGTCATACAGGAGTAAGCAACATTTCACATCTCTGCTGATGGAGGCGAGGCAGAGGAACGTGTCTATCTGCATAATGTATCACGCATATTAAGGTGAAATGAAATACAGTCTCCATGTCAGTGACTTTCATGTTCTTCCTCTCTCCAGGTGAGTGTAGTGGTTTCTCTCATCACCATGATTGCTCCGTCGGCCTTTGAGCTGGTGTCTCAACTCGAGATGTACCACCCACGGACTTCGCTGCGTTTCCAGTTGGCCAGGTACTCCATCACTCCATTACTGCGGCCGAAAGCAGCACTAATTACACACATCCCAGGTCATACAGCACACTAACATTGGTCATATGTGTTTACAGAGTGCTTGTTTTATACCTGGGGAATCTCTACAGCCTCATCATTGCCCTCCTTGATAAGGTCAACAGTATGAGCTCTGCTGTGAGTATAGAAAATTTAGAAAATTAGAAGCATCTGTTTTTTTTCTTATTTTCATAGCCATCATTCCTTTAAAGGTGCAATGTGTTACACCTGACCACACTCTGCATTTCACTTCATTCTGTTGCATAGCCTGAGCGCTCATCTCAAAAGTCAAGTGTCTGAAATAATAAAAAATTGGCAAAGATGACCCCCAAAAAAGGCAAAAGCCAGATATGCCAAAGGAAACTTTCATATTGTAACGGGGGTGGTAAGGACCCAGGAGCAGTACGATGGAACCAGAGAATGGTTGAGAAGAAGGCTTTATTACAGGCAATCGTGCCTTGGTCTGGAAATGACTGGCATAGTCCGTGAGTTGCTGTATCTGGTTTCCCAAGATGGTCAGAAGCTGGTCCCGGTTCGCTAGTTTGGCGAATCTCGGAGGAGTTGGCGACAAACCGGGTCTCGTATCGCTGGATCGCCTCTTCAACTGACCCAAACCGGGCCTGTGATGAGGTGTCGTATGCTGGGTCCATGTTCTGGCCAGAACGTACTGTAACGGGGGTGGGGGGTAAGGACCAGGAGCAGCACGACGGAACCAGAGAATGGTTGAGAAGAAGGCTTTCTTACAGGCAGACACACAGCAAACAGTCTCGGGATCACCGTCAGGGGAGAAGGCAGGCAGAAACCAGAGGAAGCAGAAGCTACCGGAAAGTAACAGCGTGGCTATTTTGCAATTACTAAAACATTGGTTAGCAATGATATCTAATTCTTGTCACGTTGTTGTTGGTTCATCTACTGAAAACTAATGTTTCCCCGGCCCCTCACAAAAAAACACTGGACTTTATGGTAGTAAAACCCACTACAGAGAACAGAATGAGAGTCATATTCATTGTTCCAGACTGTCTCAGTGGTGAGCAGGGTCGTCCTTCAATCAGAGGATCGGTGGTTCGATCCCCGACTCCAGTAGTCCATGTTGATGTGTCCTTGGGCAAGACACTTAACCCCAAATGTCTCCTGTAGCTGTGCCTATGGTGTGTGAATGTTGTATGAATATTAGCTGCTCCTGATGGGCACTTGGCACCTTAGCCCCTCCCATCAGTGTATGAATGGGTGAATGATGTCATGTAGTGTTAAAGTGCTTTGAGTGGTCAGAAGACTAGAAAAGATCTATACAAGTCCAGACATGAGGCCCATTCATATTGTGGAAGGGAAAGGATTCTAACAGGTAATGAAAACACTGGAACCAGCCTACTAGTGAGATAGCTGTATTTCTGGTGCAGTGACAGCAAGGGAAAATTATGCAGTCTTCTTCGAAAGTGTTCGGCCCTTAGCCAACGGACATCTGGCCCCGTCACCAAATGGAGGCGTACATTTCGATTAACATCGACTTTGTATTCGAGACTAAATCAATGGATAAGAGTTACACTGCAGTGCATATTGCAGAAAGACTTGAAGAAGTGGCAGATGCTTTGTCTATTCCTGCTGAGAAAAGAGTTGAGATTGTGCACAACAATGCAGCAAAACATTGGTCCTGTGCACGGAGACGCTGCAGGAAGAGAGCTCATGGGGAGAGTCGTCAACATGCACTGTGCTCGACACACTCCAGCTTTGCATTACAAAGAATGACACTAGACCTGACCACAGACCAGTGGGCCATAGCGGAGGAAAATGCTACCATCCTGAAGCATTTTGTCACCTTACTGAGCTCTTGTCCCAACAAGAAAAATTGTAGCAGCACCAATGCTGACAAATGTTTAAATAAAAGGCCATCTCAGACCGCAACAGGATGACAGCAACGCAATCACAAAACTGGGAGATAACCTGTTGGAGAAAACTGAAAGGATGTGGCGTGTGTCAGACACAAATGAGGCCAGTGTCTTCAGCACAGTCAGTAGCATCACAAGCAACCTGACATGGGCATCACAGCCTGGGGAAAAGCTCATTAATGGCTATAAACATGACTTGTTAACTTTTACAGCTGAGCAATAGAAAGCATCCTGACTGGAAACATTACAAACTGGCATGGGATGTGTGCTGAGGACAGGAGGGCTCTACAGGGGGGTTAAGACCAGAACCTCACTGGTACCCGTCTACTGAGCATCAGTGATGCTGGTGACAAGAGCAGCCTATGAAGAACTAAAAGGATATTAAAAAACAAAACGCACCAAGCCACCATCTGGAAAGATCAGCTTCTTTCCACTGCCTGTGAGACTCCTTCATTCATCCTCCATATATAATATAGGTTTTTATTTTTTATATGTAGCAAAATGGGACAATAAACCACACTGTGTTGCAGAATTCTGATGTATAATGACAATAAATTAAACGTATAACCTCGTAACCTTGACCTTCAAAAAGACAGATCGAGACCTCATCCCGGTCCTCTTGAGTGGTGAAGACCCTCGCGGGTAGCCGTAGCAATGCACTCAACAGCCTCTTCAGAGTGCATGTTTTTTGAAGCTGGCTTTATTGGGAGCAGAACTCATAATTCTGTGTTGCCAAAGAATGTGTACATGTTGGTCTTTCTGTCACACAAGCTAAAGCTGATTGAGCAATAGGAGGTTCATTTATTATTATATTCTTCATAAATGGACCTCAGGAGCTGTAATTTATAAATAGGCCTTAGTTTTCCTCTGACCTACAGACTTTGACAGATAAATATTTTATGCTCTATCCTGGGATTTCTTTTTAATTAGCTGAGGCTGTACACTAATTTAGTTTGAGTGGGAAGGCCTCTGATAAAAAAAATCTATGTGTATTTTTTTTTTTGATAGTTCCTTAAGCTCTTTTTTGGTCAATATGAAAATTGGCTGATGTTGCTAATACTTTAACATTGATAAGTTGAGCGCTATCAGTTTTTTTTATGAGCCATTTAGTAAATATACATTTTAGTACATAATTGTCTTTTAACTAGAAATAACAAAAAACATTTCACCCAAACCCCAGCTACTACGTAATCAGTGACAGTTATAATAATCTTTATTATCAGGAAAACCATGTTACACTGTATGGTTTTATGTGTTAGTTATATTTTATTACATTTTACTTTTAATTATTAAAGGGATAGAATAGCAAAAATATCTTGAGAAATATGCGTATTTACAGTTGTTTTTCTGAGAGTGAAATGAGAAGAAGATAGATATACATCTCATGAGCTGTAATCAGGTAATGTACGCTTTGCTCAGCATGAAGACTGGAAGCACAGCAACACGTATGTACACCATGTTGGTCCGTGGCCCTGTGCGTCACTGTCAGGGTCCACTTGTAATGCACAATGTCATTTCAAAATAAAGGTTTACTTAGATTTAGGTTTACTTGGTTAGATTTAGGCAACAAAAGAAAAAGATCTTGGTTTGGGTGGAAATATGTATGTTTGTTACGTAACTATCGTGTGCATTGTTAGTTAAGTATGTAAGTTACGTAACAAATCTAAGGCAAAATAAGACCGCCTTGACTTGGTTTGACACAGGACATGAACAGCGGTCTCCTGGGTGGAAGTCCTGTCTTTGTTTGACCCATTCAACCTCACCTCCTAGCCACACATGGACTTTCTCACTCTATATACTTCTTCAGTTGTTCTGACCATCTAATAATGAGTCAGTTGAACGCCTCACACATCTCATACAGACTCTAAAGGGTGCCTCAGTGCGACACACTGAGAAACAATATATTCTATTTATTTGTTCATTTTTGGAGTTAGGAGGCGGGCTTCTATTTGCCTTTATTGGACAGTCGATAGTGAACTTTGATGCTGGAACAATTTCTTTACCAGTAGCAGAGTCACTGCAGTGTCTGCGCCAGACTGTTGTTCGCCAAGAAATGATGATGATGATGATGATGATGATGATGATGATGATGATGATGATGATGATGATGATGAGACATTATTCCCCCTAAAACCACAAACAGTTGTTTATACGTTTCTCTTTGTGTTTGCATTTTCCGCTGTGTGCAGTTTTTATGCTCAGCTGGCTAACCTTGGCCGGTCTCCAGCTCTGCACTTAACACACAGACATAACATTAATATGTGTATTTTCTTACCTCTTCCTTGAAATGAAGCCATTTCCTAATATGTTGAGCTATTACTTTGACACCACTAAATAGCTATCTCATAGTTGCCCGTATAAGTGTGACATAGCATTGAGCTGGTAATGGATCCTACTATGTTTCTCTCCCAGGTCCCAGTGAGTCCAAGTAACTGGTCTGACTCCAGCGCCTTCCTGGCCACCATCTCTCAGCCTGAGGTAGACAGCCTCTCCACCCTGGTTTCTGAGCTCTCTGTCTCTGAGCCTCGCAACAGTACCATAGCGACCATCGCCACGCTGCTGAATGTTAGGAACACCAGCACCAGCAGCTCAGGGATCATCTCCAACCAGACCGCTCTGTTTGAGAAGAACACCCGCTCTCAGCAGGACCCATGCTGGGAGACCTACGTTGGACAGGTAATCTCTTCTGATTGCTATACACTCCACTCTTATTCATATGGCAGCTTTCTTCTTTTCTACAGTTGGAAGTAGGTCCAAAGAAAACTGTTAGGGAAGTCGCACAATTCTAATGACTGTTGAAATGTAGATTGCGGTCACTTTGACTAGTCATCTAGTGTGTGTACAGATTGTAAAGCCCTCTGAGGCTAATTTGTGATTTTGGGCTATACAAAATAAATTGAATTGAATTGATCTGAAGGTGTTCCCTAACACTTAAAATGGTTTTAAAACATTGAATATGAATAAATATATTTAAGGGAAATAAATTGGTTTGAATTAAAGATATAGAATACTGGCACAAAATACACTGTAGCTCTCAATCACAATGCAAAATACAAACATTTGCTAATTAGCTGTAAACACCAAGTAGAGCTGAGGCTGAAGGGAATCCCATTACCACCGCAGTTATTCAAGTAGTAGTCATAACACCACGTGTTGGACAAAGGGACATTTTGACAATTCTTTTGAGGATGGCAGTGGAGGAAATGTCAGGAAGTTATTACAATTAATTCCGACCGGGACATTCATGCCTTTAAAAAAAATTCCATGGCAATCCAGCCATAAGTTTTTAAGACATTTCAGTGTGGACCAAAGTGGCAGATTGACCGACATACAAAAAATTGAATGAAGGCTTTCTCGGACTTCTGTTGATGTACACACTATTAAGCATTATTACTCTGTCATTCTCGTTGTACAGAACCTACGAGATAATTGCCAAAGATATTTTTGATATGCTCATCTTAATGCAATCTCTATGAACAGATATCTACCTCTGAATGCCGAATCAACGAGACAACTTTTGTGGAGGGCAAAATGCAATCTGGGATCCCACCGACCACGATTTAACTTTTCATTAGTTGGCTAGTTGTTAAACAATCCGGTTGTACATGTCATCTCTAAACTCTAAAGTGTCAGATTGTAAACAATGACCTGTGCACAAAGGAAGAAGTCAATGCTCTGATATACGCTGGCTATCGGAATCCCAGAGAAAAATGATTTCATGATTTTTATTTGATTTGATTATTTATTCATTTATTTCACTTCTACTTTAATTATTTAATTATTCTTCTATTTTTTGATACTCTTTGTGTTTTTATAACATCTTCTCCTCATGCAAGTCCCAGCTGTGCGTAAACAAAGAGCAGAAGACAATACTACTGAGCAGGTTTTAGCCTGGTTGAGTGGTGTAAAATCTATTGTGTCTTTACATGATGTACACACACTGTGTGAATGGTGTGTTCTCCAGGAGATGCTGAAGCTGTCCATCATTGACATGATCTTCACGGTGGCCAGCATCCTGCTCATTGACTTCATCAGAGGTTTGGTGGTTCGCTACCTGAGTGACTGCTGCTGCTGGGATTTAGAAAGCAAGTTTGTAAGTTCTCCACAATTTGAGTTTTTGTGTTATAAAACTTTAAAAGCATTTGCTTTGACTAATTGCTGGCAACCAGTGAAGACTTCCGGAAGTTACTACTCGTAGCCAACAAATAGTCCAGCACATAACTCCAGAATTGTCATTTTTTTACTTTTTATATGGAAGAAGCTATCAAGATATAACGTGTTGATCAGTGAGCTCCAGAGCAGTTGGTTGTTCCCTTTGAACACAGCCTGGCTACCTGCCCCCTGTTTCTAAGCCAACCCTTTGCTGTCTGTAGCCTCATATTTAATGGAGAGAGGTATTGATCTTCTCACCCTCTCTACCATAAGTGAACAAGTACATTCCCCAAAAATATCAAACTATTCCTTCCAAGGTACCTTGTGGACTTTTCTTGTAAACAAACAAAGTTTCTCTGTATCTCTTCTGCCAGTCACTGACCCACGCTGTGTGAATCCTTGAGAGCTAACAAATGTGTTGAATGCATTTCCTTCTGCATAAAACATTTACAAAACTGGGATCTTCATAAGTATAGACACAACCTATAACCCTTGGCTACAAAACTTTGTAACAATGAAGAAAACAACTCCCTACTTCACGACATCATCAAAGTACATCTTTTGTGATTGTGATTGAGAGACCCCTCACGGCAAACATTCTATACGTTGCAACAGGATATGAGGGCAAGATGGTTCATGATGAATATTTAAGCTTCATTCAGAAACAGTGCACAACATAAACCTTTTGAACCTGGGTTTAAAGGTGGTTAAAGTCGGTGCAAGTCTAATACATAGACAGATAGTTTAACATGGACCTTCTGTCTGATGACCTGAGGGGCTGAGAGGGTTCATATGGTGGAAGACATCAGGGATGCATTTTGGTTCAATTATTTTTTTACTTTTTAAGATAAACTTCTCTGTTCACAGGGAACAACTTGGTTTTGTTTTGGCAACCAAATTGCTTGGTAAGGTTTAGGAAAAGATTGTGGTGTTTACGTTAAAATAACTAGGCCTACATTTGTTATGTAGCTAAGTGCGTATGTTACATATGCAACGTTAGTTAAAATGTCACATAACTTAAGTAGGGAAGTTAAGTATGTTATGTCATTCATGTAGGTTACAATAACTCAATGTTGACTTTTGGGTTTTGTTCGGGACATGAAGCGGCTTCCTGTGTGGTCCTCTGTTATGTACTTGATGTTAGGTAAAGGACGCCACACTTCACTTAAACAAAGTTAAGTTTGTTACTGAACTTATATAAAGTTAAGTGTGTTACGTAAAATCCATTGTGACCTCCTTCCTACACAGACTTCTCCCTTCACCCGCACCATAACTAGGGCCACCTTGAGGGCCATGGTTTGACAAATAGGGCCAATGGCCAAGCTGCTGTATTTGATGCCTTGGGGCTGTCAGTACTGTGGTGGGGCCAAAATCAAAGTAACCATTTCAGGTTAAAAATTTACTTAGTTGGTGGTAGATATCATTTTCAATTATTTTACTTACAAAGGGAAGGTTTGATATTGGTCTGTAGGGCAGTTGCTATTCACAGATGTGTCCTGATGTCTTTTTTCAGGAGAGGTTTGATGACTGCAGTTTTCAAGGCAGCAGGCGGATTGCTTATAATGCAGCACAATCTCTTCCAAAGTTCTGTAGTCAAAAGCATCACATCTAGCCGATTTAATATTTATTTATGACAGGCTGAGGACAGATTGTGGCATTGATATCAAATTTGATAAATATAGGGGCATCATTACTACATGTCGGTTATTCGGACAGGATGTGCAGTTGTTAAGCCTGCTCTGTGGCGGTGACGGGGTCTACCATAGGATGCAGTAGGTCAATGCCCAATAGAGGAAAGTGGAGGGGCTGGGATTTTAATGGCAGTTATTTGAAATGCAGTCGTGCTGATTAATGGGCGTTGACTGATGAGGAAAACCTTTGGTAACCTCGCTGGCCTTATCAGGCCCGTCAGCTCGGGCAGGAGAGACGTTTTCTCTTTCTGTCATCTTTGTTATCAGCTAGCTTGGTGTCAGAATGTGCTTGGTTGGGGTGGAGGCTGGGACGTGGTAGTGACTGGGGGGTGAATGTAATGACAGCGTTAGCCAGCGTTTCCATTTTATCAGTGAATCCCAAAAGGACTGAGGCTGGGAGATGGGGGGAGTCTGTCTGTCTGTCTGTCTGTCTGTCTGTCTGTCTGTCTGTCTGTCAGATGTCTGTCTGCCTGTCAGATGTCTGTGCCTGTCAGATGTCTGTCTGTCTGTCTGTCAGATGTCTGTCTGCCTGTCAGATGTCTGTCAGATGTCTGTCTGCCTGTCAGATGTCTGTCAGATGTCTATCTGTCTGTCTGTCTGTCTGGCTGTCTGGCTGTCTGTCTGGCTGTCAGATGTCTGTCTGCCTGTCTGCCTGTCTGCCTGTCTGTCTGTCTGTCAGATTTCTGTCTGTCTGGCTGGCTGTCTGTCTGTCTGTCTGGCTGTCTGTCTGGCTGTCAGATGTCTGTCTGTCTGTCTGTTTGTCTGGCTGTCAGATGTCTGTCTGGCTGTCTGTCTGTCTGTCTGGCTGTCCGTCTGTCTGTCTGTCTGGCTGTCTGTCTGTCTGTCTGTTTGTCTGGCTGTCAGATGTCTGTCTGGCTGTCTGTCTGTCTGTCTGGCTGTCCGTCTGTCTGTCTGTCTGGCTGTCTGTCTGTCTGTCAGATGTCTGGCTGTCAGATGTCTGTCTGTCAGATGTCTGTCTGTCTGGCTGTCAGATGTTTGTCTGTCTGTCTGGCTGTCAGATGTCTGTCTGTCTGTCTGTCTGTCAGATGTCTGTCTGTCAGATGTCTGTCTGGCTGTCTGTCTGTCTGTCAGATGTCTGTCTGTCAGATGTCTGTCAGATGTCTGTCTGTCAGATGTCTGTCTGTCTGGCTGTCAGATGTCTGTCTGTCTGCCTGTCTGTCTGTCTGTCTATCAGATGTCTGTCTGTTTGTCTGGCTGTCAGATGTCTGTCTGTCAGATGTCTGTCTGTCTGTCTGTCTGATGTCCAGATGTCCAGATGTCCAGATGTCCATGGCTGGAGTTGTAGTTTATGCCGTACATGTTGCCCTGTGGGAGAACATTCTTGCCTTTATCTTTAGGTTTAGCAGCCAGATCCCAGCAGGTAGAAATCCTAGTCACAGCACATTTCTTCACTGGTTTAGCTTCAGTGAAGCTGAGGAGATTTATGGAGTCATTTAGAGTCAGCTGTTGACAGAGCCACCTTATAAACATGTAATTAAAAAAGCAGTAATGCAGTGAAAAAAATGAAAAGAGAGCAAGAGCAAAAGGAGGCATTGCACTGTAGCAAAGCAGGCAGTAAACTTACCAAAGTTAGATTAGTTTTAGTACAGTTTATTGTGTTTCAGCTTGTTCCCATATTTTATCAAAGCCAAGCTACATGATGTGTTGTTTACTCTGAGTTATATTTATCAGTTTCAGTGTAGGTACTAGAGGCCCCAAAACTATTAGAAATATGAATAATACAGTTGCAAACGATGTGTCATCAGAGCAGAAATAAAGAGGCGTTCCATACCTAATAAAAGAGGTGGTGAAGAGAGATATAACATTGCCTACACTAGGGGATGGTACTCCAGAGGATGATACTGGACATCTACCTGCAGAAAGACCCTGAGGCAGCTGTTCACCCTTTTACAGCCGACTTCGTCAGAAGAATGTGTGCACATGTTTTGCCCCAACAAGTTTGAAGTTTAAAACATTTAATTAAAACTGTTACCATATGGTGAACAGAAAATTAAATGTGGACGAAGTTTGTCTTAGTCATTTAATTATAGTTGTATCAATATAATAAGTTTAAAGAATCCAAATTAATTTAGATTATAGATCATATATTAGGACTCCAGGTCAAATTTGTGTTTTTCTCCACTAGAGGGAGTTAGAATATCTAAATTACATTACGACTTCCTGACTCGAACGACTGTAACCCTAAGTAAAATCCTCCCCGAGTCATAAGCAAAAGAATGAACCTTCATTTAACATTGAAAAAAACACAACAACACAATGTTTTTTTTGTCTTTTCTCAGCCTGAATATGGAGAGTTCAAAATAGCAGAGAATGTTTTGCATCTGATCTATAACCAAGGGATGATCTGGTAAGTCCGAAAATGTATCTAAATTAATTGACAGAAAATGAAATATAGAGGATATCTCTTTATTTCCACTGTATCACCTTGGCCTTCACTGTGTGTGTAATAGAAGATGTCATTCAGAGTTAATAGTCTGGCCGGTGCTGACCGGTCTCTATGACCCTGTTTAAAGGAATGTGGCCCTCTACGATCTCTCCATTACACCCCTGTGTCTGGCTCCACTGTATTTCCTCAACTCATTTCAGAAATGTCGCCTTGCAGCAATGAACATAATGAAGCGAAACCATGAGCCACAGGATGTAACGTGTGTTATATGAGGTGTGACCCCAGTGTGTGTGTGTGTGTGTGTGTGTGTGTGTGTGTGTGTGTTTTACTGACTTTTCTCTTTCTTTCCTCCAGGATGGGAGCGTTTTTTTCTCCCTGTCTTCCTGCCTTCAACGTGTTGAAGCTGATTGGTCTCATGTATCTCAGGAGCTGGGCTGTCCTCACCTGTAATGTTCCCCATCAGCAGGTGTTCCGAGCCTCCAGGTCTGAAATACATGAATACACACACACACACACACACACACACACACACACGTTTGTGCTTGTATGTGGGTGCTGTTAATATGCTGTATATGTAATTTATCTTTGCTGATATCAAGAATAACATATTGAAAAGTCAAATGTGTTGATGTCACCACACTGACATCCAAATAATACTATATCAAACTGCATTTGCATCTGCAATGATAAGCTTTGCAGATAAATAAAGCATACATACTGAATGTACTATTAGTCTAAACTAATGGGGAATCTAAACGTTGCCAACAGAAACAGCTGATTGTCTGAGAACAACCATGTCTAACTAATTCCCACTTGTTTACAGTACTGAGCCTCTTAGCGAGGATACCATAATCATTGGTGATTGGACTGAAGTCAAGCAGTACAACACTGATCCAACTGTTGGCCCCGGCAGCATATTATTTAAAGGTTAGAGGTCTCTTTGGGCCCTCTGTTGACCCCAACAACTGACTGGTGTTCCCCCTCTGACGGAGGCAGTTCACCCTCAGATAAACACTGTTAGCTTTGTCAGCACTGTTAGCACTTTTAGCATTGGTAGCTTCTAGCCACCAGCTCAGCCGTCTCCATGTTGCGCCGTGTGAAGGCAATATATATGAGCTTAAATTCCATATTGAGCACCTTTTTTAAATAGCCAAAATTACATGAAAAGAAATTGTTGATTTACATGATTTATTATGTCTGTCTATTATGTATGTGTCTATGTCTAATATGTATGTGTTCATTATGTCTGTGTCTATTATTATTATGTCTGTGTCTATTATGTCTGTGTCTATTATGTCTGTGTATATTATGTATGTGTCTATTATTATTATTATATCTGTTTCTATTATGTCTGTGTCTATTATTATTATTATTATTATTTCTGTGTCTATTATGTCTGTGTCTATTATTATTATTATGTCTATTATGTCTGAGTCTATTGTTATTATGTCTGTCTATTATTATTATGTATGTGTGTATGATTATTATGTCTGTGTCTATTATGTCTGTGTCTATTATTATTATGGCTGTCTATTATGTCTGTTTCTATTATATCTGTGTCTATTATTAGTATGTCTGTATCTATTATGTCTGTTTCTATTATGTCTGTGTCTATTTTTATGTCTGTGTCTATTATGTCTGTGTCCATTATTATTATGTCTCTGTCTATTATGTCTGTGTCTAATATGTCTGTGTCTATTATTATGCCGTGTCTATTATGTCAGTCTATTATTATTATGTCTGCGTCTAATATGTCTGTGTCTATTATTATTATGTCTGTGTCTATTATGTCTATCTATTATTATTATTATGTCTGTGTCTAATATGTCTGTGTCCATTATTATTATGTCTCTGTCTATTATGTCTGTGTCTAATATGTCTGTGTCTATTATTATTCTGTGTCTATTATGTCTGTGTCTATTATTATTATGTCTGTCTGGTATTATTATATCTGTTATTATTATGCCTGTGTCTATTATGTCTGTGTCTATTATGTCTATCTCTATTATTTTTAGCCCATGTCGATGTGTCCTTGGGCAAGACACTATACCCCAAATTGCTCCCGAAGGCAGTGAAATCTGCATTTAAATGTGAATTACTTTCATCCTGATGGGCAGGTTGCATCCCCTGATTCATGCATGTATGAATGGGTGTGAATGGGTGAATGTTGTAGTGTAACAGGGCTTTGAGTTGTTTGAAGACTAGAAAGGCGCTATACAAGTACAAGTCTATTGACCATTTTACACCAGGACCAGATTTCCTGAAGCATATAGCACTGTGCCTGACTAAACGATATGCCGATAAGTGGATGAAGCTCAAGTGTAGATATGCTGCTGTGTGATGAGCTTGATGGAAGGCAGGTGTGCATAACACACCCATGACGGGTGAACTCTGCTATAATCACACTCACCGCTGAATGAAGCAGCCGTCTCTAAGGTGTAGGGATGAATACAGTCGTAAGCTTTGGGACAAACTTCATCGTCTCTCCTCTTCTTGGATACCAGGACGGCAACAAGGAGGAGCAGAGCCACGGTGTGTAAATGGTAAATGGACTGTACTTGTATAGAGCTTAATTATTCTTCCGACCACTCAAAGCTCTTTAACACTACATGTCATCATTCACCCATTCATACACTGATGGGAGGGGCGACTGTGGCTCAATGGTAGAGCAGGGTCGTCCTTCAATCAGAGGATCGGTGGTTCGATCCCTGTCTCCGCTAGTCCATGTCAATGTGTCCTTGGGTAAGACACTTAACCCCAAATGTCTCCCGTAGCTGTTCCTACGGTGTATGAATATTAGCTACTCCTGATGGGCACTTGGCACCTTAGCCCCTCCCATCAGTGTATGAATGGGTGAATGATGTCATGTAGTGTTAAAGAGCTTTGAGTGATCGGAAGACTAGAAAAGCGCAATACAAGTACAGGTCCATTTACTATGCAAGGTGCCATCAGGACTATCTATTTATTAATACCCATTCACACACCTCAGGAACAGCCTGGGTTAAGTGTCTTGCCCAAGGACACATCGAGATGCACTAGCGGAGCCGGGGATCAATCCTCTGATTGAAGGATGACCCTGCTCTACGGGTGTGAGCGTGTGCATGCATGTCGGGTCAGAGAGATAGAGGCGAGTGTACTACGCATATTCTGGTCCAGGGCGGAGTTGGGAGACGGGACCCTCACTAATCAGCACACTTTTCTCATTATTTATTATCACTAATGGTTTCATTTTCCAGCTCTGCAGTGGTGGTGACAAATCAGTGTGTAGTCCTACAGTACTCTCACACACACACACACACACACACACACAGGCCTAAGGCACTCAGCCCACTCTGGATTTATGTAACAAGGCTGTCGTGGCCTCTTTCAGTCCTTATCAGTCACTCCCAGATGTGGTGGAAAATCCGAGCAGCCACACACACACACACACACACACACACACACACACACACACACACACACACACACACACACACACACACACACACACACACACACACACACACACACCCCATACAGCTGAGTGAACATTTAATGTGAGCCATTGGATGCAGTTGTGCTGGATGCGAGAGAGACTGTTAGTGACACTAATAGTAAATGAGGTGTTGTACGAACCCTGCGCTTGACTGTGGAGTGCTGGGACACTGTGTAACACTGACAACATGGCTGTTGGCGATAATATGGATTTAGTTCGAGCATCATTGAAGGAGTCTTGTGTTTCTGGCCTCAAACAAGAAATGCAGGAACTACAATGGAAGACGTGTTTGTCCGTTGTTCTTCACATGTGCTATAATCAAAGCTGAATACTGTAGAAAGCGTGTAACACTTAAAAGAGCACAACACCTGTCATGGCAGGATATTACTGTGTAAACAATGAATTTTGTCGCCATGTAAGTGAAAACATACAGCAACAGGGCTTTATTCACAGGGATATGTTTTTGGCTGAGGCCACCAAGCCTCTTCCGGCACCGTTCCCTGAACCACTCCCCGACTCTGCCTTCTGCAGCTGGTGGTCATTTTAACATGTAGTGTACCACCACCAGGAGCCATTATGTCTGTGTATTTATATCCTCCTACATCAAGTCGACCACAGATGACAGTGTAGGTTATTGTGGCAGGTGAAATGCTGGTCAGGATAGTCGCTACAACACATCAAGAGCTCGTGGTCATTTCATGGATTTCTGAGATCAGGCTGTCAAGAACATGTGATGATTCTGTGTGGGTTCACACTCGCTGGCTGTTCAAGGAAATGGAGTAATTTCTATTGTCTAGCAATGTGTGGGTGGTGTGTACCAGAATGAAGAGCTGCACAGTTCTAGTGAGCACAGCTGCTTTGGCTTTAAACTGTTCATTTGTCTGTTCCAAGAGGCAACTGTCAGCTACATATACCACACTTCTGAAGCTTTGCTGTAATTTTGAAACAACATTTTATTTAAATTGATGTAAACACAATATGTTTTAAAGAACTGAAGTCCATACTATTCTAATTGCAATGGGTGTAAAAGTGAGGGGTTAAGGATATATAATGTCAGCTCTACTCCGTACAAAGTATTACCTGTCTTGTAAGAACAATGGTGTCCCAGCATGCAGTAGATTATGCACATTTTCCCACAATTACTTCAATGTAAATTGCATTTTGCTGAATTGTTGGACAGATTGCTCTCAAAGCAACAGTAGAGAAGAGGCCTGAGAACAATAGGAATGTGAACATGTTCAAACACCGATGTTGTCTTTGCTTTGCTTATTTTGTTCAGATCAAACAATTTCTACTTGGCTATGCTGCTTTTCATGCTGTTTCTGTGTATGCTGCCCACCGTCTTTGCCATAGTGAGATACAGACCGTCACAGCACTGTGGACCATTCAGGTAAAAACATAGTTTATAGCGTCAAAAGATGTATGTTGTTGAAAGGAACGGCTGTGATTTATATTCCCTATCAATGGAAGGATTTTCTAAAACTGGGAAGCTTGTCCTGTAAAGGCTGTTTGCCTCCTCATATCCTTTAAAAAAAATATATATATATATATATTTATTTATTTTATTAATGTTATTTTTCACAGCTAAACGCAATAGGTATGGTCCTTGTGATGACATTCCACTACCTTTTGTGTTTTCCAAAGAGTAGCTTAATTACACATTGCAGCAGATGACAGGATGCTGAGGGGGGAGGAGCTAAAGCCCTGCTAGAGTCCGCTGTGTTTGTGCAATATGAGGAGGTCACCACATTTGAAGGAGTGTATTTGTGTATGTTGTGTTTGTATTGTTTCTAAATGTTAACTACATAAAAGTACTTAAATGTGTGTTTCAGTGGTCAAGAGAAGATATATGACATCATCTCTGAGACAGTGGCCAATGATTTCCCTCTGTGGTTCAGTAAAGTCATGGGTTACATCACTAGCCCTGTCGTAGTGCTGCCAGCACTGCTGCTGCTGTTGTAAGACTAAACACACACACACACACACACACACACACACACACACACACACACACACACACACACACACACACACGCACACAGACACACACACACACATTCCTAGATTACCAAGAGTGGATTATCACGTTACTTCAACCAAGTGTGGACTCCTGTTTCTGGTAATAGAATAGACATTTTACATTTACGGTCTTTTCCCGCAATATTACTGCAAATGAAATGAACTGCACAATAATCATCAAAGGGTGACACACACACACACACACACACACACACACACACGCATAATAACACGTAATATCAACATGTCACCTTGACCCTTGTCCCTGTGTGTTTCAGCATGCTGATATACTATCTCCAGGCCATTGCCAGATCCCTCAAATTCACCAACAACCAGTTGAGGATGCAGCTCCAGACTGTGAGTTTCTGACAAATCCATTGCAGAGTGGGTAAACGGTATATGGACCGTATTAGTATAGCCTAGTCTTCCGACCACTCCATTCATACAGTGATGGCAGGGGCTACCATGCTGTATTTATTTTCAACATGTGTACTTTGTAAGACACAATACAATAACGTCTACATCCCTCTCAATCGTAGCACGTTTGCATTTAGCAGATTTGGTGGCCCCATGAAGAATTATGCAGGAATAGGACCAGTTATATTGACCGCTGATAATTCCTTTTAGCTTCAAGGTTGAGTGAGAACTTCTAAAACTTTAGCTGACCGGTCTTGAGTACTTGGAGAGTTTTGTGGGTACAAAACACTAAAGGCAGAACGAAACTGGATTTTGAATGGCAATAGGATATCAATATTTTAGAACAAGAAATATAGAAAGAAGATTGGCTCGATCCCTGGCACTTCCAGTCCATGTCAACGAGGCCTTGGACAAGACACTTAACCCCAAATGGCTCCCGTAGGCCATATGAACATTAAGTTATGGATTGTGATGGATAGTGGCACCTTGCATAGCCCCTGCCATCAGTGTATGAATGGGTGTGAATGGGTGAATGACATGTAGTGTGAAAGCATTGAGTGGTCTGAAGACTAGAAAAGAGGTTTTTGAAAGGGACCGCTTTTGTTCAAAGGGACCGCCAAATTCAACACAAAATGAAAAAATTGAAGTAGCTTGTAGTAGCTTTAAGTAATTTTTAAGCTAAAATGTAGAAAATATTTAAGGTGGAATTTTTTTAAATCTCTTCAGGAGCGGACCGAGGACAAGAAGAAAGTCTTCCAGATGGCTGCAGGTATCTCTGGATTTTTTTTCACGTATCCTGTGTGTGTCCCATTATTTCTTATAGTGTTGTGACCCACACCCTGTAACATTTACCCCATCTTAGCGAGATTGCAGGCTCCAGAGGCTGCGGCTGACAAAAAGCCGGATCAGCAGGAGAGCGACATCACGAGCCAGGAGGCCTCCATTAACACTCCATCTCCCCAGCGGAACGGCAGCATTACAAACTTTACTTCTCCTGTTCGTCATGGAAACAGCATCCGCACCATCACCCAATCAGCTTCTAGGGCGGACCTGAACAGAGGAAGTGTGGCTGGATCAGTCAGAAGTCCAACAGTGACCATACTGCCCAAACACAGGCCAGAGCACATACCTAACAGGTCTGACACACACATATATTGGTTTAGCCAATCAGATTGTCTTAAGACAGGCAACCTCTTATGTGATTGATATATACAATTTCATTGATTGGGAATTTATTGTAGAATTGATAAATGGTGAAGTTATAGCCAATAGGGATGTCTTAAACTACATTGTAGTTTTATAGTACTTTCACAACCTAACCTGTTTGGTTAAAACAAACTCTGTTTGCCCGGTTAGTACGTCTCCTTTGAACTGGTTTGAAAGCTGTTAATTGAACCCTTGGTGAGGCTTAGTCTTGTTTTTTCCTGCAAATAATTAGCCTGTTAATGTATATTTTAGAATTGTTGTTTTTGTGTATGAGTACTTTCATACAGAATGCAGATAAGGAAAAAGCTATGCACTTTTTTTCTCTGGAACGAGACATATTTTTCTGAGCTTTCGTACCTCAAATAAAGGCATCAATCAATCACGTTGTGCGGAACGGACATATTCAAAACATACACTATAGTGTGCAAAAACACAGAAGCTCCGTATTCCGTACCAAGACGACCTACTTCATTAATCCTTTCAAAGGCAGCACAGACCAGATCCACTCCTTCAGGTCATCCTTTCAAAGTAAAAGCCCTAGAGCCATATACACTGCGTAACCATTTGATTCATATGAACAGATTCTGCATTCACATGTATAATCTCTAGGCAACAGGACAGGAATTGGCAACGGAAGCTTTCTGGTGTCTAATTATAGTCTGTTTAGTTTTGACTAATCACTTTGAGCCGGCTTTGGTTGAAAGCAGGTAAATAGTCTGTGTGGAGAGAAAAAGAGGCGTTTGGTAGAAATGTAATGCGTGAACCCATCGGCTACACCAGAACCCCATAAATATAGATCTCGCCCCCAGGCTTATTGTTGTCACCCCAATAACTGATGGGTTTGGAGATTGCTGTTTACCAGAGGGAACTCAAATTCACTCAGCATTTTGCTAAAAGGAAACTCAATACATTAGCTTACAGTAGCTTAAACTAATCAACATTCTTCCCCAGACAGACTGCCAGACGCTGCTGTGGGTCAATAGGATCCCAGTCGGTGGTCCTCTGCCTGCCAAAATGTACTCAAACCTTCTATTCAGTGTCTTACTCGTCCAACGATTCATTGTTCAGTTTTTAGTCACCTTAGTACTTGGGTTTTCTAAATGCTGTCTCAGTTTCTTTTTTCATTCTGAAGAATAATATTCTGTGGGAAGCGCAGGAAAAAATGCAAAAACATTGGTATGGTCCTTTAAAGCCAATATTCAGAAGGTTTAATTTGGACCTTTTTTATGCCAAAACAAATTACAGGAATGTTTTTTGGCATGAAAAAAGGTCCAAATTAAACCTTCTGAATATTGTCTATTTTGCATTTTGACCAAATAGCATATAGCATCACTACTATACAAATCATACCAAAGTTTTCTTTTTATGTGTTTATTCAAGCTTCCTCTACTGTTTTGAACCTTGTTTAATTATCCATACCGTGAACAATATGTCCCCTTAAATTTAGTCAAGGTTGTGGAAATTCATTGCAAACATTTCATGAAGCATTATGTAATGATAACATACCAACAATAATATTACATGATAGTCATCTAAGCTCATTCTTATGTGGTGTCCTCTCTTGTAACAGGCCCCCACCCTTTCTTTGTGGCCCTAGTGGTACCTGCAGGTCCAAGTCCTACCACCACATGGCTCGCTATTCTGACAAGATCCACTCTGACCCCCTGTACAGGAAGGCCATACGCTCCATACATCCAGTCGAGGCTGCCGGGATCATCACTGCACAGAGTTATGGAGGACGACGCGGTCACACCACCCGCTATGTGATTGTCAACGAGCACGAGCCCAGGAAGAAGCTGCTGCGCTCGTCCACACGGATCCCACGCCATTACCTCATGGAGGAGCCTGCAGAGATCCTTGAGCTATACCCACGCAACATCAAACGCTACACACCCCGCACCGCTCACCACCAACCACATCCTCACCGGTCCCACCCATCGCATCAGCATCTGAGTGAAGAGGAAGAGGAGGAGGAAGAGGGAAAAGGCAGAAGAAGGATGGCGTCGGGGAAGGCTCATCGGCCCCGGTCCCTCTCTGACCTTCACCAGCCGGCACACTTCTACATCGGGGACCGTGTAGAGAGCCACATGTCCGTTGTTAAAGGCGGTCACACTCGAGCTCGAGGAAGATATGGAGCACAAGGAGAGGATGAAGAGGAGGATGGTGAAGGAGAAATGGACTGGGGAGATTTAGAGTCAAACTCCCGGGCCCAGGCCAATGTGAGAGGAGCAGACTCGCTCCTTGTGCGAACCAGGCGTCACATCCATTCCCCAGGAAAACACTGTCAGTCCCCAGCCAGGACCAGGCACATGGAGTCTTTTGTGAAACCCAAGACGAGACCAAAGCTGGAGACCCCTCTGACCGAGTCAGACTCAGCCTCCCTGGCCTCCAGCAGTGACCAGCAGAACAGCAGCACTGACCAGTACATTCAGGTCATCCACAACAAGGAGCACCATCTCAAGACAGATGCCGGGCAAGGGAAGCTGGCCAAAAAGAAGTCCAAAACCAGCTTTGATCTAAATGCCGTTGAGTCAAATGACCTTGTCTGCTCCAATGTATGACATCTTTGCTAAAATGATGTATTCTGTTCAAATGTTTCTCAGAACATCAAAGACATATACACTACTAGGGGGTAAAAGGCTACAATGCTTTGAAAGGACAGCGAGGATATTATCATAAATGTTTTTTGTTTTTTCTTTGTGTGTAGTCTTGTAACATTTTGAAACAGCTACATGTACATCAGATAATGACATGAGATATTGTTGCATTGTGTATAACAATCAAACCAGAGTACACAGAAGCTATTAGTGTAACATCAGCTAGGAAACACAGTTTACATAATTACGCTTGCTTCCCATCATTGATCCGCCTGCACATTGAATAAGCAGCATTTCGGATGGAATGAAGTGAACACTACAATTCCCAGCTTGCTTTGCGGCAACATACGAGGACTCCGGCTGCAGGTGCGGGATGCCATCAAGATTGCAAGGCGCTTTTGCCTTCAAAGTAAGATACATGGTACTTGTCGCTTACGTAAATGTTCTGCTGTGTAAAAAACAATATCAACATTCGTGATTAAATCCTTGAACATATTGGAAATGTAATGAAAGCTTTATAATAGCGCATGGTACATTTTCATAAACGCTTAAGTATGTGAGATGGGGTTTTCTTTTGAAAGTTTCCCGGAAGTATTTCTTCTCTGACTGAGTTGACACCGCTGCTTACAATTTTTATATTTCAGGAAATTAATTGGAATAGTGTATCATTTAAAGTTTGTGAGGGAGACCGGTGTGGGCTGTCGCGCGCCGTAGAGGGTTTAGAAGGAACAGTAACCGACAGTCGTCATAGCCATCAGACGCGCGCGCCAGCTGCTAGTTAGTGAGCGATGCACGGCACGTTTCATTCATTCGGCTAACGCTAACGCTAGCTCTGTAGTTCCACCTGCTCACGTGAAGGGACTCGATGGTCGCTGCTGCATTCGCGTTCCACAGCTCAGCTCGTGTGTCTGTGACTGTCTGCTGAAGGGAAAGATAGCAGGATATCGTCTCGTGTTAACCATTGAACCCCCGTACCGTCAACTAACGTCAGCCTGCTAGCGTCAGCTTGCCAAGTGAACTAGCGCTAGTTAGCAAGGTGACGTTCATCTCCACCACTATGGACTATGAGCACAAGGCGAAGGCAGTGGGGGACTGCCTGATGGGCTACAAGAGGGACGAGTCCGGCTGGAAAGTCTGCAAGAAATCGGTAACTGTTTGCTGTTCTCATTATACGACATGTCCCGTGCTCGAGCCTCATTGTGAGACCGGTCCTTCACCTGTCGGGCTCAAGAAGCAAGAGGACCTGAGCTCTTCGTTTGTTGTTGGGTTTAGCCTCACTGACAATTCCCCCACGTTAGTTCAGTTGCACCACTGTTTGCCGTTTCAATTCCAAAGCCTTTCTAAATAAATGCATACCTTATTATATGTACCAGAGAAATCAAACGAGGGAGGACAGAATCCCACAGATACATCGTGTTGGTGGTTAGTTACTACAGATACACCATTGAAAGTCTTCCTCTGGTGCTGCTAGCTGAGGGATTGTTAGTGACACTCTCCCTCTTTCCAAGTTACAATATGAAGGGGAGGATGTTTAGGCTCTCGTATGTAATATCAGTTTAACAGAGGTGGCGTGATGCTCTCTCCCGGAGATGACGTCACGTCATCAGCTCAGCTGTTCTGACCCAACATCCGAACACCACACTATTATCAACAACCAGACACCATGGTGGTCTGGTTCCCCCTCTGACTGTTACAACATTGTTTAAACGGCACTACGCCAACAAATATGAAGTTCAATATTGTATTTATTTCGGGGTGCACATTTTGCTGTTTGATGTCCCTATTTTTTTTTATGGTTAAGTGTTCGCCACTGATGGCAACCAAAGGCTAAGTGATGGTTGCCATAGGCAACCCCTACTATATAGCCCTCTGTTACTACCATCTTATATCAGACATTTTCTTATTTAGATTATTCAGAATTCCAAATATCTGTCAGAAGTGTTTCAGCTGCACGTAGCACCTAATCAACATTGAAGCTCTACAGTTGAGAGTTAACGAGTGCCAGCAACGCTCAACACACTGCAAGAGCTCTGGACCACGACTACTGGTGCTCAATGATGGCTGACTGTCAGGTGGTGCACCAACTCATAGTGACCTCTGGCACACTCGTGCGCCTCTAGAGACACAATCTATGACCTATTTTACCTTTTTGAAATATGTTTTGTGTTTACCAGGGCTGTTCATTACACTAAGGCAAATGTCGCTCACTGTAAATCTACTGTTTTCTTTGGCAGAATGACGTGGTTGTGTCTTGGCGTCCCTCGTCGGAGTTCCCTGGGAATGTGTGAGAAAGCTCAACTTTTTTTTTCTTTCTCATCTAGTTTATATTTCATCAACCGTCAAACACAATGCATCACATCTGTAGACTGTGTGGGGTGTCTGGGGCTCAGTGGGAGAGCAGGGTTGTCTTTCAATCAAAGGATCAGCAGTTTGCTCCCCGGCTCCATGTGTCCTCGAGCATCCCGAAGGTTTCTTCCCTTTTTCTCCCCGTTAAAAGGGTTTTTTTGGGAGTTTTTCCTGAACCGATGTGAGGTCCCGGGACAGAGGATGTCGTATGTGTACAGATTGTAAAGCCCTCTGAGGCAAATTTGTGATTTTGGGCTGTACAAAATAAACTGAATTGAATTTAATCCCACTTTGCACCCGCAGGCTGTTCCTGTGGTGTGTGAATCATTAGATAGTCCTGATGGACAGGTGGCACCTTACATGGTAGCCCCCACCCCCTCACCCCCACCCCACCCCCACAACAACAGTGTATTAATGGCTGAATGACATGTAGTGTGAAAGAGCTTTGAGTGGTCGGCAGACCAGAAAAGAGTTACACAAGTTCAGTTAATTTACGGTCGTGTGACGGTAAACACAAGGATCAGGAGAATATTCAGGGCGTGTGCCTCCAACGATGACCTTATGGATGCTCCCTGTCCTTCATAGCATGACAACTAAAACTGTAGATGGTTTAAAATCACTATGCTAGTTTTACATGATATTTAAAATATATTATTAGCTGCTACTAGCAGATACTTTAATACCACTTTTCAAGATCCTTGGATGGTCAAATGTGGTTTGAACACGGTTTGTGTATAAAACATTATTTTGAGAGAACATATGAGGGGTGAAAGAAACCTATATTCATTGATAAAAATGGAGGGGATGAAAATGCATGTGAATTGAAAAATGCAACCATAATAAATGGTTGTGAAATGAAAAATGGAATGATACATGATCCAGTGATTTGATTAATTTGAAGCTGATTTGATTAAAACTGTCGTGATATGATGAACACAGAGCCATGTTTTATCATTTTCCCCATCTTGCATTCATCATTGACAACACAAAATTGTAATTTAGCATTTAACAAAGTGACCTCAAGGGTGGGAGTAACAAAAAAGAAGTGATGAAAATGTTTACCAATTCATAATGGAAGTGATTACAGAAAGTAGAAACATTCAAATCAAAGTTTAAGCTTTGATGGAAGAAGTCATTGCCCGGGTAAATCTGGTTCATCGATCTGAAATGAACTTCTTTAGCCGTAAGTGGACTTCTGAAATGCAGACAACTAACGACTCACCTCTTCCAGGGTGATAGGAAACCAACTGAAATGAGAATAGTTCTTAATAATCTATTATATATTATTTAATCTAAAAAGCAACATCCATCAATGACTGAAGTTTTTTTTGTAATAACCACCAGATAAGTCAGCTTTCCTTTGCTTATAAGTATCAATGCTTGCAGCATTGCCTTAATTACTGTATAATATAATACAGTATAATCCTATAATTACTTATATTCCCTTTTAGTACAAACATGTTTTTTTTCAGTGACGGTGTATGTCAAAGTCACTGTGTTTGAACTCATATTCACATATAATAAAGCAGATGCCTTTTTCCCTCCATTCTTTGACTTTGTTAATGTGCTTCTATTATTCCATATTGGGACCATTTAATGGGGTGAAGTTATGCTCCTTTTACCAGAAACCTCTAAACACATCTCTGGTGAACACAACATGTAAAGTGATTCTTTACAGAAAGAATCATGTTTACAGGTTTATCAAATCAACTAATCAAAAAATCAAGAGTCAAAAAACTCTTTAAATGTGCATGGGATGATGCATTTTAATGTATAAACCATTCCATTATCCAAACCGCTCATCCTATTCAGGGTCGGGGGCGCTGGAGCCGATCCCAGCTGACATTGGGGGAAGGCACATAAAGAGACAGACAACCATTCACGCTCGCATTCACACCTCCGGGCAGAAGGTGCAGACTCCACACAGAAGGATGATCGGGGACGGACCTACAGGCCCCTCTTCCTGTGAGGGGACAGTGCTAGCCACTAATGTATAAACCCCTGGACTTTAATAGCTCATGTGTTTCAGCAAGATTTCTGCTCAAGTTCAAAACTTTTAATTCAAAACATATCGCTGTATATCGGTGTTTTCTGAAAAGTCGAGAATCGTAAATATCTGAGAAAAAAATCGACCTGCCTCCTGAAACAGAAACTAACAGAAAGCACTCGTGATCGGCATACGGAGCACCACAGTGTGGCTGTTTGTCCACACATGTTAACTTCACGCCCTCTGATAAAGTACAGGCTACAGATCCACTTAATCATAAACATTGACATCAGCAGTGTTGCTTGAGCCATAACTATTCCATCAGCACCTTTTAAATCTTAAAAGACAAGCCAACTCAGTCTTTCTTCAGACATCCAAGAAAACATAAAAAATTATTTCAAGAACGGCACAACAGAGCATAGACAGTTATAATATCTTCTATGACTGCATTTATCAACAAATAAGATTTCAGTCTTCATCCAGTTGTCGTGTGTAAAAGGACTGCAGTGAAGCAGACTGTCGGGTCTGAATGAAGCACACTCTCCACTCGCCTCCCCACCACAGAGCTTTCTTATTGATGGCTGTCACATCAGACCGTGGGCTTTTGAGGAAAGAATCACCTCCGGCTGCTACGGCCATGATGGTTTACCAGAAGCACATTTGTGTTGCCCGTCAACACGGCATTCTGCTGCTGTTCTCCTCCTCTCACCCTATCTCTGCGGGTCTGTTCACTCCAAAGGTAGTATGAACCAGTGAGTTCACTCCAAAGGTAGTATAGAGCAGTGAGTTCACTCCAAAGGTAGTATGAACCAGTGAGTTCACTCCAAAGGTAGTATGAACCAGTGAGTTCACTCCAAAGGTAGTATGAACCAGTGAGTTCACTCCAAAGGTAGTATGAACCAGTGAGTTCACTCCAAAGGTAGTATGAACCAGTGAGTTCACTCCAAAGGTAGTATGAACCAGTTCACTCAAATACTTGGTCGAGACAGTTCTGTTCTCCCAAACTCATTACAGGGTCAAGTCCTTCCCGTCCATATGCAAACCTCTGCCTTTGACAAGTAGATCTGACTGTAATTACTTTTGTTCATCAAGTGAATGTGTTGCTTACATGCATTTTTATAGAATGGAAGATACTTCATTCATTCCCTTGGTGAAATGAATGGCGTTTATTTTCATGCAACCCTGGGACCGGCGGTGTGAAAGACTTATATAAAATAAAATAAATATAAAAACATTATTTAAAGTGGTTAGCAGGCTTATTGTCATATCTTATAGTCACGCACAGCAAAGCTAGAAGTACCTGGTGAAGTTTTCCCAAGTACTACATGCCACACTGCAACATGTGGCTCTAGAAGCTGATTCCTCAGAGAATGTATGCTGATTTAGTCTTTTTGTGGATATAAATGTAATTTATAAATAGCTGGCTATTATTATAGTTTGCTCTTCATTTGTAAAATCTGCCACTATGCTTATCGATGTTTGATTGGTCATATGCTTCAATAAACGCTAAATGTCAGTTGGATGTTGTGACTGCTGAATGGTCGATCAGAGCAACACTGTTTCAAATGAAATGTTAATCAGGTTTATCAAATCTTTTGACAACGTATCACTCTATATCATATACATTTTCATCACTTCCCTTACATTTGTTTGTTACTCCCACCCCTGAGGCCACTTTCCTTAAATGATAAATGGCAATTTTGTGTTATGGATGATGACCATGGCTCTGTTTTAAATATCACAACTCATCACTTACACTTTTATCAATTAGTTTTTGTTACTTCACCACTCATGAGATCCAGGGCATCCTGGGTATGAGCTGATAGCGAGTACTGATCCCATACCAGTTAAGCTTGATGCCTCACAGTGTGGACGTGACTGGGATCATTCTTTTATGTGTGAGGCAACATCAGGATTGACATAAACTTTGCTTTCTTAACTATATACAACAAAATGGGTCAAATGAATACCTAAATATAAATGTTCTGAATTGTTATTTACCAAAATAATAGTATCCGACACCAGATCGGCCCATTGTCCCTGATACCGGATCCTTTTCAGGCAGTATCAGACCGATATCCCATACCAGTATGGGTGTATCTCTAATAAGAACTTATTGTTTTGACATGCAATCAAATTAAATGGGTAGTTGGATGACAGACCCCATGCTCTTGTATTCATGGCATCAGATTAAATCATGATTTATTATGTAGCTATTATTTTCTGTAAACAAGTTTTAATAGCCATCATTAAAACTGGTAAATTGATAGTTAAGTAAGCTACAATTAATAGTTTATTCACTGTGAACAAACTATTAAAATATAATTAATACTATTTACTAATTATTAGTAATTTTATTTTAAACAGTCTATTGTTGCACACATAACATTTTATATACTAGATTAAGTTTTTGATTTTGATGAGTAAACCTTGGACTCAACACTATGGACCAGAGATTTGCAACACTGTTAATGGTTAATAAATGGTTTGTAAGTCGTTTATAAACATTACTTGCATGGCTACCATAACGTTGCAACTGGTGATTAAAATGCCTTGTAAAATGGTTAATAAATATTTGTAAAGCATCTATAAACCTTATTTAGATAATTAATACCTTGAAAATAGTTCATAATTGATTTATGGTCCATCTATCTATGTGTATGTATGTTTATAGATGTTTTAAAAAAAAGATTTCTTAAATGATTACACATCATTTTGTAATTAAGTGTAATTATTGTTGTCTTTATCAACTTAGATGCAATATATCATGTATAAGCTAATTATTTCATATTTCATAAATGTTAAAATTTATAGCATTTCTAATATTTCTTTCTGAATAGTTTTTAATTACTACGCATCATTAGACTGTCATTGTTTGTTTAGGTTTAATTAGCTATCAATTTACCATGTTATGTTTAAGGAAGGTGTGATCCAAACAAATGTGTAGACTGTTTATCTGTGTGCAAGGTTAAAGCAGTTGCCTGTCCAATAATGTATCAATCTAACTTTCAGCAGATAAACTGCTCTCCTGACCATGTCCTCGTCTATCTTCCTCTGCAGTTATAAGGGGGAGGGCATTGTCAGTGGCTGCCCAGAGAAAGTGTGGGAGTGTCTGAAACCAGTACCCAATGGGCTCCGAGTCAAGTGGGACAATAATGTCAAAAGGTTTGAGCTTTTGGAACAAATCACAGAGGTGTGTTACTAATTTCTGTCTTCTGATTACAGGATGTTTTGTCATGACCATTCTGTATATGTTAACCCAGGTTTCATTCCATACAGTAGTCACATTTATTTTGCTTTTAATCAAAGATTGTCTGAATTGTTTTAAAGCTGCACCAGGTGTCATAACATATTGGTTGCTTCAAATGGCAGCAATACTGTAACTTTGGAGTTCAGTACCCAGAAATCTATAGAGGTCATGTCAATAAACTGCATGCATCATGGTTTAATAACTCAACTGGTAATTGAGTGGGTTAATGTGGCCACGTGAAAAAATACTGAGTTCTATATTGTATAGGCTCCGCCCCCTAAAAGCTGTTGCTATTGGGTTTAGACCTCTGCGTGTATGCGCGTATGGGGGTCTAGACTGCGACCAAAATAGTTGCATATACTACAATGAGAGGTTCTAATGCTGTGTTCACACCAAACGCAAAGCACATTTTTCAAAGTCAATGCAGACGCGAATGGATGCAAATAACACGCATTTCCACCGGGCGGCACGAATGACACGAAAAATTCACGTGACGCTGTGTCTTTTAAAGCCCATCAGCGTTGAGAGGCTCCGCATGTCATCACTGACATCCTGCCGTTGTTGAATCAGAAACTATGGAAGAGGACTCTGGAAGCGGCAGTAATCCAAACGCAGTTCCTGGAAAAGCTGTGTGCGGCTACGGATAATATTATAGATTATATATTATATATAGTGTTATTTCTTCCATGGTGGAGGGGGGGAATTAACAGTTTTTCATGGAAATAAGCCATGCCTTCTCTCTGGCGCGTCAAGCGCAAATGAAGCGAATGACGCAATAACCACAAATATTCCAGTGAGTAAACTCACGCGGGTAAACTCACGCAGATAAACTCATGCGGGTAAACTCATAAACTCACGTGGGTAAACTCATAAACTCAGGCGGGTAAACTCATAAACTCACACGGGTAAACTCATAAACTCACGCGGGTAAACTCATAAACTCAAACAGGTAAACTGATAAACTCACGCGGGTAAACTCATAAACTCTTGTGGGTAAATTATGCAATACTCCGGTAAATTTTCCCGGTAAACTTCACGCTGGTAAATCATAAACTGAGGCAGTAAAACTCAGGTGGTAAACTCATAAACTAATGCTGGTAAACTCATAAACTCAGGCGGTTAACTCATAAACTCAGGCGGGTAAACTCATAAAGTCACGCGGTTAAACTCATAAACTCATAAACTCAGGCGGGTAAACTCATAAAGTCAGGCGGGTAAACTCATAAACTCAGGCGGGTAAACTCATAAAGTCAGGCGGGTAAACTCATAAACTCACGCAAGTAAACTCATAAACTCATTCGGGTAAACTCATAAACTCACGCAAGTAAACTCATAAACTCATTCGGGTAAACTCATAAACTCCGTTGTGTAAACTCCAGCGTGTAAATTCAGGCGGGTAAACTCACGCGGGTAAACTCATAAACTCACGCGGGTAAACTCATAAACTCAGGCGGTTCAATTTCAGATGACGTGGCGGTCAAAACAGCGCTTGTCTCACTGGCCGTGACTCCATCACAAAAGCCAACAGTGCCACGGGAGTGGAGCGCTGCAGAGCGTCCGGACGCACTCCAAGAGAGTTTTATCCTCTTACATGGCCCTCCTCAGATGGATGACTGTGGCAGCGGCATTCTGGGCTTCTGCAGGCCCTTCATCCATCACTGCGATATATTTCTGGGCCCTTTCTCACACTCATTCTGTGACAGCAGATGATGTGTTGTCGAACAGCGCGCTTCTCATCGGATCATCACAGATTGGTGGGCTGCATGGAGTCCATTGTAATACATAGTTTTTGTCCCACTCTTCTGCAGCAGTGTATTTGGAGTGTAACATATTTTTTTCCCACACAAGCTGACATGGTGTTAACCGTGGCACAGCCGGTGGCTCCCTGCCCTTTTATTACGCGTGGCATTTACGGTTTGTGAACTGCTGTATGTTGTCTTCTTGTGGACCTTGGTGTCACAGTGGGGCATTGACTACATCAGCTTTGCCCTTAACCAATAGCGACAACTCCAAACAGATCCACATACTCATAAGAAAAGAAAAGACAGAACATCTTGCCCGGTGCAGCTTTAAATGCATACATGTGATACGAGAGGTGTTATTCATCTTTGCGTTTGCTTTGTTGGAGCCAGTCTTTGACTCCGCCCCCTTGTCTCCCTCTCTTGCGCAGGACGTCTCTATCTGCCGAACAGTCACGCCCTCAGCAGCTATGGGTATCATAGCTCCACGAGACTTTGTAGACGTCATTTTAGTTAAGCAATACGAAGATGGCACCATCTCATCAAATGGTGCGTAACGACTCGTTCTCGTCTCTACTTCCTGTGCTTGTTTCTTTTGTTTGTCCTAAGATTCATTGTGCCATGCAGCAGAGGCTGGGCTGTTTGTACGTGTGGGAGTGACTTGGATACAAGGCTGTATGAGATTTAACTATAGGAAACACTACATGCAAGAACAGAATAAATACATTAAATGTCACACATTAAGGATGGCCATATTAATAGGAACTCAAGAATTGAACCTGCATTTACAGTTTAGGAACCTAGTTCAAGTTTTAGTTTGCCAAAAAATCTGAGTCTTAGGTTTGTACCTATTGATAAGTCTGCTGTTTGCCTTACTAAATGTCACGGGTTTCAGAAGTACTAGGGTTTACAACCACCATTTTAACAGATAAAAAAAAACATTTAAAAAAAGAATTTGCCCTACGGTATGAAGTATGAAAGACTATACCGTAATAACTGGTAGAGCTGAGAGATACTGTCAATTTCAGCTGATCGTGACCGGCAAATCAGTTTCAAATTTCCAATGATTTGCTGGTCACATTTCCACGTGCTGCTGCCCCACGATGGTAATAAGCCGTGGAGTAAGAATCTTCAAAACATTTGGAACAACTAACTTATCAGACACTAATTGTTGTAATTCATTCCCATCATGCTGCTCAGAGTAATCTCAGGGACTGGAAACAGGTGGCGTCAGTGCTCTGCTGCAGTGTGAGTTAATATTGGTGTGCTTTTATGAGTTGCTCCAAAATGATTTTTGGTAAAAGCATGGCTACAATTAGCCATGCACAGACATGTAATGTGTCCTCAGGCAACGCACATAACATGGCAAATTAATCAAGGCAATAATATACATTTAATGTAAATAAGGTGTTATCAAATGTCCACCCAATATACCGCTTCCCATAAAGGTTGGTAATTATTAACGGCTGGATCACATTTCATGATCGGTTGTGGTGATTGAATCGCCCCCACCACTCGATGAGCTGTGCATTTAAAACCATGTTGTCACAGTTGCACATTTGTGAAATGTGGCTGTTGAGCCAATAACTTAATTGGGAACGCTGATTTAGAATAAATATAAAATATATGGATACGTTTATGAATAAGCTGATAAGAGAAATAGGTAAACCAAACTTATTTTAAAGAGAGTGTAAAGTTGTTCCCCGTGTAAACATTCCTCACAGTTCACATCACATTCCGACCAGGAAGAAAGTGGGACTTTGGCTTGTCCACAACCTGGTTCACTGTCTGACTGCTTGTGTTTCTTACCCCATTGGACTTTGTTACAGTGAACTGGTAGAAATGTAAGAACCATGACATTTAATATCTGAAGACCAAATCCGTCTGAATGGACCTTAAATATATGTCTAATCCCAACCACGTGTGTTTGAGGCCCAGAAGCTTTCATCTGGTCAGTCTTCAAGGTTCCATCAGAGCTCGTAGGCTCCCACTCCAGTTTCAACCAATAGTTAGCCTTTTGCTTTAAACCTTCTTGTGTAGAGTTACTGTAAATGAGTAGATCGATATGAACCATATCGATCTACTCATCTAATCCTTAGTAATAAAGCCAATGCATATTTCCCAAAAGGGGCAACCCATTACTTAAGGGGGGGAGGGGGGGGGGCACTGCAGGTGAATAGGATAAACATTTTAACTAATAGATATCACCATGAAGCTTACCCAGTTGATTACTTACATGAAGACAATACGTTTTCTGAAGTGTTATGTATAAATACTCATGTAAATGTGTATTTTGGATGTTTTCTTTCCACTCGTCTGAAAGAATAGCTCAAAATCTCCAAATTTGACCTGTGCATTAAAAAACACTTTTGGTCTGTAGTGTCTTGTTGTAATGGAAAGGAATTCCTGCAGACATTCTGTTTAGTTTCGGTGCTCACATGGTTGAGAGCCACAGATCTCACAAGATCAGCATAATGTAGACAAACGTGTATGTGCATGTGTGTTTTGTGTCGTGTCAAACAGCCACCAATGTGAGTCACCCGGGCTGTCCGCCCCAGTCCGGCTACGTGAGAGGATTCAACCATCCCTGTGGCTGCATCTGTGTCCCCATCTCAGGGTGAGTACACTGACACGGAACAAGTAGTGTGTGTGTGTGTGTGTGTGTGTGTGTGTGTGTGTGTGTGTGTGTGTGTGTGTGTGTGTGTGTGTGTGTGTGTGTGTGTGTGTGTGTGTGTTTTGTGAGTTGAAGTTCATCTCCACTGTTGGACACATGTTCCCTTGTGTGTACCTTCTAGAGAGCCCAACAAAACCCAGGTGTTCAGCTTCTTCCAGACAGACCTGGGTGGCTTCCTCCCTCGCTCCGTGGTCGACTCGTTCTTCCCCTCCAGCATGGCTGAGTTCTACAGCAACCTGGCCAAGGCTGTCAAATCCCTCAAGGACCTCTGACACTAAGAGTTGAGACCTCTCCCTTCAAACCTGAGCCCTACTACTGGTCAGGTTTGTTGTATTTTAAACAGTCCAAACTCAACAGCAATCAGCACACTGAGATTATCGATCGCTGACTTCAAATAGATCCAAGCCACCATTTTTGTTTGTACATTCCTATAGTCCCGTGTTGCTGCAAGAGGAATCCAGTGAATCTTCAACAGTCAACCCTCTTATTAATAAGCGGTTTATGCACTGAGAAGTCCCAAAATCAGAATGAGGGCTTGCATTTGACTAAACCTGCATCTCAAACTCCAGTCTCTTTATATCCCTGCAGTGGGATGAATTCATTTAATGATAGAAGTAATCATCTATATTTGTACATGTGCTTAAATAACAGAACATGTGTGCTTTTTACCACGCCGATGAGACACTAGACATTTCCTCTTCTTATAAGCGCATACTTGAGGTGTACATTAAACATGCATGTTGCATGGACCTTATTTACCCTATGCCGGTATCAGGTTGTTGGTTTGGAGTACTGGCTCATACCTCATATTTAGTTGTTTGTGTTGTACTTGAACTGCCATTTGCTATCCAACTCACCTGTAAACCCAGATGATCTGCCTCTTTAATCCGTTACACTGAAGCACAGGTGGGGAATAGGTCATGTTTTATATATTTAGAAAAGTGTCTTCTTTTTTTTTTCATTGCTCGGTTTCCAAGTACATTTCCCTTTTTCTTTTTCTTCATATCCACTTCCTGAAACTCCTCATGCAGATTCAAGATTAGAACCACACCAGCCGCCTGCAGATGCTTAGCTAGCTCCTCAAAACCTAATGACGCTTTTCTGACTAACTGGGCTCACAAAGGTGTTCACCAGCTGACACTTGACCTTTCATAATAAAAGGCATGTGGTGTGGTCACATGTTTAAAGAGACAATAAGATAAAACTATCATGGTGAAATTAAAACCACACTATAAACTGATATCAGGCTCATGGGTAAAACAGGAAACAACCGACTTGTTATTATATTTCTCAGTATGTTTGTAGGCAGTTTAGCGTACAGTAATGAAGAGGGAAGTATCCTTATTGCTGTTTGTGAGTGAGGAGAGGGTAACTCCTTGGCAAGGAGGGCATTAATCTTGTTGCTCTTGTCATTTTTGGACCAAGTCCCCAGAAAAAGAGCCAGGCTTTGTGGCAAATTCGACCCAGTGGCCAACAGTGGAATTACAACTTCTGGGTCTGCCACGTGATGCCATGGGGCCCAAGCATGTCCCATTATGAACACTTGAATGGCCCTTATTTAAATAATGAAGTTGTAAAACGCACTAACAGCTGAATCCAGAGTTATTGCCTCTCCTCCGTTCATGTGAATGCTCCTGAGGGCTGGGAGGCGGAGTTAAAGGAAACACTAGTGTGCTTGTTCTATGGGCCCAGTGATGGAGGACATTGCAGGAAGATCTTGGTAATCCCAGTACTGTTATAGCCACCCCCGATATGTAATGTTAGCTAAACCAGCTAGCATTTGTGAACTTCATGAGGTTTCTCAACTCAGATACCAGTGGTGGAAAGTAGAATTATACTGACTCGTATCATAAAGTACAAATAAATGATACTTCAGTGTTTTTACATGTAGATTGTCAAAGACCAGGACTAGTACGGTATTTATCAGTCCAGTTTCTCTGAAGGCCAACTCACTGTCTACACATTGTAGTTCATGATAGTTGTGTATGGGGGAAAAGAAATGGGAAAAGTACTTGTGGAACTTGAAGTGGGATTGTATATAATGACACATGTAATACCTTGACATGAGCCCATCCACACTGACCATTAGCTTTATTTAATCATGTTGTCTTGTCATTTAACGTGAGGCCTCATCTTAGGGTTACACAGAGGGGCTGAACTACTGCACACTAAAATCAAAGCTTACAGCTCAAATCATGTCTGTATTTAATAACTAAACTATATAAAAGTTGCTATTGCATTTATAATCATACATATTATATACACATGTACGTTTTTCCACAACTGCCAGTAAGTTCTTCAGGTATTCAGAAAAAATAACCACAGATGTACTGTACTCATCTGAAAGACTCACTTTGGAAAAGACAGCATGTAAGCCTTCCCTTGACCCCCGCTTTATTATGGCTCCATAACTTATGGATCCCTCTCAATGAATGAATGAATGAATAAAGATGTGTATCTGTGTCAGGGAAGGCTGGATGGAGGATTTGGTATGTGTAGTCAACTGTTGGTGCCCCCACTGTCTCCAGAGCCTTCATGTGTCTGATAACCATACACAGGGACATGTTGAACTCTTTCTTTAGGAGTATCAAACTTCCTGTGAACAGCTTTTGGCACGTCACCTGTATCATCTTTTTACCTCACAGTGTAGACAGTAATATTAATGAAAACCTCTTAATTGCATTCCACCATTTCCAGGTCATGTGTGCTTGAGATGTTATGGCTCGTTGGTCTAAAGTTATTTCCATGTGTGTTTATGAAATGGAGCCAGCAGGTTTTTTGTGTGAAATGATCTGGCTGTACATACAGGTGCTGAAGTAGAATAAACACCCGATTATGTGACCAATACAAAGAGACTGTTCCCTGGTGTTCAAAGTAAGTCAGATGTCCATCTCTCCCAGGTGGTAACATGTGATCGTAGAGGCTAACCTCTTCAGGAGCGCCATTGTTGTTTAGAACAGTCGACATGCTGACCTAAGCCACGCCCTTAGCTGCCTGTAGCTCCACACAGGACTCTGATTGGTCCAAACCACTGATTGCATTACATGAAGCCTGAGGACACAGGCTGTCTCGTGATCTGAGGAGTTAAAAAGCCCTGAGCAGCGCGTCACTAGCGGTGAGGACGATGTAATGGCTCACTGGAGATGCACATTCATAGCAGCGTTAAAGGTGGTGTGGATACCAGAGCACTTTGGAAAGGGATTCAGAAACACCTCCAGGTTTGCTCTGGCTGCTTTCCACTTGCATTGCATTTTTAATGCATTAACACATTGCAATAACTTTGTTTTTCTTTATCCGGATATGATATCCAGATAACATGTCAATACTAGATGGAAATGGAGCCGTAGGGATCACCTGCTGGACGTCTCTGTTTGAACTGCCACCAAGAAGTTGTGACATATCTCACCAGTAGCTTTTTCATTACATTTTTACTTCCAGTAGTTTCTAGTTAAGGAAAATATGTTTTGCTTAAAAATTCTCAATACATTTTGCTCTATATTTGTTTGTTAACATGCGAGCAGCGAACATGAAGCATGCTCCAGGTTGTGAAGTCAGAGAGAGGCGTGCAGCAGCATTGATTTATCTGACCTCTGAACTTTGAGCAACAAACATTTGGCTCCATCTCCATCGACCAAGTGGTCAAAGAGCAGGTGAACTATGGCAGAAGATTCAAACCAGTTCACCCTGAACAGTCCACCAATGAGACCAAATACTCAGAGTACATTTACTCTGCGGGGTTGACCTTCAGATACCAGTCCAAAGTGTCCAAAGTGTCCAAAGTCGTGGTCCAACAGTCCCTTTAGCCATGTCTTGTCTCCTGGGCAGTTTAGGGACTGGCGTAACACAAAGTATGTAAAATGACATGTCAGATGTAATTACTCCTCTTCCTCTTCACATGTTTACATGTCTCGTCAGAACACATGAACGTCTTTATCTTGTACTGTTCTGCACCCTGTTTGTTTTGTATTTCACCAGCATTAAAATAATTAAGAACATCTTGTCGTCCACCACTGCTCTTATTCTTTCTATAACAGCAACGTTTTCACACTTCAAAGTACAAACTTGCAGAATAACTTCAGGCTAAGTTTAACAGTTGTATATGTTATTTTGAATTCTTCAGGGTTATATTAGTGACTCCATAAACATGGTTTTGTAATTGATATATTTGTAAGTGTATCATAATAAATCATATTTGTACAAATGCCAATATATGTATGTCTTAATCCTGAGTGTGCAATGGGACAAGCACAAGTTTTATTTTGTAGGGAAAGTGTTGCCAAACACCAGGCTGTTCATTTAAGTGTTAAGAAGAGGGTTATTATTGTGCGTGTTTGCGGAGGATAATAAATACAGAAATACATTTTTGGCGCAAAGAAGGAAATGAGTGAATTTCTTTTCTCATTTACATAAATATGCAAAAAACTTCTTCTGTGCTCAAGATGTCCCTCTGCACGCTCCACATTTAAACCAATCACCAACCAACCCCATCACGTTGCCATTGAGTTTGACAGATTATAGTGTTTTTACACTGTTTCCTTCTGGTCCACATGCATGCTGTCAGCCCACTGCTCAGCAGAATACACCGTTAATCCAATGTAGACACACTTCCCTTCTTTTACGCCTGACTGCGTACTTGTTTTTTTCAGACTATTCTAGACTGAACTTAAAGGGGCACTAAAAACAACTGCTAGTTTCCCCACTGGGGATTAATCAAGCTTTCTAATCTGATGAACAGCTGTAGTGGGTTGCCTTGTTCGGGGCAGGTGCTGCTATTATTGGGCCTAATCTGCTGTAGTTCTTCCTTCTCCTTCAGAGCAGTGCAACATGTGTGAACGGAGTCACACGTCCAGGGAGACGACCTCCAGGGACACGACCTCCAGCTTCACTTTAACCCGTCCTGCTGAGATGCTGCTCCCTGCTTCAGACTCTCATGGATCCAGATCAAACTGCTGTGGTGGGACGAGGATGTTTGACTGCCTTCTACTTCGCCTTGTTTTGGCTAATCTGAAGGAATTGTTTTTAGGAACAAAATGTATCTCTTTCTGCATTTAATATGGCAGGTGTAATGCAGAAAAAGAAATCGATTTAGTTTGCACAATGGGGCAATTTCACAATTACAAAGACAAGAAATTACTTTTTTAAAGCTGTTCAAATAGTTTTGAAAGGTTAAACGCCAGATGGATAGATGCAATTATTTAGTTAGATAAAGAATATGTTGTGAATTTTAGAAATGATTACATCTGTATTTTTTCAGTAAATCTTGACTTTCGGTCTTTACAACGCTCTGGAGCTATTGGAAAAGTTGGGATCATATGAGTCGGAAACAATTCTACGCAGTTGCCACTGGAATCTAATTGGGCCTTGGCTAAGCCCCACTGCTACTCCATCAAGCTGTCAGAGCCACCACATCAGTGAACCATCAGTGAACCAGCACCTCAGTGAACCAGAACCAGCACATCAGTGAGCCAGAACCAGCACATCAGTGAACCAGCACATAAGTGAGCCAGAACCAGCACCTGTGAACCAGAACCAGCACATCAGTGAACCAGCACATAAGTGAGCCAGAACCAGCACATCAGTGAACCAGAACCAGCACATCAGTGAACCAGCACATCAGTGAACCAGAACCAGCACATCAGTGAACCAGCACATCACCTGGCGACTGAGACAGAAGACCATAAAAAAGGATCAACAGTGTTGCTGTAAAACCGGTAGATCTTTATTCTCTGTTACAAGCATAACTAGCGTAGCATAGAAGTGCTAACGCTAGCTACTGATATGCTAACCGCTGAGTGAATAAAACGTGGATGTAGTCTCCGTGACGTCACCATGGGTTTGTGAAGAGCTAAAGTAAAGCTTCCCTCCCCCATTTAGGACATGGCATGGTTAAAGTAAGTGTGTTCTGGGAGGATTTGGGTGAATTGACTATTTTAACAAACTTCCATATCTGATCAGAAATGTGCACTAAATATAATAGAAGTGTATTCAGAAGTTGTCCACCATATCAAAGATAGTTCACTCTGGCTGTCTTAAATAAAAGGCTAACATCTGTGTGCCTCAAGTGCTATTATTGGTTTTCATTTCTTTGACCTCTTCATTTGTAAGCAGCTCCCAGCAGCCGTGTCTGTCATTCTACCCCCCCTTCCCCCTCCTGCCTCCCCCTGAGGACCAGGGTGACGGGTCCTTCAGGTAAGGCCTTGATCATGTTCCAGGCCTCAAAGCGAGTCATGTCCTGCAGACTGATTCCCTGGACCTGGAGCAGTTGGTCTCCATGCTGCAGACCGCTCTGCTCTGCTGCTCCACCTGGAACACACACACACAGAGAGACGGGCAACACTGTTGGCCTGGGTGTCTTTCACATGAGAGGATAGCTACTAACCTGGGTGTCTTTCACATGAGAGGATAGCTGCTAACCTGGGTGTGTTTCACATGAGAGGATAGCTGCTAACCTGGATGTCTTTCACATGGGAGGATAGCTACTAACCTGGGTGTCTTTCACATGGGAGGATAGCTGCTAACCTGGATGTCTTTCACATGAGAGGATAGCTACTAACCTGGGTGTCTTTCACATGGGAGGATAGCTGCTAACCTGGATGTCTTTCAGATGGGAGGATAGCTGCTAACCTGGATGTCTTTCACATGGGAGGATAGCTGCTAACCTGGATGTCTTTCAGATGGGAGGATAGCTGCTAACCTGGATGTCTTTCACATGGGAGGATAGCTGCTAACCTGGGTGTCTTTCACATGGGAGGATAGCTACTAACCTGGGTGTCTTTCACATGAGAGGATAGCTGCTAACCTGGGTGTCTTTCACATGGGAGGATAGCTACTAACCTGGGTGTCTTTCACATGAGAGGATAGCTGCTAACCTGGGTGTCTTTCACATGGGAGGATAGCTGCTAACCTGGATGTCTTTCACATGAGAGGATAGCTACTAACCTGGGTGTCTTTCACATGGGAGGATAGCTACTAACCTGGGTGTCTTTCACATGAGAGGATAGCTACTAACCTGGGTGTCTTTCACATGAGAGGATAGCTGCTAACCTGGATGTCTTTCACATGGGAGGATAGCTGCTAACCTGGGTGTCTTTCACATGAGAGGATAGCTGCTAACCTGGATGTCTTTCACATGGGAGGATAGCTGCTAACCTGGGTGTCTTTCAGATGGGAGGATAGCTGCTAACCTGGGTGTCTTTCACATGGGAGGATAGCTGCTAACCTGGGTGTCTTTCACATGAGAGGATAGCTACTAACCTGGGTGTCTTTCACATGAGAGGATAGCTACTAACCTGGGTGTCTTTCACATGAGAGGATAGCTACTAACCTGGGTGTCTTTCACATGGGAGGATATCTGCTAACCTGGGTGTCAGTACAGGTAAAACCACCCAACTTATTTGTTCACTATTTTTGTTTCCACCAGTGAAAATGTACAGAAGCCCTGAGAGGTAAGTGAAAAAGAGTTTTCTCTCCTGTGTTTGACTCAACAACAGGTGGAAAAAGAGATTTTTCCAGGATTATCTTTCTGAATTACTTCACTTTCATCTGTGAAAACAGAAAGTTTAGCCAAGCAATTCTTTTGTCAGAATCATTTGCAGTGTTTGTTGTTGTAATACTCATTCCGGTCACCGGAGGCTGAAGTGCACTACGACCCCATGTTCTACCTAAAAGCACTCCTGTTTGCTTCCAGGTGAGTTTGAATTACTCCATGTACTCTAAACACAAGGTACTTATATTGCGTGTTAGCAAATTATGTAACATTATTGTCATGTTTTATTTAGACAGAAATGTATTTTAATCAATGCTAATCTGCCATCGGGGAAATATGAATGGCCAAACTTTGAGCTAAACAATTTAGACCCGACCTAGAAAATAGATCACCGGAATGTTTTTGCCTTTCAGGGCTTCTGTAAAATTGTGTTTCTACTGACAAGCTGACTGACCAAGCATTCAGTTCAGTAGTTTACAGTCGTATAGTTGCTGCTAACTAGTACTCCTGTCTGAAGCAGTTTTGAAAATGATTTGGCCCCAGTAACGAATCACGTCCTCTCCTCAAAACATGTTTTCTCTCCTGTCTGTGACTGATTCACAGAACTGTCAGAGTTGACCTTTCTGACCCCTTTAGTAAACAAACTGAGTAGTGCTGGTTACGTTTGAATGTTTGGGGAATTAGTTTATTGTAAATAGAAGGAAATCAGTGTACCTGTAAAGATCCTGTTGATGACTAAAGGTCTGTCTCCATGGATTGAGCCTTTCCCTCCCTCGAGAGTAAAGCCAACTCCTCCAGCTGCTTTCTCCAGCTCCACACTCAGCGGCGCTCCCTGCTCCTCCACTGCAACACAAAACACAACTTCCGTGTCCAGATCTTAATCGATGTCCTTCAATGTGGAACCTTTTCGGCCGAGGTGAGCCACAGGACTCACCTGCAGGGTTGGGCTCTTCGCTCCCGAAGCTTCCTCCCTCTCTCTCTTCGTCGTCTGCTCTCTTGCAGACGACCACCACCGCCTGCTGCAGACAGCGGGCCTGACGCAGAGCCGCGATGGCGTCGGCGTGTGTGACGCCGCGCAGTGTGTGTCCGTTTATAGACAACACCTCATCTCCTTTCTCAATGGTGCCTTCCTGAGCTGCCAGGCCGCTGTGAAACACTTTGTGGACCTGGACCAAGACAATGAGGGTCTCACTCAGGAGATTCAACGAGCGTGTGCACAGTTTCTGTCAGTAAAGTTTATTTAGCACTTTTCAAACAGCAAGATCATAAAGTGCTTTACGAGAATAAAAAGGAATATTGTTATAAAACCGTGAAACAGGAAAGAAATAAACAATATGACATGCAGAGAAGTGGTAGCGACTTATTTGATTTGTTTTTGGTCAAATTGAGTCTTTTTGTGATATGTGTATGTCACAATACCAAAATGGAGTGTAAATACCCTGTTTGAGTAAGAAAACTGTTTTTTGAAAGCTGTGGACATTGAATGGTTTTTTTTCTGATTTTTCAGCGCAAATAAAGGCATCCAATCATGCTTTTGAAAAATGAGTTGAGTTTAACTTAATGAGTAAAACAGCAACATGGAGGCCCCGTAGTCCCTACCAGAGCCACAATCTGGATTGTTGCTTTCAACCTTGACAAAGACAGCGCACACCAGATCCACGTTTTATGTTCTTACCTTTCACAATGAAAGCCCGAGACATATACATGGCCTACATGTCTCTCTCTCTCTCTCTCTGTCTCTCTCCATAATCTTTTTTCTCTCTCTCGATCATCTTCTCTCTCTGTCTCTCTCTCTCTCTTCTCTCTCCATCATCTTCTCTCTCTGTCTCTCTCTCTCTCCATCATCTTCTCTCTCTGTCTCTCTCTCTCTCTCCATCATCTTCTCTCTCTCTATATATCATCTTCTCTCTCTCTCTATCTCTATCTCTCTATCTCTCTATCATCTTCTGTCTCTCTCTCTCTCTCTCCCCCCCCCTCTCTTTTCACCAATAATAAAATGAGTTGTTCAATGTTGGAGCCATGCAGTAAAGTAAAGGATGCAACATGAGGTTTGGAGAATGAAATCAAACTGCCCTTACAATCACGAGGAAGAGAACTGTAGGCTGTTTTATATTTTAAATCATAATATATAGAATCACATCTTAGCCTTAACTTCCTTCTCTACCAAAAAATTGATTTGTGTTTTTTCCCACTGGACTTTTACGCTCTGCCATTTCTCTGCTACTCTTCCCGCTGTGATTCACTCAGTGCTGATGACCCAACAGAACCACTGGTTCTGTGGTTTTGTGCTATAGAAGCAAACAAACAAACCACAAGATTTTATGATAGCATATATATAATTTTAGCATGATTTCAAAAGCTAAACTACTAATCTGCTGATCGTGTAATCTGCTCAGGAAGTGATATAATTGGTCTGTGTTTAACACCATGTACATATATAACCTCTTTATGCAAATCAACACGTATGCACATCTGTGCGGGCATGTTCCCTCATCCAAAGCTGTTAAAACTGCTGTGCTTCTATCGGAGTCTGTGTACTTTGTCAGTTTATTAAGTTTCATAAAAAGTGTGTGACAGTAATCCCACAGTAATAGGCCCAAAATCAATAAAGTACAGTCCTGTAGCAACCTGTTGGTCTTTATTCATAATAACATGCAGCTGATTAGCAGTCCAATAATACTAATGGGTCTGATAATGAATTTCCTCAAGAACCTTGCGACACTTGATATGAATTTAATTTATTTTTACAACCAGAGGAGTCGCCCCCTGATGGCCATTAGAAAGAATGCTGGTTTAAGGTACTTCAGCTTGAGCTGCTGCTGGTAAAGATGTATTAGTAAATCATTTAATACCAGACAATCATATTGATTTATTTTGTCTTACTGAAACCTGGCTGTGTGAAGAATATATCAGCCTAAATGAATCAACTCCTCCAAGTCATATTAATACTCATATTCCTCGAGGCACCGGCCGAGGAGGTGGAGTAGCAGCTATCTTTGACTCAAGCCTACTAATAAACCCTAAACCTAAATTAAACTACAACTCATTTGAAAGCCTTGTTGTTAATCTTTCACATCCAACCTGGAAAACAATACAGCCAATTCTATTTGTCATAGTGTACCAGGCCCCAGGTCCGTATTCTGAATTTCCATCTGAAATTTTCAGAGTTTTTATCAAGTTTACTCCTTAAAACTGCTAAGTTTAGTCCATCCCAGATTGATCATCTGGTCGATAGTGCTACAGGCTCACTGAGACTGACACTAGACTATATTGCCCCTCTAAAAAAGAAGATAATAAAACAGAGGAGGTTCGCTCCATGGTATAACCCTCAAACCTGCAAAATAAAACAAACATCGCGAAAGCTTGAAAGGATATGGCGTTCCACCAATTTAGAAGAATCTCAGTTAGGGTCTTCTACCTGTTTCTTAGACCCCATCCCGACGAGGCTGCTTAAATAAGTTTTAGCTTTAATAAGCACTTCTTTACTCAATATTATCAATCTGTCATTACTAACAGACCATGTACCACAGTCCTTCAAAGTATTACCTTTAGTTAGTACCTCTCTACTAGATATTATCAATCTGTCTTTACTAACAGGCCATGTACCACAGTCTTTTAAAGTAGCTGTAATTAAACCTCTTCTCAAGAAGCCCACTCTTGATCCAGAGGTGTTGGCTAACTATAGACCGATCTCTAACCTTCCCTTCCTCTCTAAGATCCTTGAGAAAGTAGTTACAAATCAGTTGTGTGACTTTCTACAGAACAATAGTTTATTTGAGGACTTTCAGTCAGGATTTAGAAAACTAGCTATAGCTTATTACCCCACTAGAGAGCGTATAGTAGCATATTACTCCACTAGAGAGCTCATAGTACCATATTACCCCACTAGAGAGCTTATAGTAGCATATTACCCCACTAGAGAGCTCATAATACCATTTTACCCTACTAGAGAGCTCATAGTACCATATTACCCCACTAGAGACCTCATAGTACCATATTACCCCACTAGAGAGCTCATAGTACCATATTACTCCACTAGAAAGCTCATAGTACCATATTACCACACTAGAGAGATTATAGTACCATATTACCCCACTAGAGAGCTCATAGTACCATATTACCTCACTATAGAGATTATAGTACCATATTATCCCACTAGAGAGTTTATAGTACCATATTACCCCACTAGAGAGCTTACAGTACCATATTACCTCACTATAGAGATTATAGTACCATATTACCTCACTATAGAGATTATAGTACCATATTACCCCACTAGAGAGCTGACAGTACCATATTACCCCACTAGAGCGCTGCGCTCACTGAATGCGGGGCTACATGTGATTCCTAGAGTCTTAAAAAGTAGGATGGGAGCCAGAGCCTTCAGCTATCAAGCTCCTCTTCTATGGAACCAGCTTCCACTTTCAGTCCAGGGGGCAGACACAGTGACCACATTTATGAGTAGACTTAAGACTTTCCTCTTTGATAGCGCTTATAGAGAGACAAGGCACATTTATTTATACAGCACATTTCAGTACAGGGTAACTAAATAAGAGCTTTTTGTATAGCTCAAAATCTAAAATTTGCCTCAGAGGGCTTTACAATCTGTACACATACGACATCCTCTGACCTTTGACCCTTACATCGCAACAGAAAAAAAACCTTCACAGGAGAAAAAGGGAAGACACATTTCCAATCTGAAATGAATGACTACTAATATAGAGTGCTGCTTACTGTGGTAGCTTTGCTCTCCAGGTCAGAACCTCCAGCGATGCTGAAGCCCAGACCAGCTCCCTCCTCTTTATGTAGAATCACAACATGGATGTCCAGCAGTTGCTATGGAAAAATATGCACAGTTACTACTGCAGTGTATTCATTCTTTATGTGTGTCTTATTGTGTTTATATATATACGTATGTGTGTATATATATATGTATGTATATATATGTGTGTGTATATATATACGTATATCTGTGTATCTTGTATATGTGAGTATTTATATATATATATATATATATATATATATGTATATATATATGTGTATATACATATATATGTATATAAATATGTACTGTATATATATACATATATATGTATATAAATATGTATGGTATATATGTATATATATATATATATATATATATATATATGTATGTATGTATAAATGTGTGTGTATATATATATATATATATATATATATATATATACACATATATACCGTACATATTTAGATACATATATATATATATACAGTACATATTTATATACATATATATGTATATATACATAATATATACATATTTTTCTTATTTTAAATAAAGCAGTCAATATACGGTTAAAGTGCAGACTTTCAGCCTTATTTCAATGGATATAACAAAAATATGGCATTAACTGTTTAGTAATTACATTTTTACACAGTCCCCCACATTTTCAGAGGCTCAAAACTCAGCGTTTGGTGATAACTTTGGGTGGAAGACTTCAGGCAATCATTGACTGGAAAGGATTTTCCTCCAAGTATTAAACATGGTCATTATATTCACTAGTATGTTAGTTTGTCCAATTACGTCTGAGCCTCTGAAAATGTGGGGGACTGTGTAACAATGTAATTCCTAAACAGTTAATGCCATATTTTTGTTACATCCATTGAAATAAAGCTGAAAGTCTACACTTCATCCACATATTGACTACTTTATTTTAAATCCATTGCAGTCGTGTAAATTGTGTCATAGTCCAAATACTTCTGGCCCTGACTGTATACACGTGTATATATAGTACTTACTACAACTAGGCCTAGAATATCAAGTAAAATATTCTTTAAATTGTTTATTATAATTGGATGCTCTCTATGTCCTCAGGAATGTGAACGATTGTAAAAACCACAAAGTTGGGGTCATGAACATTGTAGACTCAGCGTTAACGATTTGAGTCTTCTCTGCTCTGAGTATGTCCAGACACATGGTCACTGGAGTGTTCAACCATTAAGTGAGCTACAGGTTAGAGCAGTTCCTGAAAGAAGTTTATTAGTTCAGATACATGAATTGTCAAAGACATTTCAGTTTTTAAATTTCATTGCTGAAGCTGTCTTGTAACAAGTTGAAGTTCTGTCAGCTTTCTCACCTTCAGCGTCTCTTCGTCCAGACCTTTGACTTCCTGAATCATCCTCTGTATTTCCTGTGAGGGGATGGCTGAGATGACAGAGTGAGCACAAGCAGAAGTGACTGCTGTCTCGTCGTGACACCCCCCCTCCCCTCGCTCAATGGTACACTCCCTCAGTGTGGCCAAGCTGTGTTTAAATGATGAAAAGACATCAGAGATGAGGATGTAAAGTCAGTTACACCCTTCTGAGCATTTTGCATGGTAGCAGTGTGTAACTGAGCTGCAATTAACATTTCTTCCGACAATTGAATACTTTGTCACTGCTTCTCTAGTAAAACAGGAAGTGTCAGTTTTTTTTCAACCTGAACCACTTCCTTATGAATACAAACCATGTCCTGTATGCTTTCAGGTGGTGAGTCCTTGTTTAAATAATGAAGCACTACATGTCGTGCTAACCCAGACCTCTTAGTGTAAGTCTTACCTGACAGAGAATCCTCTGTCGGGGCTGTCCAGGGCATGCTCAGACCACCGAGGGTTAGTAAAGTCCACAGCAGAGGAGTCCTGCAGGTTTGGGGAGCGAGGGTTTTCATGGCAGGGGTACGTGGGTAGAGAGCGCATCAGCGCCAGTGAAACCTGGAACAAAAACAACACACAGAATAGAGTAAGATACAATTAAAATTGTATGAAAGGGTTAAAGTTCTAAGAAGAAAACCCAGACAACTCCCGGACCGGACAACGCGGTGGTAGATCAGAATCAGAAAGTAGTGTTTGACTCTTAATGGATCATAATTTACTAAATGAACATAATGCTGTATTGAAGAAGACTCAAAACTAGAGATTGAGACATAAAATAGGGAAGAAGTGGACGTAGTCACTGTGACATCACCTATTGGTTTGAGTACTATGTTTTTGAAGTCTCGAGTTTGGCATTTTAGCCATCGCCATCTTGTTTTTGCAACCAGAAGGGACACGGGAGCGTACAACCGGACGCTAATCAAGACATTTTTAGACAATCAAAAATGTTACAATTAACATGATGAAGTGAAAATACACTGTGAACTGATTAAAGTTGTAAGAGGAAAACTTTCAGACCAGACAACGCCGTGGTAGAGACCTGTCAATCACAAGGTAGAAAACAAACTGGAGATTGAGACCATAAACTCATGTTGATAATGTTTACTGAGGGAATAAATCAAGAGAGAAGTAGAGTCATTTTCTCATAGACTTCTATGCAACCAGAGGAGTCGCCCCTGGTGGTCAGGAGAGAGAATGCAGTTTTAACACATGAAGCTTTGACTTCTATACAACCAGAGGAGTCGCCCCCTGGTGGTCAGGAGAGAGAATGCAGTTTTAACACATGAAGCTTTGACTTCTATACAACCAGAGGAGTCGCCCCCTGGTGGTCAGGAGAGAGAATGCAGCTTTAACACATGAAGCTTTGGCTTCACTTTTCAGAACTGGAGGTTCTGCCTGTAACTTACCGCCACAAAAAGTGGTTTAGATCATCTGGATCAATTGTTACTTTTACAACCCTGTGATCTCACTCATTTTGACCCATTAGACTTTGTTATAGCATTGTTGCCATATTCCTGGGAATTGTAGACAAAACTACATTAAAATAAATCAAATAAATAAATAACTTGAAATAATGTTCACATGTCACATAAGGACATGACCATCGTTCCTCACATGAGAAATTACCTGGTTACTAAAGGCGAGGATTTTCCCTAAACTCTCTCCCTCCAGGTCTGCCAAAGGGTGACTCTCTGTGGGTGGAACAGCGCTCAGAGTTGTGCTCTGCAGCGTTCCTTGGCTTTGTGCTCCATCTTCCTCTGTCCCCTCTGGAGGACTTTCCCCCTCAACTTTATTGGATCTCACAGATGTCGTAGAGGGTACTTTGCACTCTGCGGATCTGTTAAGATCCACTCTTTCTAGCTCAGACTCCTGCTTTGTTGGAAAGATATTACTCTCATCATGGACTTGAGCTGAATGAGAATCATGTGTCCCTGAGTCCAGATCAGTGCTGAAGGTGTCAGAAAGTGGGAGATCTGTGGGGGATTGGATAGAGGGAGGTTCATCATCAAAAGACTTCGCTGGTGTTTGACTACAAGCTTCAGAAGAGGATAAGTTGATAGCAGAGGGTGTAGCAGACACAATTTTGTTGTTTGTCTCCCTAACAGATGCAGACTGGTTTGCCTGGATCTCTTCTGGGATTTCATGTTTGCCCTTCCCATAATCTCCATGTGAGGCAGGGTGACTCTTGGACTCTGTCTCCAGAGGAAGAGAGTTGGAAGGGGCCACAGGCCTCCTGTCACCCCCCTTTTCTGGAACCTCTGGACTGGAAAAAGTCTCAAATGAGTGGATCTTTTGTTTGATTGACAGGTTGGCTGCAGAAGAGATAGATCTGACACCGAAGCTTCTGTTGAAGCCCACAGCAGACCTCTGCTCTGCAGGTTTCGCTTGCTTCTTCTGGTCCTGCTCATCCCGAATTTTCCTCAGACTCTTGCGAAACCAGACAGGCTTGGGTGCCACCGGGGGGCCCAACTTTGCTCCTGAAGGAGTTTCCAATGTGTTTTCAGGGGTCATGTCGGACGAAGGCTCTGAAGTCCCATCAGTGGCTGAGCCATTGAGCTTGGACATGTTCTCTTCGTCACTCATGGTGGCCGGCTTGCTGTGGATGTTGATAGGCTGTGTTCTTCCTGCAGCGCGGTGACGGTGCTGGATCTTGGTCAGCTCTTCAGGGGAGCTGTCTGAAAGGCGAACCCAAGGATCCTGAAGCTGTTCTTGGGCGTGTTGGTCGATACGAGCCTGCCTCCTCAGAGCTCCTCTCTTCGGCTGTGAGCAGAGCACAGCTGATGAATCACCTGTCCACACAACACAGAAGAAAGTAGAAAAGTCTAAGAGGTAGTTTTGTGTTTCAAACATGTTCATGTCTTGAATTTAGGAATAGATATTACTGTGTATTCACACTGAACTACATGATAGTCCAGGCCTCTGCTTGTATTAATTAAGGTTCAAAGGGTTATTTCATGCATTCAATTACATTCCTATCAAACTATTAAAAAAACAATTATAATAAAACAGGTTATTGTGGAAGTAAAATAATACAAGACTGGGAGTCTCCAGCCATGTTTAAGCCCCGACAACTTTGGTCTGACCAAAGCAAGTGATCATCTGCATTGCTGTCAACCGAGTCGCCAAAAATGTTGACATTGTACGGTAATGACGTTTCTGAACCAAAAATATGTTTCATAAATACGTTTTATATCAACCTTGTATCACGCCTGTAGAAACATATAATATCGAGTGGTTAACGTTGTGAAATGATTGGTTAGGTTTATGCAACACACTTGGTTAAGCACGCTGTACTACGCCTTAGTACAACTCATCTCGACACCGCAGCCTGCACCAACTACTATGTAGTACAACGACCTACGTCACTTGCTATGACCAAATGCAGAAATGCCCACACTTAATGCATCCATGGTTTGCTGAAACGTACAATGCCTTACGCCTGGGCTGTTGCCCCAGTTGGGCTCTGTCATCGGATTGAATTCTATTTACTGGCACATAAGAACCCTGCCCCAAACAGGAAGTGGAACCTCAGTAGCTTTCCACTGAAATACTGATAACCACAGCACCAAGATCAGCTTGCTGTCACTTTGTCGAATCAAAGTGCCTGATTATTCAGCTAGTTCTGAAGTTGCATTCAGGTGCTAAATTGTAAGATAGTAGTACTTATCTCCTACCTGTGTGTAGTCTGTTGTTGGTGCAGGCTACAGGATGAGTGAAATCTTCCTTGATCCCCTCTGACTCTTCTCTTATTCGTTCTCCTTCCTGCTACACAAACAGGAAGTATTGTGTCACGACAGCTTCTCTTGTATCAACCACAGAGAGGTGCAATAATGTGCCCTGCTTCCGTTCAGACATTCATCCACATAACTGCTACTGCTTTCACAAAATTTGATTGAGTGAGCAACAGGCCCATAAAGTAAGCAACAAGCGTGATGCATACAGCCAGTGGCCAAATGAAGCTTTTTGAGGAGGGGGAGGCCTTGTCCAATGAGATTGGGGGGTTTAGTAAAGGTGGGATAGTTACCACAGACCACACTTAACAGTTTTGATAGGGACTATTTCTTCAGTATAGAGTTGTTCCAATGAAAACTGTGGCCTTTGTGCTCTGTGGCTGTGGATTGTCTAGCGTATCAATGGCACCGTTTCTAGCAAGAGCTTTTTTTTAATGCTGTACCTCAAAATATATTTAATTCAGCACCATTGTATTGTTGAAATTCAGGAGACAGATATCTCAAATTTAATTAAACTATCTAAATGACCAGATGCCACTAAGGTGAAGCGAGAATATTACAATTTGTATTGTTTTATTTATTGGTTATGTAGATGAAGCAACCATTTTTATGAATTTGATGGAAAAAAGACAAATATAATTGCAAGCAGTAAAACTGAAATCTCCCTGCAATAATCCACTTGACAATACATCTAAATTAAAATAAAATAAAAAAAATGTATCGGCAATAAAAAACAAAAACAAATGTGAGAGTTGGCAACGCTGCAACACTGAAGGAAGGTAGCTGAGCTCTGGGTGGGACCTGGATGTCGCGAGGCAGAGCTCCAGTGGGCTCCAGACAGGCACATGACATGCACTGCTTTCATGCTGACATGCACACACACAGACATATGTAAAAGCACGCATGAGAAGCACGACTGCAACATAAGGTATTTTAGGCACCATATTATATTCTAACACCTGAGTTTTCAAAGCCAGTTGTACACAGTATGTGTACACGTTTACAACATCAACGTGTCACACAACACCAATTAGTTTGAAATGTTGATCATTTGTTCAGTTGTAGGTTGAAAGAGAGACAATATCGATTACTGTGAATGTATTTCTCCAATGTCACATTATACTGGTCAGTAAAATGTGGTCTACACAAAGAAGCATTCAATTTTTCTTATGAAATGGCATGAATATGGAACTATGTAGACTGTGTGCTGCCAACAAGAAGCTTCCAGGGAGCAGTTCTCTACATTAATGTAAAATAAGAGTGTGCATCAGACCTTATACAACCCAGTTTTAAACTAGAAATCACCGTTAAAATTCCCATTGGTACTCACGGGGAGGCCCAATGTTCTTGTCTGAAAGGGTTGTACAACCATGTGTAATTATGACAGCCTCCACTCGGATAGCTTTCCACAAGATAGTAAGTAAGTAATAGTACGTTTTCCAAATGGCTTATAACTGATTTATCAAGCATTTACCCTTTTTTAAGCCCTTGGATCCAATTCATAAACCAATAAAAGGGGTGCTTTATTAGAGTAGTGCCAGTAAGCTACAGCAATTTAACACTCTGACACTAGGTTGATAGCTTTACGTTTCCTTAAATCATAAAAAGCCAAAGGTGTTCAGCATGCCTTCACTAGCAAAACACTGGAAGCCACATCATTTCACATACATTCCTTAAGAGTAACCTCAGGATCTTTCTCAAGGCCTTGTACATACTGCTGAAGAACTGCCGGCAGTGGAAGGAGAGCAGTGTGTTACATGTCACTCTTATCAGAAGAAGCATGATTAGTACATTGATGGAAACATGATTAATCTAATGGGGATGAGTACATTGAGAAAGTAGCAGTCTCCCTGTCATCTTAGTGTGGAAGTGAAATACACAGACTGTGATGCAGATGTTCTCAGACATACTTTCAATATCTTGTTGTGGCCACTGAACTGAGATACTGTTTGATAAAACAAATGAGCTTTCTGGGCAGCTTCTCTCAGACGGCACTCGCTTGTTACAGCCGCAGCCGAAGCCCTCAGTGTCTCACCCTATTAGTTTGTTTTTAATATAGAACATAGTTAGATTGGTTACCATATGCCCATCCCACTTCCTGATTAGCATCTGAAGAATCCTGATTGGAGCAGCATCTGGTCAAGCTCTCCAATCCAGTCGATGCAAGTTTTATTTATTTATGTATATATATTGGAGAGTGATGGGTGATTGTGATGTGTATTTTCTTCAGATTTGTTTTATACTTGTTGACACTGAAATGGCAAACATTAGAATAAAACAAAAGCTATCTGACCAACAGCTGAAAGATCCAAACGAAGGGTCTGGGTCTGGATTGGTTTGGGACATTCTCTTTTTCTTTTCCTGACGTTGACAGATGGCTGCGTCCATGCACGTGTTGCAATGCCCACTGATTAACAGCAAAGAAATGTAGCAATGCAACAGCAAGGTGCTTGTAAGCAATATGGATAAAAACAAGTGTTTTGTCAAATTACCACTGGGTACCCTCAAAGCAATGCCTGACTAGTCAAGGGATAATTGAAAATGTGTGACATAGTAGATACATGTATAATCATAGAAAAATAATAATAAAATCCACAAGACTAAATACTAGCAAATGTGCAAAAAGTGTAGAGCAGCTGTATTTAGAGTGGAGTACCTGGCAGCTGGTGTGTGGTGGCGACTCCAGTCCTCCATCTCCAACCGGGGATCCTCTACTGGAGCCACTGGAGTCTCCATTATAACCCTCCTCACTGGTCACATCCTGAGGCCAGCAGTACCCACGTGGAGCAGCACGCGCCCTGCAGGTGGACTACAGACACACAGCTCTATTACAGGCATTAAGGTTTAAAACAGTCAGAAATTGAACCAACATTATCAAAAGAATGTGAAGAAGTAACAGTCTGGACATAATGCTATGTGATATGGGACAGATTTATTGTGCTACAGAGATATCTACTGCCAATCAGCAAGGTTTCCTGAAACACCACTTGTTCCTTCAGAGGCCATAGTGAGTCACTGCAGCATCAAGTCTGAAGAGTAGAGCTGCTCCAGGGCTTGTCAATAAAACATTCATGGTCTGAGTGAATTTTGATGTTTGTTTATTAAATTGAAACTGGCAGAAACACGAATACAACTCGCACCTTTGCCTCGTCCTCCCCACCGCCAAGAGGAGCATTCAGCAGCTCAAATTCAGCCAGCTTAGCCCAGCACTGGGGCTAAACCTGGGGGGGTAAACCTGGGGGGCTAAACCTGGGGGGTAAACCTGTGGGGCTAAACCTGGGGGGTAAACCTGGGGGGTTGTGGGGCTAAACCTGGGGGGTAAACCTTCAGGGGTAAACCTGGTGGGTAAACCTGGGGGCTGCCCTGCCGACCGCTCTTATCCTGCTGGCGTGGCCTCCTGGCTCTGGGAAGGACGAGATGAAGGTGTGGCTCCTTTTCTTGTTTCTGCCACTTTGGCATAATATAATGATAGAAAGGCTATTTCAACTGTATGATGGCACTTTGAATTTCCAGGACCAATATTAATGGGTATATACTGTATATCGACTGACAAGACCACTCATTTGGAATTTGTGTGAGTGTGAGTGTGTGTGTGTGTGTGTGTGTGTGTGTGTGTGTGTGTGTAGGTGTGTGTGTGTGTGTGAGACCTGGTCTCCTCCCGGCTTCCTCTTGATTATGATTCACCTGCCCAGTCAACCCAGCTTCCATCAACTCATCACTCAACAGTATATCTACCCCAGTTCTTCATCCACTCTTCGCCACATCGTTGTTACAACCTCCGTGTTTGCATCATCCTCCCGGTTCCCCCGTCTGCCTGCCCTTTCTTGTCCTGCCCGGTTTCCACCCTTGCCCTCCTGTCCTCGGATTCCCCGTTGTTCCATAACAGTTTCTCCTTTGTGTCCTCCCGGAAATAAAACCATTACGTTCATACTCTCTGGTCTGTGTCTGCGTTTGGGTCCGCCACCACACCCCGTGGCACCCCAGCCCCCATGCATTGATGGATGGATTTATTATTATTAGTTGCATTACTATTACTATTGCCAATACTATTACTGCTTTTATTATCATTATTATTCTACTATATCCACTGTTGCTGTTATTTATGGTAGTAGTAACTTTTTCATCATGCTTACTACTCTCATATGAATAATTTCTGTCATATTCATAGAATGTGTTGTAACTCTGTTATGCTGTTCATTCTGTACACATGACATCTATTGTCCTTCTGTCCATCCTGATAGAGGATCCTCCTCTGTTGCTCTCCTGAAGGTTTCTTCCCTTTTTCTCCCCGTTAAAAGTTTTTTTGGGGGTGTTTTTCCTGTTCTGATGTGAGGGTCAAAGGTCAGAGGATGTCGTAAGTGTACAGATTGTAAAGCTCCCTGAGGTAATTTATTTATTTTGGGCTATAAAAAATAAATTGAATTGAATTGAATGGATGGATGGGTTACCTTGTAGCCCTTTGAGGCCAGATCCAGGGCCTGCTGACTGGACAGGTTGGCAGCAGCAGAGTTGTACGGGAGGTTATAGTCTTCATCAGGATACACGGGCACTGACAGTCTGTTGTCAGACCATGTCTCTCTCATAGACTACACAACAAGAATGGGACAGGATGAGATGAGAAACAGTTCATTTCAAAATAGGAGATTACTTGGATTCTGATAGATTTCCGAGAAGTAAGCGTTCGTCTGATCCCATAAACTGTATTTGGAACCCTCTCCATACAACCTGCCGCATGTTTGGTTACCTTGGGTGTGTCTAGGCTGTGGACGCGGGCTGATGGCTTATGGTGTGTGCTGTGAGGGCTGTGTATGGTGAGGCAGTGGTTGTGACCGTTGGTGTTGTCGCTGCAGGAGCGGGTCATGGTCTTCTGTGCTCGTCGAACCGTCAGCTGACTGAAACTCCTCTCCAGACAACGCTCACATCTGTGCCGGCTGTGAGAGCAAGACTCCGGTCTACGCAGCCCTGGGACAAAAGATAAAATGATTAAAAAAAACAATAAAGTTATAATAAAATTATGATGAAAACTAGAGACCCATTCCTTGAGAAAAATGTGTGATGCTGATTAATATGGCAATAGACAAGATTTTTGCTTTAACTTTAACTTTAACTCAAAAGTGAACTTGATTTCACAAAGTGATGGCTGTATAACGACACCATCGGCGTTTGGATCGGTTCCCTTGAAGTCTGGCTTTCACTGTGCCGCTCTGTCTGCCTGCTACAATCTCAGGGAGAACGAAGGCTCCATTCACGGCACAAAGGAAGTGCATCAGCTATGGTCCAACCAAAAGTTACTATACCCAGTAGCAGAAATGATGGACAGTGGAACAACCACAGTAACTATGGAAAACAAAATGCAGTGCTCTGACTTTTTCCCTAAGAAAGTAGCTAGCTAACCCAAAACATCTGGATCAGATGTGATCAGCTGATCCAGATGTGATCAGTAGGTTTTAACAGCTGGAGACATTTTGGTTCACTGTACTTATACTAATAAAGACAGTTATCATCACTGTACTAATACTAATAAAGACACCGTTATCATCACTGTACTAATACTAATAAAGACTTGTTATCATCACTGCACTAATAAATACATAGTTATCACTTTACTAATACTAAGAAAAAGTTATCATCACTGTATTAATACTAATTTAGACAGTTGTCATCACTGTACTAATACTAATAAAGACACAGTTATCATCACTGTATTAATACTAATAAAGACAGTTATCATCACTGTATTAATACTAATAAAGACAAAGTTATCATCACTGTACTAATACTAATAAAGACAAAGTTATCATCACTGTACTAATACTAATAAAGACACAGTTATCATCACTGTACTAATACTAATAAAGACAGTTATCATCACTGTACTTATACTAATAAAAACGTAGTTATCATCACTGTATTAATACTAATAAAGACAAAGTTATCATCACTGTACTAATACTAATAAAGACAAAGTTATCATCACTGTATTAATACTAATAAAGACACAGTTATCATCACTGTACTAATACTAATAAAGACAGTTATCATCACTGTACTAATACTAATAAAGACAGTTATCACTGTATTAATAATAAAGACACAGTTATCACCACTAACAGAGTAGAGATGTTTTCTCTCTGTAGTTTGTTACCTGTTAAACAAACTGCATTGAGTATTTATATACAGGGTGTGGTATTTATACTGTGTTCTGTTGTTTATAAACAAAGCATCAATTTCTACCGGCGTAATGCATTTGTCTGATTTATGAATTATTTGCCTCTGTGTGTTTTGAAATTCTGATTGTGACGTCATTAATAAATAACCCAGAATATGATTATGGTTTCTCTTGAACACTGGAATTAATTTATTAGGCTCAATGTTTCAGGTTAAACTTAAATGATATAACTCCTCAAACCCGACACTCAGGAATAATCAGCCTCACGTGACTGAATGGAAATGATAAATTATGTAAAAAGTGTTTCCTCTCTCCAGCTCTCTCTGATTTTAATAATATCCATAATAAAAGTTATTGAGGGAATTAACAGATCAAGAAAAGACATTTCTAATAAATTAATAAAGTTGTTTGTGATCCTTTTGTTGTTATGACCTACAATGAACATATATTTTAACTAGATGGTGAATCAGAAAACAAATCAAATATATAAAGAGCTTAATCTGTGATCTGTCTTCACTCTGGTATGAAACTCCAGCGATCAGTCCGGGGGCGTGTCCAGCGTTAAAACACTTCCTGGAAGCCTGCTCTCGTGCATCCTCGCTCATGGCTCCTCAGAGATCCCTCCTCGCTCCTCGCTCCTCAGATCAGAATTAAGAGCTTTGGGACGGCTGTCAAGATGGCGGCTCAGAACAACTTCCTGTTCAAGCGAGGAGCGAGGAGATGATTAATAAGAGACTTGGGATGTACCCTTTGTCTCCGTACTGCTGGCAGAGGAGACTGAGATTACTCTTAGCACAATATAAACATCGAACAAAAAGTTTGGAAATTTGCGTTTGGTAGATTATGTCTCTGTTGTAACAATGCTTCTTGGCAATAAATTGTATACCGTTGGAAAGCCTGTTTATTTCCTTTTTAAACGGTGCCCCATTTGTAAGGAGCATGCATTAGTGGGATGAGCAGCACAGCTGAGTATGTGGGTTGCGCCCATGAAAAATTTACCAAATCTTCTCTGCCAATGCCAAACAGCTTATTCTGCTGTTGCTATTGACTCTTGGTTGGTGTTGTTTGGTGGATTGGATGATTGAAGTCTATCAGTAACAAGGCAAATTTACAATTTATTCATTTAATAAAAAACTTTCATGAGCCTCAGTAGCGTGTGGAAGAACCATACACAGCCACAACAGCCTGGCCCCTCCTCCTCATGCTGGTCACCAGCCTGGTCACACACTGCTGTGGGATACATTCCACTCCTCAAGCAGGATTTGTCGCAAGTCAGCCAACGTGGTTGTGTTGGTCACTCTAGCACGTGACCAACCTCCAAATTCTGGAGGTAGGCTTTGATAAACCGCTCTGTGGAGGCGAGCGTTATCATCTTGGAGGAGGGAGTTCGGTCCCAGACTGGAGGAATGGGATTGCCATTGGTTGCAGAATCTCATCTCTATCTCTGCATTGAGATTGCCTCCAATGAAGACAAGCCTGGTTTTTCCAGTGATGGAGATGCCGCCCCACACTGCCTCCAACAAAAGGTGTTACTCTATCAGTGCAGCAATCAGCATAGCGTTCTCCCCGTCTTCTCCACACTTTGACCCTACGATCCAACTTCCGTAGGCAGAATCTGGACTCATCGCTGAACATAACGTTCCTCCACATGTTCAGGTTCCAGTGCAGGTGTTGCCGACATCAGCGCAAATGGGCCTGACGGTGAAGGGCAGTCATGACAGGCCTCCTGGCAGCCCTATGAGCCCGGAGATTGGCTGTGTGCAGTCTGTTCCGGATTTTCTGGGCCAATAGCCGTGTTCCATATCGTCCTGCAAACCTTGACTGCAAATCTGTAGAAGACAGCCTACGGTTCCTAAGTGCTGTAAGGATCAGGAACTGTTCTTCTTGGGGTGTCATCTTCCTGGGACGCCTACTTTGTGGTCTGTCTCTGACATCCCCCGTTACATGGAACATGGCCTTCAGTTTGGCGATGGTACTAGGGCTCACTCCAAATAATGCCGCAACGTGCTTTTGCGGAACACCAGCTTGAAGTTGCCCTATCGCACGGGCCTTATCAAGATCAGACAAACGTGGCATGCCGACTCTTGGAGCAGACACCAATTGACCACTGTAGCAGGGCCCATGCTCACAGGTGCTGGCAATCAGCACCTGTACCTGTGGGTACCGGAAGCTCAAAACAAGAGTCAATAGCAACAGCAGAATAAGCTGTTTGGCATTGACAGAGAAGATTTGGCAAATTTTTAATGGCCGCAACCCACAGGCTCAGCTGTGCTGCTCATCCCACAAATGTATGTTCCTTACAAATGGGGCACCGTTTAAAAGGGAAATATATTGCCAAGAAGCATTGTTACAACAGAGACATAATCTACCAAACACTAATTTCCGAACTTTTTGTTCGATTTTTATATGTCTTGCCTTTTCCCTGATGGTTTGAATAAGTCACTAAATTTCTCGCCATACAGTTGCATTATGGGAGGTTTAGGATCCAAAGTTTTTGGATTGTAGACCCCATAAGGATCTAAAATTCACCACATCTCGATTTCTGCTGAATCAATTTTGACCATTTTTCAATGTTGTGTCCCGCTGCTGTATGGAAGTGCAACACAAAATCAAGTAGAACTTTAGTAAAATGAAAGTAGTAGTATAGTATAATAAGTTAGTTATTTCTAAGAAAAACACGCATCTACAAAGAAGTATGCACAAATTGACATATGAATATCTCTGTAGCATGTGGTTGTAAAAATGTAATCAAATAGCTGCATAAATTTTTTGGTAAATGGACCTGTACAGATCTTTTCTAGTCTTCCGACCACTCAAAGCGCTTTAACACTACATGACATCATTCACCCATTCTCACCCATTCATACACTGATGGGAGGAGCTATGGTGCCATCTGACCATCAGGAGTAGCTAACATTCATACACCGTAGGAACAGCTACGGGAGACATTTGGGGTTAAGTGTGTTGTCCAAGGACACATCGACATGGACTAGTGGAGCTGGGGATTGAACCACCGATCCTCTGATTGAAAGACGACCCTGCTCACAACCGAGCCACAGCCGCCCAGTGTGCAAGGCAACAGGAGTCCAGACAAACATGGGGAGAGCTGACGACCCAGCCATACCATGATCCTATGTGACTGTGGAAAATGAATAATGACCAAAGACATATTTCACCATCAATGCTCCACTGACTCTTATCCTTTCTCAGTTTGCTGTTTTCCACTGCCTGAGCAATAGCGTCATTCAGTTGCTGCTCTGATACCTGTGAAACACAGAAGATTGGAATGAATAAGTCAGGGGGATGAAAAGTTTTGGTGCTCAATGCAACTCACAAACATTTTAAAGGAGACATGTCTTCTGGTTGTGTACTGTTTCCATGCTTTCATTTGCTCATACTGTCAGTCTGAATGTACCTGTAATGCCCCTCCGTCAGACAGCATTGTGGTTCATTTTGACTGACTCACGCTGCCCAAAATACTCGAGTGCTAAATATGAATTAATCTGCTGCTGAAAATAATCCCCAAGATACCATATATGTCCTTCTGTTTGAGTGAACTTTGCTTAAAATTACAGTTGTTGCAAATGAAAATTTATAATTGTGACCCATTTTCAAATATTTAGCATCTTAAGTAGGAACCAATGGCCAAGGCCAACATTGTGGGTCTTGTTCTTTTCATTGTTAACAATAAGAAAATATAGAATGATGTAAGCAAGTAAGCTTTGGAAAAAGAAAAGGCACAAGGGAACATGTCAGCAAACAAGTCATAGACATAAAGCACAAAGTTGCTTTAAAAAAAAAAAAAGAACCTGAGTAGCAGCATATGAACAGAATCAATCAGGGCCTGAAATGGAACCATGTGGTTCTCCACATGATGGTGCAGAGGACAAAACACATGTGTTTTAGGTGAAACGCCAACGTGCTGGAGAGGCACTTTAAATTATACTCTTTCAGTCTACCTGGAGAGAGCCATTTCTAATTATTTATTAGTACGTTTTTTGCTCAGCCTGTTGGTTTTGTGCTGTGAGTCCTCTGTCGGCTGGCTGAAACCTAACTTGTTCATATCAGGCATATATCCAGTTGATCTTGTCATACATTCCACCACCTCTTAGATTGTTTTCATCCCACCTGCCTGTTTACTAACTCTCCTGTCATTTCAGATCCTCCCACAGCATCAGCTCTCATTCCCCTCACCTGGTTCTCCACGCCCATCTCACCTGCAGCACATCCCCTCAGTCCCTCACTATTTAGGCCCTCCACTTGTTACCTGCCAGATTGTCTTGTGTGTTACAGCCGAGCTCTCCAGAGTTATCCCTTATTACTATCCCTTATCTGCCTGTTCTGATCCTGCCTGTTCTCGACTACAGATTCTCTGCTTGCCCCTTTTGGATTTGTTTGCCTTATGACTGATCTCCTGGTTCTGACCTGGTTCTGACCCTGTCTGAACTTGAGTACACCAAACTGTCCTGGTCCATCTGTCTCTGTGTCGTGCTTTTGGGTTCCAGTGTGCCCCGGTACTAATAACCCTTACAGATCTCATTTCTGAAACAAAAAGAAAGCACTTATAAACTCCTGTAAAAATGTGAACAGGCTGCACATAGGTCTGTGGCTGAGAGAGATGTCTTCCTGCCTGTCAACTGAGAAAATGACTTTTTGAAAAGTACAAAGGAGTTATTTGATTCTATTTGCGAACCATTCATTCACATTATGTAAAACGTCTTTATGCGTGGAACACTTTTGTGGCTGAGGAAGTGTTTCAGTAATGAGAAGTTGGGTTGTAAACAGGGAGGAGAATATCCCCTTGTCTTCATTGTATCTGTTGGTTTTACTTTTAACATGTGTTTATTATTATTTATACATTTTATTTACTTTTCCTCCCGCAGTTATGTTTTGTCAATTATGTTTTTTTTTTTAAAATTGCCTTGATGCCTGTCTTTTTGTCTAACTACTGATGAAAACCAATAGACATAGAACAGTGGCACTTTAAGGAACTCTAAATTAGGGTGTGAAAGGCAGCGGAAACCACATGACTTCCTTTCCCCAAACTCATCTTCTCAGCCAGAGAGAACTGCACATGAACTCTCATTTCACTAAATAAATATACTTTTTAAAAGCTGTTTTAGGAAACATATTAGACTAGTGGGTTGCTGAGTCAGAGGTAGCATGTAGGACACAGATGTCATGTTGACAGTAGTGTAACCCTCCCCCTCCTGAGGAGGAGTTTACATTCTACTCTTCAGCCTGAGCTTACACACGCACACTAAATCAATTTCTTCAAATAAAAGAGAGGTTTGTGATAATTAGCAGATGTTAGCATGTTAAATAAAAATGAAACTCTGTACACATGATACCTGCTAAACAACAGCAGAGTAATTGTGAGAATGTTAGCATGCAGATGTTAGCGTTGAGCTTAAAGCCCTGCTGTTCCTCAGTACAGCTTCACAGAGCTAGTTACAATCCATGCTGACAGCACCGAGGCTGCAGTGTAACCCATACGGCCACATTAACATGTTCAGGTAAATGAGGCGGAGGCGTTGCATACTTTGGGGTCGGCGTGTCGACTGATGATGACGTGGACTGGACCTGGTGTGCACTGGCTCAGCACTGTGTAGACGTCATTCAGCAGCATGTTGTAAACCACAGTGTCGTCGATCTCCATGATCTCATCCCCACATCTGAAGGGAGGGAGGGAAAGTTCAGGAAAAGATGTTGAAAGAACCAAAACAAGAACACTGAGGAAATAAAATGAAGTGCTGAATGTACTGCAACACTCTTGTCTGCCTAACTCCCACTCAGTGTGCTAGGAAGATATTAAAACCTTTTAATATATGTTGGAAATATAAAATTTAATTCCATTGTTATGGCACAAAACGATTGTGGACACATCACTATAACCCAGTGTTTCTCAAACTGTGGGGCGCGCCCCTCTAGTGGGGTGCAGTGGTATGACAGGTGGGGCGCAGGGGGAAATGCAGAATATTCATAACATCATCCGTAGCCGCACACAGCTTCTCCATGAGCTCTACATGGAGCATGGATTGAGAGAGGCCGTATCAAGTCTGACACCCGGTTTTAAAAAGATTTCTAGTGGACAGCAGGCTCACTGCTCCACTAATACTGAGACAACTTTATGGTTCACACATATCTGACCTCATTTTGTTTGGTTTTGCACAGGTTGCACGTTATTGTTGTTTTGAAAATGTATGCAGTGTAAAACTCAGTAAAACTCTTTATTGTCAAATATTTGAACTTGTTTTGTTTAGTTTTTCACAGGTTGCACTTTATTGTTATTATCTTGAAAATATAATCAGTGTGTAACAGGTTAATTGCAGCCACAATAAGCTATGTTTTGCCAAATATTAGTTATTTTTTGGACAGATAGAACTTTATTTGCATTGTTCTAACAAAGTGATTGCACATTTAGTTTTTGTCTGATGGATCAATCTGGTTTACTTGAAAGTGATTGCTATTTTCTTTATCTATTAGTTGAAAAAACACAGATGGAGGAGTCACAAAATGTCGTTATTTCGATAAAAATTCAACACGGACCATTTTGTTACAATTTTGTTGGGGCGGTGGGGCATGAACATGTTTCTTCCTCCAAAGTGGGGCGTGACAGAAAAAGTTTGAGAACCACTGCTATAACCCAAGTGAGGAAATTTGGTACCTTAAAGTGAATTTATGTGCACTTATTGATCGTTTGGTCTATAAAACATCCATCCATCAATCTGCAACGTTTAGCATCAAGGGAGATGTATGGAGCCTCAGTCCTCTGCAGCTCTGTATCGCACTGTATTCTAAGCCCGCCCACGTTTTAGCGGCCCAATCAAATGCAAAGGATTTGATTCACTGCACACCGCACACATTTTCCTTTTCCCTGGGAACTCATACACTGTGTGTTACTGACCAACTTACTGTACACACTTAATTACAGTAGAGACATGTACTGTATTAATGTATGCTTACCGCAGTCTCCCATCCATGTGAGCCACAGATCCTGGTGAGAGGGTGTGGATGTAGATCCCTGGGCACCCGGCACCAGATGGAACACAGCATAGTCCAATACCCAGACCAACACCAGCCTCTGGGAAATTACACGTGCATATATAAATATTTATTATAATATGATTCATTATAATACTGTCTATAATTAAAGGTTTAGATTTAGCATTTAGACCCCGACAAACCACAGCAGAGCCTTGGAAATCTGACTTTTAGAGCTGAAACTAATAAATGTATCATTATTGATCGATCAGTCAATCATGTAGTGTGTAAAATGTCAAAACAATAATGACTAATGGCCATCAAATAAGTTACCAGAGCCTGGAGTGATTTTACCACCACATGGCAGTTTAGCATCGTGAGGAGGGCGAGGACCTTTGTGAAGAATGACGTGTGCAACAGAAAGCCTGAATCACAACCTGGGAGTTTGGTGTTGGAAATATGTGATTGTTTACCAGGACAGTATACCCAAAAGATGCTTTTGGTTGCATTATGGCAAATGCAGTATCGATATTTTGACCATTTTTGTAAAATCTTAAAATTGCTTATTTTGTAAGTAGTAACAAAAACAAAACCTGTAATAATAAACTTACTGAATTTTCTTTCTATTATCAGATGAAATACAGAAAAGCAAGCAACTCTTCTCTTCAGAGAAACTCTAGGTGGAAACTTTTGGTATCTCAAATGATAAAATACCCAAACTTTTGATTTTAAAAATGAAGTAATGGGTGTTTCTCAAGGTCATAGAAGGATCCTTCAATGGTTTTCAAACACGGATCATCATTGAATTCCCTGAAGAACTGTCCGGAGGAGAGGAGAGCATATGCATTGTGTTGTATGTTTTGTAGGTTTATCAAATGTAATAATCATAGAAATCCTTGTTGGTTTTATTTATTTTTTAATAGCGCATATGAATCTGTGTATATTGTTTTGAGGAGTCCAAAAAAAAACGAACAAAAAAAAAACAGGTTCTGGACACCGACCTATTCGCTAGCCTGTTCCAATGTGTGCTCTCTAGATGCCAGGAAGGAGTCTTGCCTAGCCCTGTATGACCCACAAGGGAAGGATCCCCCCCCCCGTGTCTGACCTTTCTGCAGGATGATCTCCATCATGATGCGGTCTCTGGGCTTAGCAGGCTGACCCGGGACACTCGGTGTGTTACTGCAGGCGTGGTTCAGGTAGTTGTAGTCTCCCATGTCAGCACTGGCCCTGGACATGCCTGTGGTGGAGCTGAGGGAGCGTGACCTGCATAGCTGGGCTACCTGCGACTGACCACACAGGGCCCCGACACGCAGGCTTGTCCTCACCACCAGAGTCAGCAGGCCCTTTTTGATTTGCTGCACAAAGACATTGAATATTTCAATCAATAATGCTAAATGCTTGTAGAAATGTTGGCAAGCAGAGTTTGATCTGTGATCCCTATTAACCTCCCACCCCCACCGAGAACTGAATATGATGAGTTGATGATGTAATCTGTAAGAATACCTTTTGTGTCATTTTATTATTAAAACGAAAAGAGATTTTCAACCAAAGTCATAGTTAGATAATATCTATTGGTAAATCCTCTCGTGGGACACTTTTAAATAACGGCTTCAGGAAGGAGTGGGCTGTCACTTCTTCATCAGCCAACCAGGTGCTCAAGTAAGAAAGGATCAAATATGAAAGAACACTGACTGGAATAGCCTGGTCTTTTTTCAGCCAACACATTTCAGCACAGAGCCAACATCAGGGTGGTCCACTTGTCTGCCCTCCACATGCATGCACACACTCTGTATATGTTAAACAGTGTCAGAATAAGTATTTGCATGCCATATTTAAGTCAAAGTAGTAATATCTCAGTGTAAAAATAGTGAAAAACAGTGAATACAAAGTATAACTTGAGTAAAAGTACATACATATTATCAGAAAAATGTATTAATTATGTCACTGAGCATTTTAATGTTGTAGCTGGTAGAATTGGAGTGAATATCTACCTCGTATTATCGTGTTCATTTAATCAATGCATCATATTTCATGAAGATATTTGATCATTTGTGTTTCTGTGTAATGTATAAAGGCCCGGTACAGTCATAGTTCACCCACACAGGTGTTTTCACTGATGAGTGCTGCTTGACTCCCACCTCTGTGTTCTGGTTGTACATGTTGAGGTAGAACAACTTCCCCCGTTATCATTCAAAGTGCAGAGTTTGGTGAAATCAACTTTTCCTCCATTAAACCAGAACGTGATCTTTACCTCATTAACCACTCCATCCTCCTCTCCCTCAGCATATCTTCATCCTACTGGACCTCAGTGCAGCCTTTGACAAACATCAACCACTCCATCCTCCTCTCCCTTCTTGTCATACCTCTCCGACCGCCAACAGTTTATTATCATAAATAAATCAAAGTCTGACACAGCCCCAGTCCCTCAAGGTGTCCCCCAAGCTTCAGTACTCGGTCCCCTCCTCTTCATCCTCTACTTGCTCCACCTTTGCAACATCATATGCCTTCATGGTCTCCATTTCCACTGCTACGCCGATGGCACACAGCTCTACATCTCCACCACATCCATCACCCCAACCACCCACTCCATTATCACCAACTGCCTCACAGATATAAAGACCTGGATGCAAGCCAACTTCCTCAAACTCAGTGACAAATCTGAAATCCTCGTCATCGGCCCCAAATCACTCAACAAATTCCACCACAACTTCTCCCTCTGCATCGATGGCACCACTGTTCCTGCTTCCACACACATCTGTAACCTTGGTGTCACCTTCGATCCAACCCTCTCCTTTGAACGCCACGTCAAGCACATCATAAAAACCTCCTTTCATCTTAAAAACATTGCCCGTCTACGCCCCTCCCTCTCCTCTTCAGGCGCTGAAACACTCATCCTCGTCTTCATCACCTCTTGACTGGACTACTGCAACAGCATCCTCTACGGCACATCCACCAAAATCATCAACAAACTACAATACATCCAGAACTCAGCTGCCCGTCTGCTCTTCCAGTCCACCAGAGACCACATCACCCCAGTCTTTCAGAACCTCTACTGGCTCCCCATATGGCAAAGAATATAGTTTAAGATTCTCATCACATACAAAGCCCTCCACAACCCTGAATCCCTTCATACCTTTCTGACCTCCTGCACCGACACCCTCCCTCAGGTCGGCTGACGCCAACCTCCTTACCCCCTTATTCTGTCATGCATCGGACCTGGGGGGGACAGGCCCTTCTCCATTGCTGCCCCCTCCCTCTGGAACTCTCTCCCCCAGCACCTCAGACATTCTCCGTCACTTTCAAAACACTTAAAACTAATTTATTTAAAACTGCTTTTAACCTGTGACGCTAGTTAAGTCTGTTTTTGTTTTGTTTCTTACTGTTATGTCATCTCTCTTGTGTACATTGTTATTGCTTCTATTGTTTGTTTTTAACATGTAAAGTGCCTTGAGTACGTTTTTGAATCACTATACAAATAAAATTTATTTTTATTATTATTATTATTATTATTATTGTCAGTTAACATTTTACTAATACATCCACTATCAACGTTCTTGCCACTTGCCAGATACATTAACAAACAATATTTCCTCATAATGTAACAGTAATGAAAACTTTAGCCAGCTGGCATCATGTTTCCCTCAAAATGCATTTGCAAATAAGTTGTATATGAACATAATTTAGGAAACAAAGTTGGATATATTGTTTTGAAACTGCGACTTAAGACCACTCAAAGCACTTTAACGCTACATTCAATTTCAATTAATTTTATTTTGTATAGCCCAAAATCACAAATTACAAATTTGACCTCAGGGCTTTACAATCTGTACACAGACGACATCCTCTGTCCCAGGACCTCTTATCGGTTCAGGAAAAACTCCCCCCCAAAAAAAAATTTCAACAGGGAGAAAAATGGAAGAAACTTTCAGGAGAGCAACAGAGGAGGATCCTCCATCAGGATGGACAGAAGTACAATAGATGTCATGTGTATAGAATGAACAGCATAACAGAGTTACAACACAAAAATGCACGACATCATTCACACCCATTCATACACTGATGACAGGGGCTAAGGTGCCACCTGCCCATCAGGAGTAGCTAACATTCATACAACCACAGGCACCATTTTATGAGCATAAAAAAAAGAACCAGTTCTGTTACATAATATAGTAGCCTTACTTTAAACTTGTGTAGGGCTTCATCATGAGTCAGACCATGTAGTGACTCTCCATTCAGCTCCAGGATCTCATCACCTGCAGACACAGAAACAGAAGATCTCAGCGCATTAAAAGCTGTACGTCTACTCAGTGACATGTCAACTGACACAGTTTAGACATCTGAATTGGATAAAACTTATGTAAAAGAGTTCCCATCATTTCTAACGCTTTTAAAATCAAACTTCATTGTTACTAATTTACTTATTAACAGATGACATCTCCTGTTACTCAACTTAGAACTGGCCCTTCAACAGAGATTTCAACAGCTTTTATTATACTTTCATTAACATCTGGTTGGGAGGAATTCGGGGAGGCCATGGAGAAGGACTTTTGGTTGGCCTCAAGAAGGTTCTGGCAAACCATCCGGCGGCTCAGGAAGGGAAAGCAGGGTCTACCCCAGGCTGTTCTCAGCAGGGGGGGGTGTGCTGTTGTCCCGGACGGGGGACATCGTCGGGCGGTAGTAAGAGCACTTTGTGGAACTCCTAAACCTGACCAACATGTCTCCTGAAGAGGAGGTAGCGCCTAAAGACTTTGGGGGGGGGGGTCGCACCCATATCCCTGGCGGACACTGCTAAGGTCGTCCAAAAGCTCCTCTGTGACAAGGTGGCAAAGGTGGATCAAACCGCCCTGAGATGCTGAAGGCATTGCTGGGCTGTCTTGCCTGACACACCTCTTCAATGTCGCATGGGGTTCGGGAACAGTGCCCATGGACTGGCAGATTGGGGTGGTGGTTCCCATTTTCAAAAAGGGGGACTGGACAGTGTGCTCAAACCTTTGGGGTATCACACTACTCAGTCTCCTGGGGAAAGCTTATACCAAGGTGCTGGAAAAGAGGCTCCGACCGGTTGTCGAACCTCAGATTCAAGAGGAGCAGTGCGGATTCTGTCCTGGTCGTGGAACAGTGGACCAGCTCTGTACCCTCACATGACTACTGGAGGGGTCCTGGGAGTTTGCCCAACCAGTCTACATGTGTTTTGTGGACTTGGAGAAGGCTTTCGACCGGGTCCCTCTGGGGTTTTTGTGGGGGGTGCTGCGGGAGTATGGGGTGCCGGACCCGTTACAACGGGCCATCCGGTCTCTGTACGACTGCAGTAGGAGCTGTGTTCGTTCCCAGTGGGTGTTGGCCTCCGCCAGGGCTGCCCTTTGTCACCGGTCCTGTTCGTGACTTTCACGGACAGGATATCTAGATGCAGCCGGGGGTGGAGAACATCAGGTTCGGGGTATCAGGATCGGCCCTCTGCTGTTTGCAGATGATGTAAGAAAAGAGATCATATTACTCCTGTATTAGCTTCTGTGGAACCAGCTTCCACTTTCAGTCCGGGGGGCAGACACAGTGACCACATTTAAGAGTAGACTTAAGACTTTCCTCTTTGATAGCGCTTATAGGGCTGGCTGGCTCAGGTTTGCCCTGGTCCAGTCCCTTGATATGCTGCTATAGGCCTAGACTACCGGGGGACATCTTAGGATACACTGAGCTCCCCTCTTCTCTTCTCTCTCTCCTTCTGTATGAATTCATGTTCTATCAATGCACATTACTAACTCTACTTCTTCCTCAGAGTCTTTGTGCTTTCTCGCCTCGCAGGTTTCCACGGATCGTGGTTGGTCCTGCCTCCTGCCTCCTGCCTCCTGCCTCCTGCCTCCTGCCTCGATCCTACTGACACACATCCTTCTCTATTTTCCTTCTGTATGAATTCATGCACCATTAATGCACATTACTAACTCTGCTCCATTGCCGGAGTCTTTGTGCTTTCGCGCCTCGCAGGTTTCTATGGATCGTGGTTAAATCTGGACCCTGGTCCTGCATCCTGCTGTGGTCCTGTCCGACACCTACTGCTATTATCATTATTTCTAGTTGCATTGCAATTCGTATGGTCAATGTCATTAATGTTTCTATTATCATTACTATTCTACTATGCTCTCATTACATGAATCATTTATGTCATGTGCATTGTATGTGTTGTATTCACTTGGGCGGTTTGCAGCCGAGTGTGAAGTGGCGGGGATGAGTCAGCACCTTAGGCCATGGTGCTCTGCCGGAAACCGGTGGATTGCTCCCTCCAGGTTGGGATGTTGTGCCTACAACAAGCAAAGGAGTTCAAGTATCTCGGAGTCTTGTTCACGAGTGAGGGTAAGATGGAGCAGGAGATCGACAGGCGGATCGGTGCGGCTGCAGCAGTAAAACAGGCGCTGCACCGGACCGTCTTGGTGAAGAGGGAGCTGAGCCGGGCGGTCTACGTTCCGACCCTCACCTATGGTCACGAACACTGGGTCATGACCGAAAGAACGAGGTCACGGCTACAAGTGGCCGAAATGAGTTTCCTCCGTAAGGTGGTAATTGTAGAGTAGAGATAGGGTAAGGAGCTCGGACATCAGGAGGGAACTTGGAGTTGAGGCCCAACTCCTTCGTGTAGAAAATGAGTAGTTGTGGGTGACTGTGGCTCAGTGGTAGAGCAGGAGTCCTTCATTCAGGGCACTGGCAGTTCGATCCCTGGCTCCGCTAGTGTCCTTAGGCAAGACACCTAACCCCAAATTGCTCCTGAATGTTGTATGAATGTTAGTTAAAATCCTGATGGGCAGGTGGCACCTTGCATGGTAGCCCCTGTCATCAGTGTTTGCTGAAAGCACTTCGGTTCGGGCATCTAATCAGGATGTCTCCTGGGCGTCTCCCACTGGATGTTTTCCAGGTACGCCCAAATGGTAGGAGACCCCGGGGAAGACCTAGAACATACTTGATGGATAACATCTCCAGCTGGCTTGGGAACTCCTTGGGATCCCCCAGAATGAGTTGGAAAATGTTGCGGGGGAGATGGAAGTCTGGGCCTGCTGCCAGCGGAAGAAAAAGAATGGATGGATGGAATAATAACAGTATAACTCCCAGACTGACCTTATAAATACAAGTGGAAGAAGAATGGATGGATGGATGGATAACTTCTGGTTACCTTTCAACTGGCATTTTCTCTTTTTTGTTATTGTATAGTTGTTGTAATACTCACTTTGGCCACAAGAGGCTGAAGAGCATCACTATTCCATGTTCTAAAGAGGACTTTTACAATAATTAGTGATAGAGAGTAGCCGGGTGACAATTATAGAAATAAATACTGTGACAATTACACTTGTCCTAAAGACAGAATGTTGTCCCTTACCCTCCTGCAGCCTTCCATCAGCAGCTGCTGCCCCTCCGGGGAAAATGGTCTTGACATAGATTCCCATTGGTCCATACATGCTGTCCCTCCCGCCCACTATACTGAAGCCCAGACCCTGGGAACAGCAGCAGAAATAGTATTAATAGCATTACCACTGATTCATATCAACAACAATATAATAATAATTGGAATCAGAACAGTTTCACATTTTGATACTTAATTGATACAGAAATAAACTAAGACAAGAACACTAGTTGAGTGGGAAAGTTCCTTCTGGACCTGGGAAAGAGTAGTTTGTGTAAAGAATAGAAGATGATGGAGTTTGCTTACAATCACACGAAGCAGTGTGAAGACATTTAAGTTGTTGCATGTATGAGCAACAACCTACAATGTAGACAGATTGAACTATAAAAAATAAAAATAAAAACCTAGAGGCACTATTTGCATCTCATACAAATGATTACAATCAAAGTGTATTGCTGAATTACAAATGAAGTGATCCAGTTGATGAACCAAGAGAAATGAAAAAGACGTAATAAATAATGAATAATAAATAAATGGTTAAAGTGTCTGCAGTTAACAGTCTAAGAGCATGAAAGCAATATATTATACGTGTTGACGAGCTGAATGGAATGAAGACCTGTGGGAACACTTGCTCACAATATGATAGAAAATTCAGAGATGAATTAAAGCGAGAGTTGCGGTGGTGGTGGTGGATGGCTCCTACCTTGCCATGGCCCTTCATCAGCACAACATTACAGATTATGAAGGCTTGCATGTTGCTGCAGGAGTGGACTAGCTGGGCAGAGCTGAGAGAGCGGGAGGGACGCTGCACAGGCTGGAGAGGAGCAGCATGAAACACACACACAGCAGGGAATTATGTCATGGTTCAATTCTTTCCTTTACTCCCAGTAAACTGAGCATTTTAAACCTTTGTTCTACCATCTATACACCACTGTAAGAATCCCAGATCCTCCTTAATGACTGAGAGAACTTTCAGGCTGCTCTCTGTCTTGTTGACTATGTTCTCTTTAACCAGCACACTGATCTGACTGAGTGCTGTGAATTTCCTGCTCAAGTCATAGCTGGATTAATATTGGCTCCATATTACAGAAACTTCAGAATGCTCTTACTCTCTTTTTTTCTGTGCTGGAATAGTGACTGGCCCCAGATTTGCTGTGGGTTCATTTGATAAAAAAACAACTTCTTTAAGAACATGCAACAAGTACAAACCAATACTTAACTCACCTCAAGGACCTGATCATGTCATGTATTGTGCTCTAGCAGGGCACATTTAAAAATGGCTCAAACCAATGGTCACACACTAAACCTGGAGCTTTAGGGTTTTTCAGCCCGAGAGCATATGCTCGCTCGCCAAGTTGATAGTGCTGTGAAGTATCAACTTTACTGAAGTCAAGTCTGTCAAGATCAAATCAGTCTCACTCTTCAGAACACATCAATTATCACCAGGTGTGTCAGAAGAGTCTGGTGGAGAAGAGGGTGTTCCACTACAGAGTATGGACGGCAGAGAATAAAGCAGCTTTTGCTTGTCAAGTTTACTTATTTAACCAAACTAAAATGGACGTATATTTAAAACTTAGTTTATATAAGTTTAGGCATTGATTTTCTGCCTCTGCCTTCATTTTAGCCTTGCTGTCTTTGACTTCTTTATATGACGAGCACAAATGAACAACATGTCTGTGTGTTCACCAGGTGTGATCTTTCATGCATTCTGTTTAGAATATCAGAAAAATCAAATACTTGTGTAGTGGTATGAGGAAACTCCAGCTGCTGGGACAGAGACTTCCTGTTTCCATATAAACCAGCATTCCCATGAGGATGATTCAGCTCTGGGGTCTTCATGATGATGCTGTCCAGATCCCCAATCCAGTAAGGATGAACACCTGGTTATTCACAGTGTCATCAGGATGAACAAGTCAATTATTAGGTAGAAAAAAGGCAGAAGCAGCATTTAGACCATCATTGACGTTGACCCAGTTTTTTATCATGATACTCGAAAGAGTTTAGTTTGCAGCCGCGACAGTTACGCTGGTATTATTTTCACCTCGTGAGTCTGTGTGCGTGTCGTTATGTTAAACTTCCTGCTGCAGGAACTACCACAGGAACACAGGATCGCTCTCTGTTTGTTGACAGATTTTGGGACCACACCAGCGTCAAATCAGGCTGGGGGCGCAAAGTGAGGAGACCAATGACCCCCTTCGCCACTTCCTACCCCTCTGCAGACAGACAGACAGACAGACAGACAGACAGACAGACAATTACCTTAAATCTCCTCTGTGGGAGTTCCCATGTCCAGGACCACAATTTGTCATGATGACTCACAAGGTGAAAAGCCACACACTGTCGCTGCTGGTTAACGCAATAACAATAACATCCAACCCGTCCCATACTGGTAAATGGACCTGTACTTGTATATCTCTTTTCTAGTCTTCTGACCACTCAAAGCTCTTTAACACTACATGACATCATTCACCCATTCCTACCCATTCATACACTGATGGGAGGAGCTACCATGCAAGGTGCCACCTGCCCACCAGGACTCTAACTAACATTCATACCCATTCATGCACCCTAGGCACATGGGATTAACAGCCTATGGGGTTCAGTGTCTTGCAGGACACATCAACATGAACCGCTTAACCGCACTAACACTGAGTCACAGTCGCCACTGCTCACTATCTGTATCTCTGGAAGGGACTACAGGTTCTTGTTGAAACACCCGTTTCAACAACAGTCTTTGTCCTGCTGCAATAAAGACTCAAATGCTTGCATGTTGTATTGGCATACATGCAGATCCCCACTGTAGGAATATTGAGATTATTATGAATTGTTTGAAATGTCATGCCTGCCTATATGTAGTGCCGATGAAATTGTGTTCCAAAAGCTTTTTTCCATGCCGTGATGAAAACAAATTCTTCCGACTCTGGTAGTGTGGCCACCAAAAGTGCAGCGATGCATTGGAGTGGATTACAGTGTAGAGGAGTTTCCTGATTACTGAGAGTATATGTTATACTTTGTATCACGATAAATGTACACTGGCATTTACAATCCATTCATTCCAATTCCAAGTGCATGCATTTCTCACAATTAGGACCACATTTCCCATAAGCACTGTGGCTTCCTGGTTCTAAAAGGATATTACTCCCTAGCCTCTCACCTCCCTGAAGACAATAAACATATTAGAACCAATTTTCCCATCACCGTCTCTCTCCTTCCATCGTCTGTCTTTACTTTACACTCTAAAAGCTTCAGCTGCAGAACAGCAGCCTCTAGTTAATGGTTCTCACTCCTCTTAATGGATGAGAGGTGACTGTTAATTGTACTATTGAGTGAAAATTGTATAAAACACACTGGTTGAGTGGGAGCGTGTCCTATTGCTGGCCATCTGTCCTGGTGGGCTCTGCTCAGTCTCCTCTGTGCCCAGGCACCTCTCTTCATTCACCTCTGGGATGGAGAACTACACACACACGCACACATGGAAACACATTTATGTCAAAGGGACACAAAGAAATTGCAATGTGTGATGAGATTATTTTTTAATGATGGAATAGATATAAATATAAAAGTGGGTAAGATTAGTTTACCTTGAGGTGGTTGTTGTTGGCAAGAAGTTCTACATCTGTGTATCCAGGCAATGACTGAGGTTCAGATGGGGAAATGAGAGCCGGATGCGATGGGTTTGCAGTCAGACTTTGTGAATGTAGCATGTCCTCACATGTGGAAGTGTCCTAAAGTACACAAAAACACCAGTGAAGAGAAACATTTCAACTTTGGCACACCATGAGGCATGCCAATGGCAGAATGTACCTTTAAAGTCTACTTCAGTAATTCATTAGTTCCCATGGTCCTCTCTACACATTCTGCTTGTACAGTATAAAGCAGTAGAGTGCGAAACCCTGCTTCACTACAAAGGAACAAACCCCATGGAATGACTGGAGGATGCAGGAAAGACTGATTACGGGTCATGTTCGGTTTGATAATAGGGAGTCGAGGACAGGGATGAACGAGGTCTTCGTTCTGTGGCGGGAGCGTCTGGGGTTCAGCTCGTAGTCCCTAGAGTGGTAAGCAATCTAACTACTAGACAATAGGAGTAAGATTTAGCGTGTCAGTCTGAAGGAAAGGAACTCCCGTTCAGGAGAACTGAGAAAAATGGAGGTGAACTCACAGAAAGAGATCTGCACAGGTAAATGAAGTTAATGAGTCACAGGTGGTGGTATCAACACAACACAGGTAATCAGATTAGTGGGGGAGTGAAGCGTGGTCTTGTTATAGTATAGTTATGTAGTGTAGTAATAGTAGTAGCAGTATTGTTTAATATAGAGTTATGTAATGTAGTGTGTCAATAATACAACATATTATAGTAGTTTAGTAAAGTAGAGCAGTGTATAGGTAGTAGAGTACAGTCAAGGCAGTGATGTATAATATAATATTAAGCAGTATAGTAGAGTTGTACAGTATTGTAGTAGAATACAGTATAGTAACCAGTAGTGTAGTACAGTATAGAATGTTAACACTTTCTTTTTATCTTCATATAAGCCAGTCTCAGTATCAGGAGCAGTGGGCTGCTGTAAAGCTGTTGGAGGACACTCAGCCGGATTGAACTTCTAATCCTGAATGAGTCAGCTGTTTTAAAGAGAGATCATGAAACCTTCGAAAGAAATGAAACCATATCTGTGTCACTAATGAAACGTTTAATTTATAACCAGCAAAACAGTGCAGTTCTATACCATCAGAGCTTTTACTGCTACATACCTACTTGGCCTGTATAACCAGTATCTTAGTGGTAAATGGACCTGTACTTGTATTGCACTTTTCTAGTCTTCCAACCACTCAAAGGTCTTTAACACTACATGACGTCATTCACCCATTCATACACTGATGGGAGGAGCTAAGGTGCCACCTGTCCATCAGGAGTAGCTACCATTCACACACCGTTCACACAACACCTACGGGAGACATTTGGGGTTAAGTGTCTTGCCCAAGGACACATCGACATGGGCTAGTGGAGCCGGGGATCGAACCAACAATCCTCTTATCAAAGAACGACCCTGCTCACCACTAAGCCACAGTCGCCCACTGTAATGGTGGTTTATGTTAGCATACTTTGAGGCGACTGTGGCTTAGTGGTGAGCAGGGTCGTCCTTCAAATCAGAGGATCGGCAGTTCGATCCCAGGCTCTGTTAGACCATGTCGATGTGTCCTTGGGCAAGACACTTAACCCCTAACGTCTCCTGTAGCTGTGTGAATGTTGTATGAATACTAGCTTCTACTGATGGGCAGGTGGTACCTTAGCCACTGTCATCAGTTTGTGAATGTTGTCGTGTTAAAGAGCATTGAGTGGTGGAAGACTAGAAAAGATCTATAAATACAGTCCATTTACCATTACACTTCATATGGCTAAATATATATATATATGTGTGTGTGTGTGTCTAACTGTCCTCTGGATTATCATGAACTAGTCTCTGCAACCACGTGAAAGGGGGCGTTTCATTACTGAAGGGAGCCATGATGAAAAAAATGAAAAATCTAACAGAGACGGTATTGAAAACAGAATCAGCTGAGCCCAGTCGTCACATATTAGACATTCTTTCCTACTGCTCCTTTTCTCCATTTCTCCGTCAAGTTTTTCCAGGCTCCTAAAAGTGACTCAAGTAGACTTGGCAGCATGGCGATGCGTTCACTACCCAGCAGGAAAGCTCCCAAAGCGACAACACTATGAAAAGCTCCTCACATAGGCTCCTGCCTCTGAGCAGCACTGTATCACTGCATGCTCAGTTCAACACCTCAGCTCCAAAATGACACCCACCCATGAGCATGGACTCCTCACTCTTGTTGATGTTATTGCAGGTGTCAAGCTAATAATCTATATATATATATATGATAAAATATATGACATAAATAATAAATGTGTTTTCTCACAACAACATTTTAAAGATTTTACAGAGGACCTGGTATGAAATTACAAAACGTTTCCCAGACTTCCCATGACTTGCTGGAGAGATTCCCAAACTGTGTTGTCAATGTCAGAATGTAGCGAATTCCTTCTGTTATTCCAGAAATCCACAAGCACTGTGAAGCCTACCATGACATATATGTTACTACATTTATTATCACATTATGCTTTTTGTTGACCACATTTTTTACATTCCTCTTCGTGTTTGTGTTTTGTGTTCTGACTGAGCTCCATAGAGCCTTGTGTCTGAGTGTGTGTGGGAAGACTTGGAGGTTGCAGCACGATAAACCGTTTTAGACACTTTAGACCCATCGACAGTCTCAGGGTGCTCAGCCATCTTTTCATTGTTTATCATATAATTAAATTAAATACAAATTTCAATGAGCTCATGAGTACTCAGGATTGTAAAACATATTCATGTCTTTATAACTTCGTACTAGAATATTGTGATTATATGTCAAAATAAGACTTTTGACCTCCAAATCATGCTGGTTATTCACTTTTTTGCACCTTTAATTTGGAAAATTGCTCATAATACACAATTTTAATAATAATGGAGCAAATGAAAGGTATTAAAAATCCTGTGCACAAAAATTAGGTGGAGGAAGTAGAGGTTGACATAGTGAAATTAAAGATACATAAACCAACATGTAACACATTTACCGTATACACACAACATGCATCTATTTGCATCAACAGGTCAAAGGTGTACAAAGCACTGTGTCTGCTCAGCAGTATTCTGCTGTACAATGACTGGACTGAAAACAGCAAGGCCGCGTTCTCTTAAAGAATCAGGAAAAGAGGAACCATTTCTTGCATGCTGTTGTTACCTCACTGTAGGCTTTAATGGGAACGGTCCTCATCCTCTCCCCTGCCATCCAAGTACTGCCGTCTAGAAACTGTCCGTTAAAGGGTGCCAGCTTGTCTGGGCTCGGGAAGCTGCAGCCTCTGAAGAGAAAACACACCGGAGTGTCCAAGACCTTACTGCATGACTCATTCAAATATACATGATATCATTATTAGAGTTAGGCTGATATGAGATTTAGAAGTACCTCTTCACGCCAAAACTATCTAAAAGTCAAATATATTTGCACATTTATTTTTAGTGGTACACTAAAACCCACATTTCTGAAAGTATTTTCACTGTTTTATCAGATTAAAGGTATTCTCTGGAGTTTGTCACCACTAGTACTGCTATGGAACAAGGTTTTTACCAGTGCTTGGGTTTACAACACATGCATGTACACAGGTAACACAACACATAATGTGAAAAGAAATGCAGCAATGCGCCAACAAAGACAAAGTTTATAACATGAACAGCATAGAATATTTTGAAAAATCAGGCTTACAAGTACTATTTGAGGAAACAAATGCACTCAACAAATTTATTAGACCTCAATAATACACTAAGTTTATTTTGGTAACCTTGAAAGCGAATATAAATGTGCTTCGTTTCCACAAAAGCTCTTAATGGCACCTTTAAATTCGGCTGTGGGGAAGCAGGTTTCAGTATTTCAGCAGAATACCAGTGTTTCAGTAATCTCTATATATAGACCAAAGGCAACAGGACTAGATTTTGTTGAAAAAGAGGAGGAACGATTGGCAGAAATGTGATCTGTGATTGGCTATCGTGTGATGATGATTCAGCTTTTTATTGGTTTAAAATGAGCTCAACTGGCTACTTGGGAAGCAATCCAGTCGTCTCTCAACTCCAACTCCAGTCTTGTGCCTCAAGTTGCTAAAGTGACTGTCAACAATGAGTAAGAACACAGAAAAGGAAGTCTTTGCTTGGATATCTGCTGGCTACACCAGGACCCCAGAAATCCAGCTGCTCGCCCCCAGAGGCTTATTGTTGTCACACCGATAGCTGCTGTGTTCAGACCTCCCTCTTCGGCCTGTTTTCAGGTTGAATGCCTGGAAGGAAAGTGATCAGTTCCAGTGCAGATGCTGGTTCATCGGTACCCTGTCCACCTGACTCCAAACTGTATAGATCTCATTTACACAGAGACCTCGAAACCTTTTAGATGAAGTCTGGCCATTCTGAGTGCACAGTGTTCTATGTGAATAGTTTTTTCCTGATCTACATAGGATATCCAGACGCAGATTATTGTTAAGAGCAGATGGAAATTGGGTATATGTCAATCAATGCAATCTCTCTTAGTGATGATTGGAAGCTTTTCTTTCCTGCTACACTTTATCATTTATCCTGTTGAGAAACCATTTTTTTCCCAGCACTTAGAGTTGTGGTACTGTGTTTTTTGTTGTTGTTTTTTTTACCTGTGTAGGTTCCCTTCATTTCCTGGCTCCACATTAGTGTCTTTGTCCTCTGTCTGGACACTGTTATCAGCCATTTGTGGTCCACACACGTCCTCAGCGGGCCCTGTGGCTACACACATCCTCCAGATACTACTCTCCTATAGCCACACACACATAAACATACAGACACACAGTGAACAAGCATATGGGAACCTCTATACAGGCAAGTAGAAAGCCAGCTTCATGAGCATATCAACCACCTGGCTGAGCGAGGTGACAGAAAAGAAAGAGAAAAGAGAAGAACGGTTTGATATGGGCCATGCAGAGGATGTTTTATGTGTACAGTTTGTAAAGCCCTCTGAGGCAAATTTGTAATTTGTGATTTTGGGCTATACAAAATAAATTGAATTTAATTGAATGTATGATTCAATGGCTCTTAAGTGGATAGTACAGTTTGTGACCAGATTATTAAATGATATTATACAGACAGAATGGCTGTGCTCTTTAAATGGGTATGCATTTATTTCCTTGATGTCAATTACTTCAAATATGGAGCTACCATATAAGGTGCCACCTGCCCATCAGGACCCTAACTAACCATTCATTCCCAATCATACACTGCAGGAACAGCTTGCCGAGTCACAGTCGCTATACATTAGCAGGCAGTTGCCTCAATTTTCAGTCATTCGTCGTAATTAGTATCCTTATTATAATATCATATAATTCATTCAGTGGGGCAACTGTAGCTAAGTGGTAGAGCAGTGTCGTCCTGCAATCAGAGGATCGGCGTTTGGATCCCCGACCATGTCGATGTGTCCTTGGATAAAACACTCAACCCTAAATTGCTTCTGCATACTGCGCCTGTATATGAATGTTAGATAGTTCTGATGGACAGGTGGCACCTTGCATGGTAGACCTAGTCATCAGTGTATGAATGGGTGTCAATGATGACCTAGAGAAAGAGATATACAAGTACATTTACCATTTATTATTATAAGCAACCCATAACACAAAACCCAAAGTCCAAAACCCACAGCTTATTGAGAGGACAATATGAATGTCAATAAGAGAATGCTTGATATGAATACAAATGTCTGAAGAATTTAATTAAGTTAATTACTATCTATGGACTGAATGAGCAAATGTAAATAACAAAATGCATTTAACAATATGTGTCCAATCTGGAAATATAAAGTGTCTAACTTGGAGCAACATATAAAATAAAATAAATAGATGTGTATATAATGCTGCTTTACAGCTGTACAGCATGTGTTCTCGTTAATAGTAATAAAAAACACCAAGCCGTCAGGGGAAAAGGCAGACAGAGACTGGAGGGAGCTGAGGCTAATCTTGTGGTCGGGGACAGAAGACTGAGTCGTTTACCGGGACAGAGGCAAGGTAGGGAAGTCCAAACAAGCAGGGTCGGCAACGGGAAGCCAGTCAGAGGGTATTTTGCTGGAAGGTCTGTCATAATGCAGAGAACAATCTGGCAGTTAATGTGTGTGAAGCTGTGACTTAAATACTGAAGGGAGTGGGTGTAGTAGGGTGGGCAGGTGAGAGTGATGGAGCTGACGAGGTGGGTGTGACTAGGTGCACTGACTAAGCTGATTGGGTGAGTAAGAGACAGAGGCAGGAGAGAATGGAAGCTGAACTGTGACAGTCTGTTGGCACAATCATTGTTGACTTTGGAATAAAGGCTTCTTTACTACGATAAGTTGAGGTGCTTTAGGGCAGTGGTTCCCAACTTGGGGTCCGGGCCCCTTTTTCAGCGGGGCACCAATGAGCGGGGCACTAGTCTTCCGACCATTCAAAGCTCTTTAACATTACTTGTCATTCACCCATTCACACCCATTCATACACTGATGGGAGGAGCTACCATGCAAGGTGCCACCTGCCCATCAGGACTGTAATTAACCATTCACACATTAAAAAAGAATTCTTAATCTTTCCATTGTGAGTTCTACAATGCACCTCCGTGAAGCCAGACCCAGGAGGGGAGCGTCTGGTGGCCGGGGTGTTCAAAGCCTCTGTTGTGGACGCGGCCGCTAGGAGCTGTGGTCGGAAGGTCATCAGTGCCTGTCGTGGTGGCAACCCGAGAACCCAGTGGTGAGGCCTTTTGAGCCTGGTTGGCTCAGGGGTCTCCTGAATGAGATCCGCCCTGAAATGCTGAAGGCGCAGGACATTGTTGGGCTGTCTTGGCTGACACGCCTTTTTAATGTCGCATGGGGGTCAGGAACAGTGCCCATGGACAGGCAGACCTGGGTGGTGGTTCCCATTTTAAAAAATTGGGACCAGACAGTGTGCTCGAACTATCGGGGTATCACACTACTCAGCCTCCCGGGGAAAGCTTATGTCAGGGTGCTGGAAAGGAGGCTCCGACCGTTTGTCGAACCTCAGATTCAAGAGGAGCAGTGCGGATTCCGTCCCGCTCGTGGTATAGCCCAACTAGTCTACATGTGCTTTGTGGACTTGGAGATGGCTTTCGACAAGGTCCCTCTGGAATTTTTGTAGGCGGTGCTGGGGGTGCTGGACCCGTTGCAACGGGCCATCCAGTCTCTGTACGACTGCAGTGCTGTCTCGGCAATAAGTCAGAAACGTTCCCGGTGCGTGTTGGCCTCCGCCAGGGCTGCCCTTTATCACCGGTCCTATTCGTGACTTTCATAGACAGGATATCTAGTCGCAGCCGGGGGGTGGAGTACGTCAGGTTCGGGGGTCTCGGGATCGCCTCTCTGCTGTTCGCAGATGAGGTGGTCCTGTTGGCCTCCTCGGACCGTGATCTCCAGCATTCACTGGGGCGGTTTGCAGCCGAGTGTGAAGCGGCGAGGATGAGAGTTAACACCTCCAAATCTGAGGCCATGGCGCTCTGCCGGAAACCGGTGGATTGCTCCCTCCAGGTGGGGACGAAGTACAACTGCTATTATTGCTACTGCTACTGCTACTAGTACAACTGCTACCACTATTACTAGTATAACTGCTACTATTGCTACTGCTACTACCACTGCTACTACTACTACTACAACTGCTACAACTACTACTAGCACTAGTAGTACAATTACTGCCACGAGTACAACTGCTACTACTGCTACTACTAAAAATACTGCTACTGTTACTGCTACTACTACTACTGCTAGTAAAAATACTGCTACAGCTACTACTACTAGGACAACTTCTACTAATAGTACAACTGCTGCTACTACTACTACTGCTACTAACATTTCTACTGATACTACTACTTGTAAAACTACTGCTAAAACTACTACTATTAGCACAACTGCTTCTACTGCTGCCACCACTGGTCCTACTAGTACAACTGCTACCACTAATGTTAGTACAACTGCAGTTTCTACTACTACTACTAGTACATTGTTTGCTACAACTACTACTAGTACTACTGCTACTACTAGTAGTACTGCTGCTGCTACTACTACTAGTAACACTGCTACTAACATTGCTACTACTACAACTATTACTGCTACTAGTAAAACTTTTGCGACAACTAATACTACTAGTGCAACTGTTACTACTACTACTACTACTACTCATACTACTACTAGTAAAACTACTGCTACAACTACTACTAGTACAACTGCTACTACTGCTACTGTTGCTACCACTACTACAACTAAAACTACTGTTACTTCAAATAATACAATGCCTACTACTAGTACAACTGCTACTGCTACAACCACTGCTACTACTAGTAGTACAACTGCTGCTATAGTGCAACTGTTGCTTCTACTACTACTGCTACTACTACAACTGTTACTACTTCCACTAGTACAACTGCTGCTACTATTGATACTGTTACTACTACTAGTGCAATTACTTCTACTACTACTACTGCTACTACTCGTACTACTAGTACAACTGCTACCCCTACTACTACTACTACTATTACAACTGCTGCTACTACTATTACTTATACTACTACAACTGCTTAACTACTACTAGTGTTACAACCTGGCTCAAAGGCTGCAACATGAAGGGAGACCAGACAAGTATAAAAGTAATAAATAGATATTTATTTAAAGAATACCACAACTAACTTAAACAAACAAAACGAATAAGCAGCCGTATCAGCCAAAGAAGAGCAGCTAGCCGGCCCGGGGAGCGACCACATTCATGTTCAGGTGGTGTGCACTCCCACCAGGCTCAGGTGTGGTTCATCAGCTGACAATGAACAGTCTGAAAGACAAACAGCAAACAGGACCCAGACCCCTAGTGGAAGGGAGGGGTCATCACACTCGTAAAACTGCTACTACTGCTCCTACTACGACTACTACTAGGACAACTGTTACTACTTCCACTAGTACAACTGCTGCTACTACTACTATTACTACAACTGCAACTGCTACTACTAATACTACTATTAGTACAACTGCTGCTTCTGCTACTACTACCACTATTACTACGATAACTGCTACTACTACCACTGCTACTGACATTGCTACTTCTACTACTCTTACTACTAGAACAATTGTTATTATTTATTCTACTACTGCTGCTGCTACTACTACTATTGCTACTACCACTGCTACTACGACTACTGCAACTGCTGCTACTATTAATAATTTTACTTCTACTATTACTAATGCATCTACTTCTACTACTACTACTCGTGCTACTCTTACTACTGGTACATCTGATACTACCACTGCTGCTGCTACTGCTACTGGTACCACTACTACTAGTACTACAACTGCTTTACCAGTAAACTGCTGCTACTGCTATTACTACTACTACTACTAGTACAACTACTATTGTGATAGTTACGTGCGTTCACACAATAGTGCCTTGCTCAATTCAGTTGCCAGAGGCAAACTGGCACCTCTTCAGCTACCAGTCCACACTCCATCCTCGGTCCATACTGGAAGTTGGACCGTTGAGTCAACCTGCTAATGGCGCAAGAGGTGAGGTCAGGGGAGCACCAAGGTCAGCAGAATTCATCCTCTCAGGATCATGAATCGCTGTACAAAGTTTCAACCTAATCAAGAGTTATTTCAGTCTGGACCAAAGTGGTGGACTGACCGACCTTTTCTATTGCCATCCCTAGAGTAGTGCCGCTAGTATGACCAAATAATTACTATGAGCACAGGCAACAACAATGACCTTATAGCGTCCTCAGTTTAAAGAAGAGCATGGGTGAAAAAGTTCACAATTAGTCTCAGAATATGCTTCTAGTATTTTTTAGCAAATGATCACTAGCACAAACTGCTGCTGCCGTACCTTGATGCTGAAGGACCTCCTGATGCTCCTTTTGTTCTCCCTGAGTGTGGCGGTATGATGCAGCTGGTTATCTGACTCAGTGCCTCCTCTCTTCTCCAGGGCTGATTGCTGGGTTGTCCTCCAGTGTCCGTTCCCTGTATCTCTGCACCGTGTTTGATCCCCAGCAGTCACGTCTGCCCTGCAGCTTCTGCCCCATGTCCTGCACCTATCTGACACAGCACGCCTTTCTTCTGGACAGTCATCATTCGTTTTAGAGTGGCACAGGATCAGAGACCTGGACAGAGTCAGTGAAAGTCACGAGGTCAGTTTTAGGCATTTTTTTAGGCACTTTTTGGGGGGCTGTCATTTTCCGATGAGAGGTCCTGGGACAGAGGATGTCGTATGTGTACAGATTGTAAAGCCCACTGAGGCAAATGTATGATACGGGATTTGGGGATATATAAATAAATTGAATTGAAAATTGGATTGAATAAATAGCAAGACCATACAACGTGAGTAATTCCGTCATGAATTCATGCAAGTACATGCTGTATATCAGAACTAAAAACTGCAATAAAGTGATAAGCTGTTCATGTCTAATGTGAAACCAAGTCAACGTTGACTGAACTTACCTTGGTTTTGTTACGTAACTTATGTATCTGTAAAGTACAAGCGTACTTATTTTATGTAACAAACAGACTTATTTTTACCCAAGCCACAATCCAAACCAAGTAAACATAAAGACTTTGTTAACTTACGTTGGAAGTTTATTTTGATAAGAAACTGTATATATGTAACAAGTGGAAACTGACACTCCATTTCCACCATGGCCAAAACTAAAGCTAGTTCCGTAAATCATCATAGTTTGGAGCATGAGGCCACTGAAGGTCACTGTTTGACGAGATGGGAGATAGAATGTGTTGAAAAGACATATTTTAGCTGTGCTAAATTCCATAGCCTGCTAATCACAATAACACACATGTGTTCTGTACGAAGGCATTCATGCTGTTTGTCATTGTATATAAATTAATTTTTGTTCTGGAGGAACATATAATGCATACAAACAAATTCCCCCTTTGGGGATAATAAAAATCTAACTATCTCTTTCCATCATAAAGATGGACACTAGCCCTTAAAGACGGTTGCATACTATTTCTGCCAATAAAAAGGGTAACCCAACTGAAGTGTTGTCAGCTTCCTGTGCAGCCCTAGTTGTAAGTCTTTGAGTGGTGCTGGTACCTGGAGAGCATGGCCAGTTTCTTGGAGCGGTGGTTGTGGCTGCTGGTTGGGTTGTTGTTGCTGCTTTCCCCCTGGTCCCTGCGTCTCCTTTCCATCCTCCTAGCAGCCGCTGTGCTGGCTCTCCTCCTCTGGTGGGAGTATCTCTGAGGCATGGCCGTCAGCGTGTGTGTATGTTTGTGCGGCTGGAGCTCGGGAACCATCACACTCCTCCCAGCCTGCCCGAAGCCTAATGGAGAGGGACGCTCTGGAGGGCAATTAGAAAACTGAGTTAGGACAGTCTGACTGCATCTGTGTGTGTAAGTGTTCTGAGAAACAGCTGAGGCAACTGTGGAGACCAGTGGAGATAAAAACACTTTTCTTTCTCTGTTCTGAAAAAAATGGCAACGTTTTTCTCAGTCCTCATGACGACAGCTTAATCAGGCTCTGACGTCTTGAGAGAAGCACACGCCACACACACACACACACACACACACACACACACACACACACACACACACACACACACACACACACAGTCATATTCTCTCACTTACAGGACATTACTACATACAGACTTACATTTATTTCAAGAGTGACCTAACCCTAACCCAAGTCTTCACCCTAAAATATAATGAAAAACATTAACAATGTGACTGTGTAAAAAGACACACACACACACATTCACACGCACGCACGCACGCACACACACACACACACACACACACACACACACACACACACAATGGCAATCAAAGAGTGAAATGACTAAAGCACATGGAACATGATCTGCTGGTGAGCTAGTAGAGTCTCACTCCCAGATCAATTCATGTTTTAATGTACACACAATCTCTACTAGATGGTGTACTGGTCCCATCAATGAGCTGGAGTGAATGATGGTCTGTACACTTCAACACTTCACGCTTTAGAGTGCACTATAGTATGACCCTCGTATGCATTATACATTCTAGTGGAGATGGCCTCTCCCATGTGCCATGAACACTTAGTAAACAATGTGCAGAGGCTCTTTCACCGAAACCCATACGGCCTTTGGTCTGACGTCATTATCTTGCTCTTCCCCTCACAGTCGGGCCTGACTGGCTCAGGAGGTTTGAGCAGCTCTTCAGCTGCATGTTACTGCTTGGATTGCCCTCGACATTCTTGGTTGTGATCATTTCATGTTAGCTTTTTACTCATTAGCTCAACAATTGTGGCTGCTGTAGCATTAGTTTTTAGTGATTATGCGTAATAGGCAAAATCCTGACCTGCTTGTCTTTTTGTCGGGGTGTTGTGAAGTGTCGTCTGTCAGATCTGCTATTTTAGATCACAAACATATTGGAAAAGTCTCTTCAACATGTTCATGGTGGTGCCCAACGCTTGGTCTATGGAAGATTTGCTAATATTTGAATAGGCTAAATATACACCAGACCAAGGCCACACAAGCAAAAGCTGAAAAAGGAAAGCCTACTGATGCACACTCTCTGATGGAGAGAGACAGATTGCAATGATGGATATTTGTCTTCCACTTGCAGCCAACACCTGTCTGTTAAGCCGTTAGCCGGGTAGTGTCGAGTAGAATTTGAGTTTTGTTGGTGGACTCACCAGTGGATCCAGTTGTTTCAGACTGTGTGAGGGCTGAGAAGGTTAAGCATTTCTTTGAGCTTTGTTTAGCGTCTCAAATCTTTCCACAGCTTGCTCTGACCGTCACTAGTTCTCTGAGCGCTGAGCTCCAGAGCCTGAAGGCATGTTAGTTCCAGCAGGTGTTGGTTTTATTGTAACTTGTGTGATGCTATATTGAACTTAGTTTGATATTTTTTGCTTTGATGTTTGAAAATGTAAATTGTAAAATAGTCATTGTCTGCAATACTACTTTTTAATGTGATGAAATGTAGCTGTGAAAGGCACATTAAATGAAAAATTATACAATACATCTTGGCCCTCAAGGTGGAATAGTCCTTTTTCCTTAGGAAGGTTCCTAACTGAGTGAAATGATCCTGACGTCTCTAAGTGGCCGCCATGATAAGAGCTGTTCCAATTCTCTAAATGCAAAGGAAAGGAGCTTCAATGCTTCCTTACTTAGCTCCTTTAGCATAGGAAACACTGGACCTTCCTTTAACATAGGAAAGAAGATAATGCCGGCCCACAATTCCTTGCGCCGGCAACATTTAAAGTGACGCACCATTTGGCCGTTTACGAGAACAAACGATATGCTTAGTGGAGTACCCCATGGGCATGGGGTAGTGGATCGAACCGCCGATCCTCTGATTGAAGGACGACCCTGCTCTACCATTGAGACACAGTCACCCCGGTGATGTAACAGTTATTTCCATAAAGTCATAAACTAATGGGATTCATGTTGATGAATATGAATTGACAGTGACAACCCTTTCGTTTGATTTTATATGTATTTATTTACTTTGAACATGTAACAACTAAGTAAAAAAAAATACAAAATTAATACAAAATAAAATGAACAGTAAATAAAGCAAACTGTCAATGAACAAATTCTCATTCTCAATAACAAGAAGCATCAGTAAAAAATAAAAGAAGCTAGGCCTATGATAGATTATTAAACTGTTAAAAAGCAAACTATAACCGAACCATTGGATCTACATTATTGTACAAAGGAAATATTGATTTCATTGATATTGTACGAGTGAATTGTCAGTTTCTACTGAAGCATGTTGATGGTTAAATGTGACAGCCGCTGGTTTCTCTCCTTCTCACCACGAGTGAAGCAGTCTGTCACAAAAGAAGCTGGTGAAAATGATAATTCGATTTCTATAGGGTTATGATTAGTTGGACATAAAAGGCCTAAAGTGTACAGTGTGTTATGGTATCCATACTATCCTAAATACACAGGAGAAGTTTGCCCTCAGGGCTTTCTGCCAGAAAGGGTTTAAATGAACCTAAAACATGATCTTTTCCTAAAAATCAGAGGTTTGTTGCCTAAAGCTGTTTCTGATTTATGTCAGAAACCCTGAAGGCAAACTTCTGCCATGTGCTATGTGTATTACTTTGTTTGTAAATCTCACCCAGTTTAGCTGAATGAATGTGTGTGTGTCACAGTGATGGAGCAGCCTGCTGACAAATGCCTCTCTGTGCTGTGAATACATATAACAGAGCTCTTCAAACAGTAAATGCTGTATATACGATGTGCTGACCACAAGGCAGCGAGTTGGAGTCTCACTTTTATCTCCAGCTCAGCCACGGAAACTAAAGAAAAAAAAAGATTCATTATTAGTATTATTATCATAAAATAGATATTTGATTTGAAACAAAATGTAATTAAGTTTATTAGTTATTAGTTTAGTTAGTTTTATCTTTATATTAGTTTATTGTTAATAACTAATCAAATAGTTAATCAGATACATGAATTGCTGAATAAATGAATGAACCAGTAAAACCCATAGGTTCCAGTGAGTATTGAAGACAGACTTTCTGTTCTGGTGAATCAGTAGCTGTGATCTGGAAGTGTGTTAGCCATTAAGGAGCATTAGTCTGTTGTGTTGTCAGATCGACAGGAAGCAGAGACATGGATCTCCTCTCTCCTCCCTTTTCACAGGCTTACACACTCCTGGATGTGGGCCAGCACACTTACAGTTGGACGCAAATCAATCTCCAATTATTCAAACGTTATATTCAATTTGTGCAGTAGTTGAGTATGATTGCAAATGTGCATTTAGATAAAGTTCGGTCAAATCTGCAGCACCATAGCAACCATCTGTGTTCTCAGTTCTGGTCTTTGAATTTGGAGAAAAACTCTGGGTACTGAATGTCTAGCGCACATTTTATGTTGGAGCAGCCAAGTAGAAGTTGCACACTTCTAAAAATGCATCTTAGTTTGAGGTACATTTCCTGAGACAAAGTACTTAAAGTTATCTTCTATCTGTGTTCTTTTACAGTGTTTTTCAAATGGAAATGCCCACTCAGCCTTTAGCAGAAAGGTTATCAAAGTAAGCTAATCAATAAGGTTATGAATCATGTGAACAATAGCACTAGCTGAGCAACATTAGCTGTGCTAAGTTTGAAAATAACTTAAAGGGTTAGTTTGGATGAAGGAGCTGGACTGGAGCAGCAGAAACACATATTGTAGTGTATGCTATAGTTGGAAGGTTTTCACAGCGTTATCTCGCCGTCAGACAGCCGGGGAACTGAAGCCGTTATAGCCTCTTCAAACTGGGAGCATGTCAACCTCCATCACTGACTATGGATAAAGATATTTATACATAAACACATATGGATACATCCTACATGTAGCAGCGTCATAATGCAGATACGTCAGGGCGCACTGGGAAAAAGTTTTTAGACGGCCTTTGGAAAATAGTATTTTGGTGCTAAAACATATGTACTTGGACCAAAATCTGAATGTTCTGATTTGAATACTTAAGCAACACCACTGGGGAAGCTACAAAAAGATATATAAACCTAAAAAAAAAACAAATATCATTAACCCACCCTTAAGGACATGTTTGAGGGTCTTCTCCACACTAAATGATAAAAGCAGTAGTTTCTCTTTACCTGAGTGTTACCATTTTGGGAGACCTCACACTTTTAAACACCTATATTTCAATGCATTCATGTAAATGGTAAATGGACTGTACTTGTATTTCTCTTTTCTAGTCTTCGGACCACTCAAAGCTCTTTAACACTACATGTCAATATTCACCCATTCACACACTGGTGGGAGGAGCTACCATGTAAGGTGCCACCTGCCCATCAGGACTAACTAACATTCACACACTGGTGGGAGGAGCTACCATGTAAGGTGCCACCTGCCCATCAGGACTAACTAATTCCGATGTCTTTCCCTGATAAATATATCACATCAACTATACCAATTAAAAAGCATCTGCAGGATGTAAATAATATTGACCAATAATCTTGTACACTATTCGGTAGTTGTCCATGATAGCATTCTAGACATTAATGGTCCTGTTCCTGAGTGTGTTTACGTGGAGAAGAGTAGATTGAAGTATCCCTTATCCCATATGTGAGAAACCTGAATATTCTAGCTGGAGAACTCTGAAAGAAACTGGGCTACTGTTGCATGTTCAGTGCAGACAGCTGTTGGCGATCCAAAGAGGCGACAATGAGAGGAAATTAGCCGTTAACTCGTCAAGTGGTAGTAAATGTACAGTGTAGTGCTTAATATTTGTTTTAGTGAACATCACAGCGCTTGCATGAATACAATGCAGTAATCAGTAACCTTGTTACTAGTATTTATCATGTTTATGGGTATATGAAATACATAAGCTCATGTAAACATCATATTCTGACATTTGTAATGACACAATTGATATCTACAGCATAAGCCTGCTTAAGATAATGTTTAGATATAAAGATGTTTCATAAAACATCGTAATACAATTTTGCAAAAAAAAAAAAATCTTTTTTTTAAGCAGCCTTATTCAATATCATTTCCCCCAGGCCCAGGATGGTCACAGGTCAAAGGCCACCAAACTGACTGGGGCTGGTTGAGTGACGAGCTATGGAGGACTAAAGGGCATCTTTTAGACAACAGGGAGAAAAGGAAGATCTGAGGAGAGTGGTTCAAGTCTCCAGACACAAGGACTACTGGTGGTTTTGTAGCGATGGGAATTACGGTTCTTTGATGGGATCCTCTGGCTCCCTTCTTCTCAGAGCTATTCATTGTTCTCTTTTGTCTTTCTTTAGTTGCAAAATAAACACCAGGATAATGAGTGGATAAGATTTGGATCAGATTAAAACTTTCACATCCTACTAATACCATTTCATTTTGCATGTGTGGACGAGGTTTAGCAGCACTAAATGACTCATATTGTCAGACCTAAAGTGACCTCATATCCCAGCTCTTGCTTTGTCAGTGAATTTACTACTTTGAATACACAAAGTGTTTTGGAGCTGTGAATTTAGGGCTGGCACTGAAATTTGGGCGATAAAAAGGTAATAAAAACTGCTCGCAAGTACGACCCGTTCGTACCAAAGAGCCAGTCGGAACATTTGCTGACATAAAACCACCATGATTTTTGACAAACTCGATGTGATGCGACGAGAAATAGTTGGAGCAAAACCAACTGTTTTTACATTTGTGTCCGTGTCCAGATTAAACAAACAAGACACAACATATCAATTAGTCAACTTAAGTTGCTTTTACTTTAAGACTCACATTGAAAGGTGTGTTTAGGATAGGCTGAATAAACATGTATTTGCATAATACTGTGTGTGTGTGTACACGTCCTCACAGAAACACTGACTGCCTGTAACATTAGCAAGGCAGTGACTCGGGCCAGCCTGTTGGAACAGAGCCTGATTGAGAGAAAGCAGGGGGAGGGGGGGGGGGGGGCGGCGGCTGCTCAGCTGAACAACGTGAGTGCTGTTTGAGTTTTCACTGGGGTTTCTTGTTTCCAGTCTGTGAGATGGAGCAGGGCCTTCAGAGGGCAGCCAAGAGATCCACCTGAAGCGAGGCATGCTATGAATAATCCACCTCGTTCACAATGTGTACAATCACTGAGATCATCTATTAATGAAGATCTTAAATTCTTGTCCAGCAAAGGATCTCCCTCTGTAGGGGGAGGCCCTGTTGTGTCCGTGTGGAATGAAAGTGCACGCTGTGTAAAGCCATGTGGTCGTATGTCAGCTGGCCCAGTGGGCCGATGTGTGGCTGTGGGGAGAGCAGAGAGGAAGCCCTGCCCATCCACTGCTGGCCTCACTGAGCTATTTGTGCTCTAAAGGTCGCCTTGGAATGGACATACACAATGTTATGGAATTTGTGTTTTCATAAAGGACCTCTGTGTGCTAGTGAGCCCGTAAAATCCACACACACACTTATTACACTCGTACAGCCCTCAGGCCAAAAAAACACTTCATTTCACTTCCCTGCTCTGCGAATACTTTTGATAGTTACACAATGCTCAGACAGACAACAATGTATCGCTTACTTTACAGTCATAAAGTCTTTACAGTCATTAATGTCAACTGTCTGAGAGACACACAGTTTCAATAATTAAAAACACTAATAAACATTCCTGTTAAGAACCCGTCAGCGTTTGGAGTGGAAGTCCTACTCACCGTAGTAGTCCATCATGTTGTCCTTCAGACCGCGTCTACAGCTTCTACTGGAGATGCAAACAGAGGATTCAAAGGATGGATTCACTCCAGACAGACAGGCCCAAATCCAGACAGAACTTCAGCTCAGAACCTGATGCATTAACCAGAGCATGGCTTCCTCACTGGGATTCATCTGGGGTAATGTGCCTGTACCTCCTTCGTCCTCCTTTTCCTCCCCCTCTGTCTGGAGAGCACAACAGTGTGTCTCAGTAGAAGCACAGCTCCCCAAAACCACTGCCCCTTTTCTGTGAGCCAGCTCCAGAGAGGAAAACACACGCACTTAGCTGGGCTTGACCTCACACCTACAAGGGCTTTTACAAGGTTCTGTGTGTGTGTGTGTGTGTGTGGTGGGGGGGGGGCAGGCATTAGGATGAATACCTTCTCTGTGGTCCACATAAACCATATACTCCTCATTTGAGTATATGTGTGTATGACTCGTTGTCATGCTGTTTGAGCTGTAGTACTGGTTAGTGAACATACAATTGGATGGAGAGAACCACTCTGGGTGAACAGAGTTTTGTTTCAGACTATGACGGGAGCTGAGGCCTTTACTGGGTTTGTATGTGGAGGGGCAATAAATGGGGAATATTTTCAAACTATTCTGTGTCACATCTGCCACAAACTCACTGCATGAGTGGGGAAGATAGTGGCGAGACTGAAACATTGTCATCCAGCCCTGTCTCCTATGATGACGTTCCCATCCAACAAACTGTCTGCGGGGGTCAACAAAGGGCTTTCACCAAGAGCCTGCTGTTTGGGTCCCGTTTGAACCAAATTCTTTTGTAACAAAAGCACTTTTGTTGTGATTTTTGTTTCGTTTTGTATCAATTTACAACATTAACCACCTGTTTCACAGTTTTAAACGGTTTCAAACTGCTTCAGACTGCTTCAAACGGTTTTAACTCTCAACAGACACGAGAAAGAAGCATTTCCATCATAGATTTCAGACGCAGCAATGACATTTTATATCTAATTATAAAAATGTGGCATTATCTTATTATCTCTGCAAGGAAGATTATGAGATTGGTCGTGTGCGCGTCCATGTGTGTGTGTCCGTGAGTGTGTGTGCACCTCTGTGTCTGTCCACGGCTAATCGCTCATTCTGCTGCAGCTAACGACATCATATTTTGGGTGTCCAGTTCTAGCTGCATGCTCAAGCAGCTCTCATTGTTGCAGTGACTCCTGCTTTCTCAGAATTTCTTTTATTACCTGTTTGATAGTGACACTGACTGCCTGCTAACTCCTCATTCGCCGCTAGTGATAACACACTTGAGCGCCTCGCCGTCCCCCAGACGGAACTCTGAGCCCACAATGGGGGATAACAGCTCACACTAGTACTCACACTAGTACTCACACTAATACTCATCACAATTCAGCCGCTGCTGTGGGCAGCAAAATGGGCAGATAGCTAGGTGAGTTTGATTTTGTTTTTGGCAAGATTATATGACATGTCTAATACGACAACTTTGAGCAGATTGCCTGCATACAGCACTTGTTTTAAAGTTGGAGTGAAGTGTGTTTCATGACACTTCTCTGCCTATTGGTGTCTGGACGTGCAGTTAGCCAGTTGTGGGTTGTGTTCATTCAATCACAAAGTACAGCAGTGGCGTTGAAGACTCTGCTGGTGGTGCCCTCTACTGAGTGCACCTTTCTAGTTGAATATATGCTAATTTGCATAATTTTTTAAAATAGAAATCTGAATATTGGATGAAGTCAAGCTCAAAATGCTTGTCTCATTTTGTTGACATATTAGAGTCAGAGGTTTTTAAAGAGGGAATTTTGGATATCTCTTTATATGACTACATAAATCCAAAATTACATAGGCATTTGTAAATCCTTGTGAATCAGGTTATGAAAGATGTATGAACACACCCCTCTGTACAAACCTTTAGAAAAAGTTTGGTGTATGTATGAGCTACTGAAGTGGGGATTTTTGGCTCAGAGTCTGATAAAAAAATTATTTAGAGAAAACGGCCTAAAGATATGGATTGTAAAATGACATACATTTTGAAGATACTACAGTTGAATAGGATAATATATTAACTAATAGATATTACTAGGAAACTTCCTCGGTTGATTACTAACATTAAGACATTGTAAATTTTCTAAAATGTTATGTTTAATGACATTATTTACTGAGGCATTTTCTATTGAATAAAGAACAAAAAAAAAGACATGTTGCCTCGTATTTAATCTTAAATAAAGCTGAGTTCATTGAGTCAATATGACTGTCAAAGTTTTTCCATACTCAGGATTAATGCTGTGTATGTACCATGATTAGAAACAGAAAATGAGACCTGGTTTTAAAGAGCAGTTTCTCGATCAACAGCTGTTCAATTAAATTAAATTAAATAAATGTTGCATCGCCCAAAATCACGTGTCATCAAGTGTACAATCTGTACACATACCATTCTCTGACCTTTGACCCTCACATCAGAACAGGAAAAACGGGTTATTGTTATCAATCTGTCTTTACTAACAAGCCATGTACCACAGTCCTTCAAAGTATTACCTTGAGTTAGCACCTCTCTACTAGATATGATCTAACCCCAACCCCTAACCCTAAGCACTCTAGTGGGGTAATATGATACTATTAGCTCTCTAAATGGTAACTGTACTTGTATAGATCTTTTCTAGTCTTCAGACCACTCAAAGCGCTTTAACACCACATGACATTATTCACACATTCATACACTGATGGGCGTGGCTAAGGTGCCACCTACCCATTCAAAAAGCTGGAGGCTTTTTATGTCCTTTTATGCAGTTCTTTTTGTTTTGGCTTTGTCTATGCATTGCTTCTCTGTAGAGCACTTTGTAAACTCTGTTTTGAAAGGTTCTATATAAATAAAGTTATTATTATAAGCTGTAAGTAGAGCTATGGGAGTAATTTGGGGTTAAGTGGCTTGCCCATGGACACATTGACATGGGCTAGCGTAGCCGGGGATTGAATCGTCGATCCTCTGATTGAATGAAGACCCTGCTCTCCATTGAGCTACAGTCGTCCTTACTCTGGTTGGGTAATAAGGTAGTATGAGCTCTCTAGTGGGGTAATATGGTACTATGAGCTCTCTAGTGGGGTAATATGGTAATATGAGCTCTCTAGTGGGGTAATATGGTACTATGAGCTCTCTAGTGAGGTAAAATGGTACTATCAGCTCTCTAGTGGGGTAATATGGTACTATAAGCTCCTGAATATATGATGGTGCCTCACCAATTAAGACTTTGTAGTTGAGGAGTAGGATTTTAAATTTGATTCTGGATTTTACAGGGAGACAGTGCAGAGAAGCTAATACAGGAGTAATATGATCTCTTCTCTTAGTTTTTGTTAGTACACCAGCTGCAGCATTCTGGATCAACTGGAGAGATTTAACCCTCCTGTCGTGTTCGTTTCTCCCCCCCTTACTTTGGTGTTCCTGGTCAAATTTGACCGGTCTGTTTTAACTGCTCTTACATTAACACAAAAAACATTAATCATCACCAAATTTATTTTCAACACCTTTTTAAGCTGTAAACAATGTCTCAGACTAGTGGTTTAGATGAATAACTGCTGTGAATTTACAAAGAATAGACACTGAAAATGTATCGCTAAATTCGGTCCAGAGCCTCTCTGACAGAAAATCGCCTCATCAGTCGCCTCCTCATTGTGTTCACAGAATAAAATGAGAGCATGGCACAAATAAAGGTTTTTATAGGGGGAAAGTGAGAAGATACGAAACATTGTTTAGTCTGGAAGGTGTGGTTCACGTGGGGGGATGGGCACATAAGCCCGGGATAGAGATGGGTTCCCATAACAAACAGGTAGGTAGGTAGGCGTGTGTGTGGGGGGGGTGGGGATGTCTTCCATCTGATGAATGGACATAATCTAGTGTTTCCCATTCATTTCCTATGGCGGTCACTTTTGACCGGGAACACCGTGGGTGTTACAAAGTTGACTAAACCACAAAAAATTCAATGAATGTGGTGATCAGAAATGTTATATGTTCAAATGCCTAGTGTGGAGGATATCATAAGGCCTTGAGGCAATCAGATGTAAAACACAATATTTATGATTGATTAAAGTTGTAAATCGGTCAGATTTGACCCGAACACGACAGGAGGGAGACTTATTAGGGCAGCCTGATGGTGAGGAATTGCAGTAGTCTAGTCTGGAAGTAACAAATGTGTGAATTAATTTTTCTGCATCGCTTTGAGACAAGATGTGTCTGATTTTTTAAATGTTACGTAGGTGGAAAAAGGCTTCCTTGAGATTTGTTTTGCGTGGGAGTTAAAGGACATGTCCTGATCAAAGATAACTCCGAGATTCTTTACGGTGGTGCTGGATGCCAGGGCAATGCCATCAAGAGAAACTATATCATTAGATAGTTGATTTCGGAGGTGTTCTGGGCCTAGTAAAATAACTTCAGTTTTGTCTGAGTTTAACATCAGGAAGTTGCAGGTCATCCATGTTTTTATATCTTGAAGACATGCTTGAAGTTTAGCAAGCTGGTTGGTTTCGTTTGGCTTGATTGATAGATATAATTGATTATCATCAGCATAACAATGAAAGTCTATGGAGTGTTTTCTGATAATATTGCCCAAAGGAAGCATATATTAGGTGAATAAAATTGGTCCAAGCACAGAACATTGTGGAACTCCGTGACTGACGTTGGTGGTCATTGAGGTTTTATCGTTTACATACAAACTGAGATCGATCTGATAAATAAGATTCAAACCAGCTTAGTGCGGTACCTTTAATGCCAATCAAATGTTCTAATCTCTGTAATAGGACGTGATGATCAATGGTGTGGAACGCAGCACTAAGGTCTAACAAGACAAGAACAGAGACAAGTCCTTTATCTGATGCAATTAGAAGGTCATTAGTCATTTTCACCAGTGCTGTCTCTGTGCTGTGGTGTTTTCTAAATCCTGACTGAAAATCCTCAAATAAACTATTGTTATGTAGAAAGTCACACAACTGATTTGTGACTACTTTCTCAAGGATCTTAGAGAGGAAGGGAAGGTTAGAGATTGGTCTACAGTTAGCCAACACTTAATTAAAGGACTGTGGTACATCGCCTGTTAGTAAAGACACCAAACTAACCAAGATTCTTCTAAATTGGTGGAACGCCATATCCTTTCAAGCTTTCGCGATGTTTGCTTTATTTTGTGGGTTTGAGGGTTATACCATGGAGCGAACCTCCTCTGTTGTATTATCTTCTTTTTTAGAGGGGCTATAGAGTCTAGTGTCAGTCTCAGTGAGCCTGTAGCACTATCGACTAGATCAAGCGTCGGCAACCCGCGGCTCCGGAGCCGCATGCGGCTCTTCAGCCCCTCTCATTCGCGTGACGCTGTGTCTTTAAAGCCAATCAGCGTTGAGAAGCTCCGTCCGTCATCACTGACGTCTTGTGAGAAACTATGGAGGAGAAGTCGATAGACAGGAAGCAGCAGTCATCCCGATCCTGGAGAAGCTGTGTGCGGCTACGGGTGATGTTATGAACCCAGACACGAGGGCGTTTGATGTTCCCACGTTTGTGGGACTTCCACAACACGTACAAAGCAGAAATAGTGGTTATTTCTTCCACGGTGGATTGCAGAAATTAACTATTTCCACAGAGATAAGCCACGCCCCCTCTCCGGCGTGTCTAACGCGAATGAAGCGAAATAATCACAAATAGTCCGGCGAGTAAAGCGGCGCGAAAATTCGCAACACTTTTGGTGTGAACGCAGCATAAGTTGTATGTCCGTGTACTTTGTACTTTTGTAATATGTGAAGTTCTCAATAAAGTTCTTGAAATAAAAATATTCTGCATTTCCCCCTGCGCCCCACCTGTAATACCACTGCACCCCACGGTATTACAGTTTGAGAAACACTGGTGTAAACGGAGCAAGATATATGCGTTTTAAATCGGAAACGTAGTAGTGTGGACATGGCCTATTTATTTTATAGTTATTTTATTTAAATAAGTTATTAGCAGAGGGCTGCTGTGAAGCGCCAGGGGAGCAACTGGGGAAGGGGGGGGCACTTCGACATGCAAACTGTGGGAATCGAACCTGCTACCTTGAGGTTCCATGGACGACCACTCTACCCTATGAGCCACAAATATAGCAAGGACCTATGGCACACATAATTCCGTATGGCCTACACATGCCAGTGTATTTTTTTTCTCCTCTTCATGAGTTTGATTTTGTTATAACAGGTAACATAGCAATGCAATGTCAATAATTGTCTTCATTCTAGTTCTATAATTTCATTAATACAACAAACTATAGTTTTGTGTATATATAATATAACTATATATAAAACTTCATAAGCTGTGATATCAAATAGCTTTTGCGGCTCCAGACAAATTTTATTTGGTGGAAAATAGGGCAAAATGGCTCTTTGGATCGTAAAGGTTGCTGACCCCTGGACTAGATGATCAATCTTGGACGGACTAAAGTTAGTACAGGAGTCCTCTGTTATATTGAGACATGGTATTGAATTGAATGCAGATGGAATCACGTCTCAGATAGACACCTGGTGTAGAAACTTTTGCCTAACGGTGTACACTCCGGTAGCATAAACTCTGAGTTTAAAAGACTAAAAGCAAGGCTTTCAAATGAGTTGTAGTTTAATTTAATAACTGCTCTAATGGACGTGCAGAGAAGGGTGTAAGACTACAACTTTGCATCCTGGTCTGAACTCTGGGTTGTTATGGATTAACTCTGCTAATAAACTGGGTCAGATTTGCAGAAATGAGATCAGCTCCATCCAAAGTGGGATGAATGCCGTCTCTCTTAATCAGACCAGGTTTTCCCCAGAAAGTCTGCCAATTATCTACAAAGCCCACATTGTTTGCTTGGCAGAGCAATTGTCTGCAGTATTTCCAAAGTCCTGCTGTCAAATAGTTGTTGCCAAGTTATGAGTACTGTCTCAACAGAGAACAAAACCCCTCTTTGAAGGCTTGCTGACTAGTTCTCCAGGAAACAAGATGCAACGTATACAGTGCACAGCGTTGGGGTTGTGGGAGGCCAGTTAAAGGCCAGATTGTTTCTTTAAATAAGTAATTGACTTGATTCAGCCAGACGTTTGTGAAAGATTGCAAACATTCACATGTTCTATTTATTTCTGTCGGAAAAGGAACATCATGCCTCACATTCACACCAGGCAGCAGCTCAGTGGCTGCTATAACAGTGGTGAGCAGCTTCAGTAGACCCTCAATATTCTCCCAGGCTGTACGAGGCAGCTATCCACCCAACAGGAGTAGCTGAACTCTTCATACAAACAGCTTTGTTTCCTTCTCATAAAAGAGTCAGAATTCCTTCGTGTGAGGAGTATGCCATGTATTTTCTGTGCCTCCCTCTAGTGGCTCACCTGTGTCAATGTGGTTCTCCTTCAGTTTGTTAAACCAGCAGTGAGGAGTTGGATTTTGTAAGGACAGAAAAATAGTAACAGGTATTCTTGTAAAGAATGTAAATATTTTGTGAATTAAGCATATATTATTAGCAACACTGGATATTGGTGTTTGGTGTACAAAAACTGTATAAAAAACAAGTAAGACTCAAAACCTTTCAGTCTAATGACACATCTACTGATTCAATTATTTGTGTTGTGTGTTACAGTTTGAATTTTCTGCCATGTAGTGATTGATTGTATCATTTTAACAAAGGAAATAATAATAAAAGATTAATCAAAAAATGTTCATGAAATTCACTGTTGGATAACCATAGCAGATCTGTGCAGCCAGATTTTCACTCGGTCGTACAATGAATGAATGATTGGGTTACAACATGAAACACAGTGTCTCAAAAACAGATCTTAGAAGGTAAAGATTGTGTATGAAATAGTCTCTGAAAAATGGAATAGGGCTAACTACCAGCAACTATGTCACTCTGTTTCACTCTTGTAAAGATTATGATGTGTATATATATATATATATATATATATATATATATATATATATTTATAATGATGTAAGAGTAGTGTTTCTGTGCTGGATGTCTCAGAATACTCAACCACATTGATTTCATAGCACACAGTAGACAGGCTCTTCTGTCCTGTACTGTGTGAAGGAAATGGACCCCACCTCAGAGGGAAAGGAGGGTAGAAAACATCCTCAGTAAACAGCCTGAGAGCCGGGAACCCTCTCTCTGTTCTCTCTGGCCCTGACCTGACACTGTTTCACTTCTATCGCTGCCTGAGCTGGCAGATACTAAATGGCTGGGCAGATTTGGGCCTATACTTAAACAATAGTACACTCCTCTCCCTCTTTGTGAACTCAGATCGATCATGGTAGACTAACTTTGTCTCAGACAGGAATCTCTTTGTCTTGACTGCTTCCTCAGTTGTGTTTATTTTTTGCCCTTTCTGTCTCCCTATCCTTCTTCCAGCCACATTCACATTTCTCCAAAACGCTGCAGTTATTATAAAACTGTATTGCAATCCTCATTTTGTCCACTAGATGTCACTAGACTGTCCTTGTTATGTGAGTCCCAAAATTTCCTGTTACCTCATTTTCCAAAGAGTCACAGAATATAGTCTCAATCCCAATCTCCTCTCTCATGGTCTCACAGACTTTGAAACGCGTTCCTGCAGTCCATAAGGGTTTAGTTCTGTTGAGTGTTTGAGGACTATCTCACAGACATTTTGAGCCCTTTAAGAAGACTTTTCAAATCCGTAATTCGGCAGACTTTTCTAAGGGAATTAAACGCAATTCATGCAATATGACATTAAACATAGGCTCCCAGTGTTAAAATGGTAAATGGTCTGTACTTGTATAGCACTTTTCTAGTCTTCCGACCACTCAAAGCGCTTTCAATTCAATTCAATTCAATTTGTTTTGTATAGCCCAAAATCACAAATTACAAATTATCCTCCGAGGGCTTTACAATCTGTACACATACGACACCCTCTGTCCTTTGACCCTCATATCAGAACAGGAAAAAGTCTTTAATGGGGAAAAAAGGGGAAGAAACCTTCAGGAGAGCAACAGAGGAGGATCCTCTATCAGGATGGACAGAAGTACAATAGATGTCATATGTACAGAATGAACAACATAACAGAGTTACAACACATTCTATGAATATGATAGAAATGATTCATATAATGAAAGTAGTAGGCATGATGAAGAAGTTACATCTACCAATAATAACAGCAACAGTGGATATAGTAGAATAATAATGATAATAGAAGCAGTAATAGTATTGGCAATAGTAATAGCAATGCAACTAATAATAATAATGATAATAGCAGTAGGTGTAGGGCAGGACCAGGGTCCAGATAAAACCACGATCCACGTAACACTACGTGTTATCATTTATACACTGACGTGAGGAGCTACCATGCAAGGTGCCATCTGCCCATCAGCAATAACTAACATTCATACCCATTCACGGAGCAATTTGCTGGGGTCTTTCTCATTTCCTGATTTGGTGTCTCCTCGATTCCTCGCTCCTCTGTCCTCCGGCTTGTCACCCGGAAATGAATCTCAGTGCTCCACCTTAAAGGTAATCCCGGGCTGTGGTGGAATAGTCCTTTCTGCTTAGGAAGGTTCCTAACTGAGTGAAATGACCTGAAGTATCTAAGTGGCCTCCGTGATAAGAGCTGTTCCAATTCTCTAAATGCAAAGGAAAGGAGCTTCAATGCTTCCTTACTTAGCTCCTTTAGCATAGGAAACACTGGACCTTCCTTTACGAAAGGAAAGGAGATCATTCTGACCCACAATTCCTTGCGGTGGCAACATTTCAAATGACGTACCATTCGGCCGTTCACGAGAACAAACGATCATGAAGACAAACGCTGATCATGTAAATAACCGTTGACATAACTTGGAAATGTTTAGATGTCGTGAACTTTCAACAATCTGTTAAACCTGCTGACAAACTACGAACGTTACATTGATGTTGATGTAAAGTGATCAAACTGACGTATTTGATCTGCTCTCTCTTTGTTGTACTGCAGCCTCAGACCTCGTTTTATGATTTGACTTACAGATGCTGAAACCCAAGCTTTGATAAAAGTTCAGGTTAAACTGGACGAGCTCTTCAGAGGGACGTCTGATTCATGTTTTTGATTATCATCTTTTCAATCAACTATTTTGTCACAATATAATAAAACACTATCACGTCAAAACTTCTAGGTCACACTAAGTTGTGTGGTGTTTCATAAACTATTGTCTGCATATTCTTATGATCAGATTATAATCTGCATATAAACCATAACAACAAAAAGGGATATGAGACATTGTTTGTGGGAGAACGTATTTAATTCAGTTTGAAACTGAAGAATGAGACAGTTTAGTAGCTTTGTACTCTCTGTGACAATCCCTTGGTTTAACTTTTATATTCCTCCTTTAATTTCTATTCCAACTTTGTTAATAAAGTAATACTTTGAACTGGGTTGTTTATGTTGTTAATAAAGTAATACTTTGAACCGGGTTGTTTATGTTGTTAATAAAGTAATACTTTGAACCGGGTTGTTTATGTTGTTAATAAAGTAATACTTTGAACTGGGTTGTTTATGTTGTTAATAAAGTAATACTTTGAACCGGGTTGTTTATGTTGTTAATAAAGTAATACTTTGAACCGGGTTGTTTATGTTGTTAATAAAGTAATACTTTGAACTGGGTTGTTTATGTTGTTAATAAAGTAATACTTTGAACCGGGTTGTTTATGTTGTTAATAAAGTAATACTTTGAACCGGGTTGTTTATGTTGTTTCATAAAGTAATACTTTGAACCTGGTTCTTTATGTTGTTAATAAAGTAATACTATATTTTGAAAGACACTTCCAGAACAAGCACACAGCTTCTGCTGAAAAGTATTAAGCTGCAGATGAGTGAAAAAGATGGATTTCCCAACTGCTGCAGCAAACTGAGTAAAGTAAATATACTTTGACGAGGTGGATCAAGTCTCCAAACTCAACTCCTGCTGCTGGTTGTGTGTCAGCTCATGAGACAGTGAGGCGTCCGTCAGTAAAAACGTGTCCGTCCTCGGGAGCGTTTCCAAACTCCTCGGTGCTCTGAAACTCCGGCGTAGTGCGGACGCTCTGTGTGAACGGAGCAAAAGATATGCTTTTTAAAATGGAAACGTACTAGTGTTGACAAGGCCTATTTATAAGTCATTTTATTTATTTTCCACAAATATCGGGAGGACCTCAATGTAGGCCTACACATGCCACTCTTCATAAGAGTTTGATATTGTTATAACAGGTAAAATAGCAATACAATGTCAAGAAATGTCTTTATTCTTGTTCCATAATTTCATAAATACAACAAACTATAGTTTTTGTATATATAATATACGTAACTATATATAAAACTTTATAAGCTGTGATATCAAATAGCTTTTGCAGCTCCAGACACATTTTATTTGGTGGAAAATAGGGCAAAATCTCTTTGGATAGTAAAGGTTGCTGACCCCTGCCTTAGCGGGTCACATGGATTTGGTCATAGATTAGAGTCCTTAGCCCAATCCCAATCTCCACCCTAAACCCTAAGACCTGAACCCTCAGGGACTTAATTGACATCACCTGCTAAATGCCTGAGTATGAGAGGCTGCAAGGGCTCGAAATGGTATTAATAGGAATGGGACAGCTCTTTGTGTCATATGACGTCACCTTGACAGAGCCCCAAAACATGTTGCGTACCATTGTGAGTTTGGGAATTTTTTATTTGACATATTTTACGTTCTTCGCGGCCTAGGAGGCATTGACTGCCTGATTTGAATATCTTGCAGCCTTACAGAGTGGACGAGAGGTAAATTGTTAAATAATCTATTTACTTGATTCTGTCAAAACAGCATCATGAAGCAAAAGTTTTAAGACATTGATGAATAAACTTGTTTTGGAATATGCTTGCTTAATTTAATGTATTTTATGCACCATCTTTAATCCTTAATGTAGTGTTTCTGTGTAAGTGCAGCCACTATGCCAGGCTGAACAGCCATGTGCCATTCCTCAGGATTTACATGAAGAGGGATCATGGCTGGGGATCATTTAGACTCTACATGGTTTCTTGTTTTTGATGGAGCTAAAAGTTGTTTGATACAAGAATGACATTTCAACACTCACCCTAAAATCTCCCTTAAAGCAAACTCTTTAGATAATCATGTTGGAAATCTCAATTCAAAAATCACGGCACTGAGACAAATGAAATGCAACTCAGGTTTTATGTCAGCGTGAAAAAGAAGCAAATATATTATTTATACGTAGCTGTACATATTGCAACACATAAAATTAAACCAAAATCACAGGGTTAACCACAAATTAAAATATTAAAACCCCAAAAAGTACCAGGCTGCTGCTTCTCCACCAACTTCACAAAGATGCCAATGAGCGTGTCCAGCTGCTTCATCCAGCTCCCTCTGCCTCTTCTCCTGCCTTTCGGTGTACCCCTGAAGGTACTCTAAAACCTCATTCTGTCTTTTCCTGGGTTTTGGCCTTTTGGAACCCCCAGACTGTTTGGGCTGGATGGCCCTGGAGCAGAGGTGCTGGGCTCCTCATCAGGCTTCTGTGCAACATCGGATGAGGAGTCTTCTGCTGTGGCCATAATGTTTAGAGGCTGGATGGAGTCTCTATGGCCCAGAGCCTTGTGCATTGCCTCGAAGAAAGGACAATTTCCAGCTTTCATAAGATCCTGAGTGTAAGAAACACAAGGTACACACACAGTACATCTTTTTATAAAACCTTATGTGTTATTAAGACTTATAAGACAGATCATTAACAAAGATTCACCATCAGTGTGAAGCAAACCCACACACAGAAATAGCCTATGTGAAGCCATAGCCCATCACCAGATATAACTTTGGTTCACCCTCTACTACTTCTTTAGGTTTTCCCACTTCTTAGTGGCTTGAATGGTTGTGAGATCATTCGCCAATCCCATCTCTCTTATGACCAAACTGATGAGAACCCTTGAGGCCCTTGACTTTGCTAAAGGTGATCTGCCAACAGTTTCACAGGTTTCCACTAACCAGGCAGCCAATCAAACAAAGTAAGAGGCGGGCTTTCAGCACTGCCTTCCTGTAGATGTGGTAGGGCTAGCTAGCTTGTTAGCTGTTGGACTGTGAGAGGGAAGGAGCATTCATATCTCATGTTGTGATAGTTTCATGGAGGCCACTGTCTTGCCAAGGCAGCAGCGCCTGTAGCCACACTCTTGCTGTGATCAGCCCCTAAGGCCTTTCAGGAAGTCTTTACTGAATACCAACTGCTTATGAACACGCAGACTACAAAACTGTTGTAGATTTCTGTCAACTCTTTAACTGATGGCATGGTTCAACAGTAAGTTATTAACATCCCTAGTGCAAAGAACTATGCTCTGTTTGTGTGAGCAAAACACAATGTTGAATGTTAAAATGTCAGCAACAGCATCAGTTTGTATATTTAAGTTGTAGCAGTCAGAAAGTGAGGAACATGTGATGGAAATATAACATGTTTTCAAAGTTATTGTTAGAACTATAGTGTTTTTTATTAAGTACGCATGTCGGTACCCGAAGCAACTGTGGATCAGTAGTAGATCGGGTCGTCCTTCAATCAGCGGATCGGTGGTTTGAACCCCGGTTCCGGTAGTCTGTGTCGATGTGTCCTTGGTCAAGACACTTAACCCCAAATCGTTCCTGTGGTGTATGAATGTGAAGGTGGCACATTACATGGTAGCTCCTCCCATCAGTGTGTGAATGGGTGAATGATGACATGACATGTCGTGTTAAAGAGCTTTGAGTGGTCAGAAGACTAGAAAAGAGATATACAAGTCAAATTACCATTTATCCTAACAAGTAATCAAATGCAAGAACTTGTCTGTTCATTTGGTATCGGTGCATCTTTTCTGTCTGCTTCTCTATTAGATTGCCTTTTCGTTTTACCAAAAATTAGATCATATATCTTCAGGGAGGTCAGTTAGTGACAGTGTGGCTCTACGGTAACATAGCTCTGAAGAGCATTGGGGGAGGGGTTATCTGAGGGTCAGTAAGTGAGCTAGCTTTTTAGCATATTCCTTGGACTCATGCATTGCAGAACTGAACCTGTACTGTCAAAACAATGCCACATCATTCGTACAACAGTGGCTTTAAATTTACAATCAGGGATTCTTGCGTGAATCACAGCTAGCAATTTTCTTTCAGTCCTGCAAAACAGAGGACAGTGTCCAGTGAGTATGTGAGTCTGACTAAGAGTACATTATAGGGGCAACATAAAGGAGAAAGAACTGGGATCAGAGGCAGCAGGGAGGCATGACGTCACACCTTTTTAATGTTACTGCTGGTTCACATTAGCCTGTACACACACACACACACACACACACACACCTGAAGCCCACCACATGGACCCTCCTCATTGATGTTCTTTTTGTGTTTTTAATGCTCGCAATCAATAGGTGTTTGGCTATAAACAAGGTCCAGGGGGAGGAGCTTACAGTTCAAAAGCAGAGGCTCCATTGGAATTTGGGGCCACAGTTAACAAAAACCCAACTTTTAACTTTCATTTAAAATGTTATCATGGTATTACTTCTTCCAACGTTTGGATTCAATTAGTTTTTCACATATACATTGGCGCCATTGTAAAAATTTAGCCATAACCACACCGATTCTTCACTTTGTCTTATTCAAAGTCAATTAGCCTTCAGCAGCTAAAGGACAATGCAGACACTTAGCAGCCATACAGAAGAGACTGACATATATTGTGCCTGTCAATCAAAAAGAAAGAGACATGTCTTCCATAAGATGCATTTGAAGAAAGATTAAAAACAGCAGGCAGTGCATTAAAGGAAAAATATTACATGTACAATACAAGCATGAAGAGGCCTGCGTTGTCACTGGTGACCATGCTATTAAGACAGAAAACTGCTCAGTCTGTCCCCCATAGAGTAATCTCTTATTGTATACGTTCTCATTATAATTAAAACAAATGTTTTATGATGAGACCATGAATATGAAATCAAAACAATCATTATGTCATTAAAGCACGGCATTCTGATGTCATTAACAGAAAACGTTGCATGTTCCAACACTAACTGATTCTGAAGCCCCATAACTCATAACCATAAGATGCCACATAGCTCCAGGATTACTGTGCAGACCTGTTTCTGTTCATTTCACTGAAAAGTAGTTTGGTAATAACCACTGACATGTTGAGGTCACCATCCTGTTCATTGTCAAGTTTACAGAATTGGTTTTGATGTAATGGTGCATAACATAATTACAAATATCAAGAAACATAGATATAGAATAGAACAATTACAATGAAAATAAAAAATAAATAAAAAAATATGAACAATATATCTGAATTAAATGAAAGAGCTGTGCAGTTATGAAAAGTAGTCATTTTGTGCAGAAATATAAAAAGAAATGTCCAAAGAAGAGCAAAAGTTCACAGTAGGAAGTATAAGAATATAATATGTACAGAGATATAGTCCCAAAGATGACCAACAGTAGGTCTTACTTTACTTCCGGATGTTGACATGTGTCTTGAAGCAGGACTCTGTGTCAAAATCTAGTTTTAATACATTCATTATTTCAGTTTTTTGCTCACGTTACATATTCCTAAATGTATGTGTTTAATCAAATGACCGCACAGCAGATCTGGGCCAGTAGAGAAAACTGAATGGAGTGGTGGGAACAGGGGATTTGGGGATTTTTTTTACCTTTGATGTAAAGGTTTCTTTACACAGATTACCACTGCAGTTTTTTAAAGAGTTTTAAACACAAGGCGAATACTGAAAGTTGAAATAAAACAAGAAGGCAAACAAACTACTTTCGTAAAACATCAGGGTTTGACTTCAAATGACGATGTTTGTTAGGTTATTTAAGATTAAGATTAATTAAAATAAGTGGAAGTTGATCAGCCTCGTGTGTTTATGTGTGCCTTGTGCTCATTAGCAAATGTTAGCATGCTAACACACCAAACTAAGATGTTGAACATGGTCATTGTGAGCAAGGTAGCATGCTAACACTAGTAGCCAGTGTAGCTGTAGATCTTTAGTCTTGTTCTTTCATTAAAAAATTCTTAGCAGCAAGCAGGAAAAGCAGCTTGTTTCCCCAACTAATATCACCCACCCTCCAGCTGGCTTCAGGACAAGAGGAAGTTAGGATAAAAACATAACCCTCTGACTCCTCTCCTGGTACAAACAGGATATGTGAACAGTGCTCACATCACAGAGAACACATGCACACAGAATAGAGGGATGAGGTGATCCCTGATGAAGTCAGAACAGTGACTGAGGCACAGGCCAGGGTCAATATGTGTGTTTGTGTGTGAGGACAATGGCGAGCTGGGTTGGGTAGGGACAGGATATGAAGTGTGTATTGTGAGTGGGTGTGTGTTAACAATGTGTACACCTTCTGCTCATCATGAGGAAGCTCTCCAACTACTCTGAATCCAAAAAAAGATCCTGAAACCATTGTGGCTCAGAGGTCAGTGTGTGGGTGTGAACCGGCCATATTTCCCCTGCATGCAGGACCAGAAGAAACAAGGGTCTCAACAAGGCTACGGTAGTCAGTCCTGTACTGTGACGGGAGCCAAAGAAGGGCTCGGCCTGGAATTAAAAATGGACTTGATAGACCGCCAAGTTTCCACATTGTGGTGTGTGAGGGTGTTTTCAGTAAAATAGAGCAGATGTCAAGGCTGGGGAGCAACTGTTTAGTTCCATCACCTGCAATAACAGCAGAGGATCACCTCCATCACTGTCCACAACCAGATCTGCTGGGAGATATCATCTGAATGCCTCCAATCAGCTCTACAGGGACTGTATGTTAAAGAGCTCCTCCAAATATTCCGCTTTAAATAATACTTTTGTGTCTGATAAGATTTTTCCACAAGGAAGTTGAAATGAGCATGCTAACCAACTAGCCCTGGCCTAGCCTGTCCTGTCTTGTAATACCACTTGTACCTGGAGAGGCGATAGTGACTCACTGCAGCATTCATTCTGTCCTCAGTCCAACATGAGGGCCCAGAGGAAGTGGTGTAATGGTCCATTGTCGATCTGTGATCCATACAGACCCCCCTCAGGGTTCGGCACGTGTGTGAACCAAGGATTAATTACACAGTTTAACGTTAACCATCACAGTGTGACATGTTTTGCTGTCAATCATTATAAGCCAATATTTAGTAAAATATGTGATCAGGACATCAGCGTTAATGCTTTTCTGGTCGCTGATCTCTGATCATGTTACATTGTAAAAACCGATCTGAGTTTAAATCAACAGGAGGAGAGCTGGTAACGTTAGCAGCACCGCTAACAGCTAACGAACGAAGGTTACGTTCACTTACATTATGATGTGTTCAGGCTGTGTTCAGTAAGAATGAGTATTGGGCAAAGGTAAATTAAAAGGTTTTCATGATGTGTTCACATGTAATCTGGTAAAATGTAGTGTTTGTGAGAAACTTGAATGAATCCACTTGTTTGAAGGAGATGATTTAAAAAAAAAAGATACACCAGTCTTGTACACCGGCTTCTATCAAACAACAAAGGGATCTGTATCTGCCAATATGGATCAGCAATGATCAGCAATTAGTATCGGCAGCAAAAGAAAAATGTGACCAGGGATCTCTAAAAGTTATATTTGCTCCTTTTCCTTTGTGCTGATCTGACCTGTGATCTGATTCATGACTCTGATCCATCATACGATCTGAACCGTGAGTTTTGTGATCCGTTGCACCACTACCCAGAGGGCTTGTCCATCACGTACGTATGGACAAGTTTGAGTTTAGATAGTTTGTTTATTGGACTAAATCCAAAGTCATCTTCCCCGCCACCAGGAGGCTACTTCCCCGGGAGGACAGCGTGTGTTAAACGTTCAGTTAGCAGTTAGCTCTTAGCAAATCCTGGCACTGGGAGTCACAGCGGGCTGGTGGAGTGCTGGGTTCAACCTTTGTAACAGCAGCAACAGAAAGTCAGCTGATCTGGTGGGCAGTCCCCCGGGATCAGTCCCCCGGGATCAGTCCGACGGGATCAGTCCCCCGGGATCAGACCTCCCCTTCGTTGGGTAAAAATATGTTGTTTTCAAAGTTTTCCACCATTGTGGACTTGTGCGACAGTGTGAACACAGCCTCCCTCTTCCAATACTTCAACCATCTTCTTAAAAAGGTCGGTGTTGTGATATTTGTACATAGTTGATGTACATAGTTCTTCATGATAAAAGTAGGTGTGTTTTGTACTTCAGACTAGGAATATGGGCTTATCTTTTGGGCTACATCTCTGCTCCAGCTTTGCTAACTATTGGCAGTTTATTTGTGTTCAACACACAGAGCTACTCGTCAACAGGAAAGAGGCTGTGTGTGGGCTCATTTACGATGCATATTCGTCGTTTACATGTCCATAGAACGCTCCAAAAAACCTGAATAATACCGGCATATCCCACATGTCTTAATCGGAAAATGATCCATTCGTAATAAAGCCTAATTTAGAAAATCCAAACGGAATACTTGTTTCAACGAGCCATATCAAATTTGGAATATTGTCATAACAATAGCGGAATATGACAGTCATTGTGCGTTTCTGCAAAATTATGTGAAAGATATTTTTGGTTCAGAAAAGTCAACATTGAACGTATCACGTGGTTTGCAGTGGAGGTCAACCAAAAGTGGATTTTTAAAGTCATATAGCAGATCAATTGGCTTATCTGATTAAACTAAACATACTCGTGTTGAAAGTGCTCAGCTATGTATTGTGGTATATAATGTTTTTGGTTGTCGGTTGTATTTCTGTTTACTGTTGAAGTATCATTATGACTCGTGTTGCATTGACTGCCTCCTCTCCGCACCAGCATAAACACATGCTCACTATCATATGCGGTGTCTACCTGTGCCACGAACTGTAACCATGCTGGCACCACTGGTTGTTCCCCTCTAGCACATCGACAGAAGGCCGATGTAGCTGTTATAGAAAAGGAAAAGCAACCGGCGTCGCACTGGTTTATATATAACTGTACTTAAAAAAAAGGTAAAGAAAGCAATACAATAAAGCCTTGAAGGGTGGAAGTGAACGAACCAGGATAAAGAGACGGGGACGCTCTCGTAAAGCGAACGCACCCGCAATGAGGCAAGGATCACTTCATTGGTCAGCACTACACATGGCATTCTATCGGTTGAGGAGTTTTGACAGGGTTGCACAAAAACAATCCAAGGGCATCTTGGCTAGGGCCCTGCTGCCGTTGTGTAATGGTGATTACAGGTCTAAATATGAACTCTAGTCACTAGTGCATGAAATGGGTGAGCTTGCTTCCAACAGTCTCTTCTTGTAAGGTTCCCTGTGTCAGAGAAATATAGCACTGTCATTTAATCTGCCAAAGAAATAAATGATGCATCCAGGATCAGTTTGCTCTTCTCAGGTTACTGCAACACACCTGGAAACCTTATCTGCTAGCCTGCCCAGCCAACAGGGAGAATACTGCCGTCTATAAGGCCAAACCTAAAATAGCAATTAAAAGATTAAAATACCTGAAGTTAAACAGAATATCCCAGAACAGTTTATCTATCCACGGTTGGCTTCTTCCTGTCAAAAACTGCCCCATCAACAAAAGATAAAGGATAAAGGATGTTGATTGTCATCGTAAAAAGATACAACGAAATTACGTTGGCGACTCATCAGTTCAGCAGCAACAAGACAAAAATGCATTACTGATTTAAAACGAGACATTAAATAAATATATAAAAGATAAAACAAAGGCATCAATGGTTTTAAAGTGAGAAAAGTGCTCTGTTAAAGTGACATTTTATTGCTTAACTTTTATTCCACTGCAGCATTGTCCGGTGTGAGCTGGCTGGGATGGTGGGTAAGGGTGGGGGGGTGATGGAAGAAAACTGATCTGGGAAAAAAGCTGTTCCTCAGCCTGTTAGTCCGGGTTTTGATAGTCCTGTACCTTTTTCCTGATGGCAGGGGAACAAACAGAGAGTGACCCGGGTGTGTGTTGTCTTTACAAATGTTGTTGGCCTTCTTCTGGAGGCAGCCAGCATACACAGTGTCCAGGTCAGGGAGGGTAATACAGGCAGCCAGACCAGGTCTGTGTGTGTGTGTGTGTGTGTGTGTGTGTGTGTGTGTGTGTGTTTGTGTGTGTGTGTGTGTGTGTGTGTGTGTGTGTGTGTGTGTGTGTGTGTGTGTGTGTGTGTGAGTCAGAATAAAGCCTTCTCTCGTCCACTGCAGCTTCCTTCTCCTCAGAGACGGGTGTCGTCAGTGCCTCACGGATGGAGCACCCCCGGGGGAAAGGATGGGCAAGTGTTTCCCTCCTGCAGCAGGAAATGGGCGAAACCTTGCCCGAAATTATGACTCCAGCATTTTGTTGTGTGAAGGAAGCCGCTCCTGATAGCACAGGCTACAGGTTTCCTGTTGTGGGCCAACAGTTTTGGGTTTACCTCAGGGAGGATGAAAAGTGCTGGGTCAAGAGCTGGGAGCCCTTCGGCTTTGTATCATGCAAACAATTTACAAGCTGTAAGGAACTGTTCGACACTGTAGTATAAGTACATGTAGCTCTGTAATACAGCGCCTGCATGCAGGAAGGAGTATTTGTCAATTGTAGTCAAAACTCCAATTTTGGTCTGTTGAGTTTTGTGACTCAAAGTAAACACTTCATCCTATTTATCCTCATTTGATTCATGGTAATATTGTTTAGGTCAATACAATGTTTGCTAGGTAGTGACTATTATGAGTATCCAAATTCTCTGGCAAATGTATTTACTATATAGTCCCATAATAGAATGAAAAAAGTACAGTCCATGGCATGCACACTACTTTATGCCAACAATCCCAAAATGCAATTGACCCTTGATAAGTCCTGCCCTCCAACGCAGACTGGCCAATCACAGGGTAGCAACATCCAACTCTGACCAGGGTCGACAACTATTGTCTCCACTCTCTAGACTCATTAGTGGCTTCAGGCTGGTTTAGTGGGTACGGAGCTTGTCATGGTAAACATAGTGTAACAGTGAGAGGTTGGAGATATGCGTTTATAAAACATAGTGGAGCTAACACTAGCAGAGTACGCTAGCATTAACCAGCTTTAGCTACGCTAGCTACTTTAATGATGGTAACAGTGAAATAAGAGGAACTGTGTTGTTCCTTCTTGTCGTTGTCTTCTGTCTGGATCTCCAGGAGATGTGATGGTTCACTTTCACACTTACGCTTCTATCTTTATCTTTTGAACCGGTTTTCATCCTTCAAACACATAATGTAGACCCTTCTGTCTGCTATCCTCTCAAATAACTTTTTAGTTGTAACAAACACAAGATCATATTTCTTCAGGGAGGTCAGTTAGTGACAGTGTGGCTCCATGGTAAGGTAGCTCTGACAGCTTGTTAGTGATGTAACACTACACCTGTCAGTGATTATGCAAAATGACGATGATTCATAAATGTCCAAACACTCAATTCAGTGTTCACTATAGAGTGAACGTCTATCTTCTGTTTACTTTATGGCTAGTAGTGAACGAGAGATTTCAGACACTGTGACTTTCTCAGATTGTCAAGAAGTTCAGAAAGCCTTTTTATTCTTTTGGAATAATATTCATCTGATATGTGTGTTTCTATTGAAATGTGTCTTTGCTAAAAATAAATGTATATTTTACTTTTAAATAGAAACTCATGACATTGAAGTTATGGCGTGGAGTTAATTCTGGATATAATTTGGTTAGCTCTCTATAGCTTTGTTCTCCTATTTAAGTATTTTTTCCCTCTGGCTGTTTTGTATGGCCATTTTTAGTTATATGATTATTAACTGACAGGTGCTGCACTGTTGATTTTGTGACCTTCATTCCTCCATTGATTCCTTATTTCATTTGACTTTTTACGTATTTTTATTCTTAACTTGAGATAACCTTCCTCTCATTTATTGATCCCTCCTGTCAATGCCTATGCTGTTTGCATAAATCCAATTTGTTTAGTTAGTTTATCAGTGTGAGGCTGCCTGCAAAACTCATTTCCTAACAGCACCCAGGATGCCAAACACCACCCAGAGTCATATGAGGGTTACCTGCCCTGTTATAAAAGAGATGGAGCTCAGCTCCACATTCAAATGCTGCACGGAGGACATCCCTCCGTGCAGCATTTCATTAAAAGAGGATTTGGGTTGGGTGAGATTACGTCAACCCAGATCTCATGACGGCTCCACAGCAGAACAGTGAGACTGGCTCCGTGTCCCGGGATGTGAGGGCAGGACTAATCCTGCGTTCTTCACGTCACAGACCACTGAAGATGGATGTTTGCGTAGAGTTGCTCATGTGAGGTCACGATCATTGTTCGAGATCACACTAAATCCATAATGTTTGTTGAATGACTGAGCGGCTCGGTGACATGAGGCCTGGAGGTTGATGTGAACACTATTTACCTGTAATAAAACTGCTAATTACAGTATGCACACAGGACATGACCGCAGTGTTATCACAATGCTATGACACTGTGCTAGCTAACAAGCTAAAACAATATTTCAGATTTTGAAAGAGAACAATAATATAAAAGACAAAAAGTTAATCTTCACAATTGAGAAGCTGAAACCAACAAATGTTATGCATTTTTTGCTTGATTGACTCAATCAACTATCAAAATTGTCAATACATTTTCTGTTTACCAACTAATCAATTAATCAACCGCTTGTTTCAGCACTAGTGTAGCTGCCAATGGCAGAAAAGTAACCATAATAGTAGTAGTATACAGTGCTGGAAGGTAACTAAGTACTGCTCGGAACTGTACTTAAATACATGTTTGAGGTACTTGCATTTGAGTATTTCAATGTTCTTTTCTGTACTTGGAGTAAGGATTATTTTTAGAGGGTAGTATTGCCACATTACATGGGTATCAGTGCAGGATGTAACAACCTGCTCTCTCCCCATTCTAGCATTCCATCACACTTTACACACACCTAGTACCTCGACATAATCCAACCCAGTACATTACAAGATTGAGCCGAACAAGACAGAACCCTCAATCTTAAATCAGCTAAACTAATACCTCTGGTGGCCTCAATCGTACCATGCACATCGTTTGGGTTTTATTTGTCCAGGTGTACTGTGTATATATATATATATATATATATATATATAAACGTATATAAAACTGTAGTCCCAGCCAAGTCTCAAGTCTCTTCTTGTGGTTGTAATGAAGGTTTTATCGTCTGCTCTGCTTAGAACGCTGCACAGCTCCATGTAAAGAACTCAAAGCATGCAGGCTACTGTATCATCACTCTATCTATTAGCATACAGTGTCAGCATTGATTAGTTATTATCTCTTTTAACAGGCCACTGCGATGCAATATGAAAAAACTTTCCCAAAAAATAAATAACATGAATATAGACAAATGTTACTGAGGGTAAAATATTGCCAGTATTATTAGGCATGCAATAATAACTGTAACCTATTTTACAATAATAGAGTACAACAGCATTGTATAATTACAGTGCTTGAGTTTATAATGTACTTTAAGTGAACACTTCCCTCTCGCCCCTACAACACAGAGTTGCTCAGTCACGGTGGAGAGACTTGAGTCCAAGTCCTCATCCCTGCTGTAAATACATTATCATTTATTAATGCTGTAAACATCAGACAGAAGCCATTCAGAAGAACGTTGGAGTTGCCAGGTTGTGAAAAAAGCCATTTGGTTGGTCAGTCTTGATGAACTAAAGGGCAAACAAACCTTCCAGAAAAGTGTTCCTAGTAACAAAGCATTATGTTATTAACCAATAGTTCAGTCTAAGAAAACCTTTTAGAAAGTGGTATTCCAAAAGCCTTTTTCAGTGCTATGAAAACCATTGGCGCTTTATTGGGGTGGAAGCAGAGAGGCCAGAGACCGATGACCTGAACCCTGGACACATGCGAGCCCTTCTACTATCTGGCTCTACAAACACCATTAACCCAACAACAGCAGATCGGAAACAACATGTTTAATTGTTGAAATAAATACTCCATTACATGCATGATCAAAACACTTTAAAATACTATGGGAAGTCTGGTAAATAGTGTAAAACCTATGGCACACACTCACAGCAGCTTTTTACCAATTAAGAATTCACACAAGTTGAAAACAAAAACAAGCATTGAGACACTCAGATCACTCTTTCCAATCTCACAAAGCACACGTAATCGAGTAGGTCAGCCAACCATAGGTTCACACAGTGAGGCTACATCCATCATCAAGGCTGGTGTTTTCACCGGAGCTGAAAACTGAGGTAAACTTTTCAGGTTTGAAGACTGCCGTCTGTCGGTGAGAGCGGGAGGTCAGCTGAGCCCGCGTCAGGCCCAGAGCGCTCCAAGGGTCCGGTAGAAACAAGGTCTGAGCCACATCCAGCGCGACACAGAACCCTGAAGCGTTACTGGCTCTCCTCTGCATTCAAACACACTTCCGCCACATGGACTGACCCACAGACAGCCTTCTTCTGATGGCACTCGGACTCTAAACCTGATGAACAGGGATAACCCGAGGGAGTCTCTTTGGTCGGTCAGAAAAGGGCCGAGGGGACCGGACATCATGTTGCCTCTTCCTAAACTAATTCACAGAATGAGAGTTGACTGGCGGCAGCGTCCTTGGAGAGGAGCGTTCTCGGAGTGCCTGAGTGAGCAGAGTGCAGCCGTCGGACACAGCACACGCCGAGTTACGCAGACGCTCGCGGTAGTCTGCCATTTTGGAGCTGCTCTCGGGGTGCTGCGCAACGTCTCTGAGGCCCTGAGTGAGGAGGACACAAGCTGAGACCACACTCATGGCTCCCCCTAACACTGCAGTCTGGACCCCCTTCCCTTCTGTGGAGATACTCGCAGCTCTTCCCAGGAACTGAGGCTCTGTGGCGAACCCGACCAGGGCACCGACAGCCTGGACCAGAGCGGCACTAAAGAGAACACAGCGGCTCCTGGTCAGCTCACTGGGCTGGGTTTTCACCTCTTTGACACACGCCAGGAAGGCTGTGCCGCTGGTGCTCATGCTCTTGACGCTCAGTTTGAACTGCTCTTTAGCAAAGCGGTCCCTGGACCTCTCGCTGGCGAGCGAGGAGATGTCCGTCAGATTCTTGAGGTTGGTGGAGATGTTCTGAGAGAGCTCAAGGAGGAGCTGGGGAGTGAGGTCTGGCAGGGGTGTGACCCGGAGGATGCCGCAGCTCTGCTCCACCTCGTGCCGGCAGCGGGTCACCTTGTAGCGGTCCACCAGGCCCGGCAGGCAGGGCTGAGAGGCGGGGGTCTCCACGGCTGCCAGGTAAGCGGCATGGGCCGAGCACTCGGTCAAAGACACCACTAGGTCGGCCACCTCCAAGAGACGGTCCCCCACCTCTGTGAAGCGGCCCATGTTGAGCTGGCTCTGGATGTCATGGGTGAGAATGGAGAGCTCTTTAGTCCTGGCGATGACCGTGTCACGGCACTGGTCGAAGGTGTCCGCCACCGCCACGCCTTCAGAGGTCATGACCGGCCTGGTCTCACTGCACAGCAGAAGGAGGTCGGCCACCAGCTGCATTTTGCCCTTACACGTGTCACAGATGGAGGAGAGACGCTTCCTCTGCTGCAGACTGACACTGGGTGTGCTGGGGGATCCCTCGCTAGCCGATTTGCCAGAGCCCCCACTAGCCATAATAAGGAGGGGGGCTGGGGGTCAAACTGCTCTTCTGGAGGGGTTCGGTTATTTATAGTTTTTGGTTGCTGCACACGGCATCTTACCGTTTAAGACATTTCCAAGATAAGCATCACCTCCCTGCTTTTTACAAACTTGATTAAATAACTGGCCAAAAAGTATTCCTTAAATTCCTTCAGAGTAAAGGTCAACAACTGTACACACAGAACATGTATTCTCAATGTAAACATGGAGAAAGAGCTGAACTCAATAACTGCATTTACTTATGTCAGAATAGCATTTCCCCAGTATGAATCGTTGTATCTCTAAAGTATACTATAATGCAAGTCCAACTATGATCTGCCTGGGTTATTAGTTATTATGCAACACAGTCTGCCTTCAGAGTAATCAGTGTAATGAGCGATATGCTCTCATTTAACTCATTGAAATGCCCTAAACAACATAATCACAAAGTCAACATTCTCATTCTTTTACCGTGTTTTCATGGAACAGAAGAACTCACAGGTTGTTGAATTAAAAAAGAAATCACACACAAACTGCAGTGCTACCAAAGTGCAGACTGATAATATTAAAACATATATATATAGATATCTATATATCAATATAGATATATATATATATATATATATATATATGTATGTATGTGTCAACAAGCTGAACGGACTCTGGGCTCCTCAGAAACCTTGTGTGTATCGTAAAGTCTTTTTATGACTACAGCCAAGAAAACATCAGCTCAACATTTAGGAAGTCAAATGTCTTTTCAGTCTTTTCACCAGACTCGACAGGACATCATCTCGTGTCCACTCGCAGCAGAGCAAGCAGCCTGAAACAGCACCGGGATCTGGTCCGACTGGTTCCCCCGGAGTTGGACCGGCCTGGCGGACTCATGCTGCTGAGGAACAGGGCACCACCCGGGCAGCTCTTCTGGACAGCGGGGACATTGGTGTTTCCCTCCAGCACCATCATTTCACGAGTCCTCCCCGGTACGATCCACCGAAAGGACGAAGTTCACCCCCACGAAGCCGACAATCCACTTTCAACCTTTTCTTCTTCAAACAGAACCCTGGGTTACAAGCTAGTGTCTCCGGTCGCTGCGACTCCATATGCATCGTCCGTCTGTCCGCCCTCCTCCTCCTCCTCCTCCTCCTCGCCCTCCGCCTCCTCCTCCGCGTCTTAACCCGGGACCAGATATGGTGTAGCCCCACATATCTTCCGAGGAGACCCGCTTCTCATACCCGCACCAGTCTCTGGGCCCCGAACATTTCACTCACTTGTGCCGGGAGGTCCCGCCGCCACGGACCTGGAGACGGGGTTGAAAGAAGCGGCCGTTATTCCCAGAGATTCAAAGTGGCGCTGCGCGCTCCCGCTACAGCACTATGAGGAAGCAGGAGGGTGTGGTCGCGCGGAGCGGCGGCGGCGGCGGCTGGACGCAGTTAAGTTGAACCAGAGAACAGCACAAGTTGCTTCTCGCTTAAAGTACCCGTCCCACCCGGGCTGTGAGCGGGCTGAGAGCGGGCTGTGGGCTCACGTTGGCGGAGCCGCGAAGGAAGAACGGAGCCACACAGTAGCAGGAGTCCGAGGAGCTCTGCTTTTACTTTCAGGACTGTTAATCTGCCATGAGACTCCCTGTTACGTCAAGCGACCGGCTAGCCCAGCTAGCTACAATGACACCGGAAGCTTGTCTTTTCAAAATAAAAGCAGAGATCGCTACCACTAAGGCGCACTCCCCGAGGCCGTGTCCTCGATATGTTTCCAGGAATTCGGGATGTTATGAACTTATTCAATTAAAACATAGTAGAGTATGTATGAAAATATGGCAAAGTAGAAGTAACATAAAGCTACTAAATATGGCAAAGTAGAAGTAACATAAAGCTACTAAATATGGCAAAGTAGAAGTAGCATAAAGCTACTTTATTTATGTATATATATATATATATATATATATATATAAGGTCTAATCTAACTTTTGTTGAAACAAGATTCAAGTGGAAGGTATATGGATCCAACAACATTGATGAAGTGATGAATTGCACTGCAATGTAATGATGGGAAAATATTAGCTAAATGTCTTGCAAATATATTATGAAAAGTACTGCCAAATATAATCAATCCAGATCAGTGTGGCTTTTTACAAGGTAGATCTCTCAGTGACAATATTAAACAAATAATTGAATACCTTATGAAAACCATTGCTTGATTTTTTGGATTTTCTTTTTGCTGATTTTGAAAAAACATTTGATAAAATATCCTTATTAGTTGGATACAAGTAATTAATAACAAAGTTTAATTTCTGAAACAATTCTGCAGTACCAAGGTTTAAAACAAGGATGGAGCCTCTCTGTCTAATATATCTATGAACTATAGCAATAAAAGGTTTAGCTAAAAATAAGAAGGTTTGAAACATGTAAGTAACATGTCATAGTTTCAAATAAATGTAACCAAATGTTGCTTCTCTCACTGAATTGGTTGTATATTAAATAACTTTTCAGTTATTTTAAGACTGACTCCTAATAATGATAAATGTACCGTGTACAAATTGGATCTTTGATGGGCACACATTTTGGGTTGTAATCTGTTAATAAAATGGTCGGATTGGCTCAATAGAATGTTGAAGTCACACATAAACATGGAATACATTACAAAGGAACACTTTAAACAGTTGACAGACAATTAAGCAGATAGGAGAAGGATGTAGCTGTGTACTGTTTCCTCTGGCATCTCTGAGATCTGTAACTTGAGCCCGAAAATCTCCAATGCTTGTCAACGGTTATCAACATCCAAAATCCCAGAACCCATGCTCCAAGTGACCGACAGCTTTCTATACATATTCCAGTAGTCCAGATACAAGTCTGGATTATGGATATGAACTTGTTCCTACTTGATGTAGGCTATACAAGCTATTCATCATATTAAGCAGCATATAATTAGTAAGATACTTATTTAGATTCACAATTTTTAGTAAATGGCAGTTCGTTCACCCACACTGTTACACATTTGTTATGTTTGGGGAAGTTTAAATGACATAGCATCACGGATAATTCCCTCCCAACAATGCTCCATTACCTCATGCTGTAGTTTTCTCATTGTCAGTGAAATGTGAATCCTATAACTGAAAATAATGATGTCTGAGTCATTGTCCAATCATTGAACTCAGGTGTGGACGGTATTCAATCACAAGAATTGAAGGGGAAGAGCAAAAAGCCAATCCAGTTGTAGTATAGGAGATGGGAGGGACTTTATTGTGTTTAATGGACCGCTGTGGGAGAAAGAGACCGTGTGACAGTCTCATGAACACTTTAACACAGGACACTAATATGATGTGTTTTCGACTTCTAAACAATTTGTGTTTACAATTTCCTAAAGTGCTTATAAAAAAAGATCATCAACTGTTTGAACCTTGTGAAACTGATACAATTACTATGAATCCTTTTATCATAGTCATGAATTAAATTATTTTGTATCGAATGGAAATGTATAATAATATTCATTCATTTTTCTCAAGATTTTGTGTGATCTTTTCCAAAGTAAGTACAAGAGGGTTTTTTGTAATATTTAGAATTTTATTGAAGGAGGCTAAAATGAGCAATGCCACAAAGTAAATGGACTGTACAGCACTTTTCTAGTCTTCTGACCATTCAAAACTCTTTGACACTACTTGTCATCATTCACCCATTCACACACTGATGGAGGGGCTACCATGCTACCTGCTAACTAACATTCACACACTGATGGGAGGGGCTATCATGCTACCTGCTAACTAGCATTCACACACTGATGGAGGGGCTACCATGCTACCTGCTAACTAACATTCACACACTGATGGGAGGGGCTACCATGCTACCTGCTAATTAGCATTCACACACTGATTGGAGGGGCTACCATGCTACCTGCTAACTAACATTCACACACTGATGGGAGGGGCTACAGGAGACATTTGGGGTTAAGTGTCTTGCCCAAGGACACATCGACATGGGCTAGTGGAGCCGAGGATCGAACCGCCGATCCTGACTGAAGGACGACCTGCTCTGAGCCAGTCACCCAAACAGACTCTGTTGCAATTAAAGATCACGCATTCAAAATTCTACTTCAGTCCGCGTACAGAAGTATTATCAGCAACATGTCCGCAAAGTAAAAGTATAAATAAAGCAGAAAGTTTCATATGCGTAATTCACTGACAATCTTGTCTTTCATTGAACTATAAATGATAAAGCAAATATTGAAATTGTTGTGATCCAAATATTTACACAAGTTTCTATAAATTTTTTAACACAAAAACCATCATTTTTTTCAGACTAAGACGGAATGATGAATCTCAGGTATGTTGCATGGTAAGAACCCTCTTTTCTTCTTGGTAGGAGGTTGTGATGAACACACTGCTGTACTGTCAGTGGGATTTGCAGCTGCACAGGGCACAGTGCCATTGGGTGGAGTCGGCCAGAGAGGAAACAGCTCTACAGTTTCTGTCAGCTAGGCTGATCTCTGAGCTCCACAACCCCATGAACTCTGCTGGCCTTCACACACTGCTTTCTAACAGTGCCTCAGTAACATGGCCATGCTCACTGAGGGGAAATAATCATTTAATAGTGTTGTGCTCAGGATTGTAGCAGCAAAGTTACAGTAGACAAATTAAGTAATCTAATAATGGACTGTTATCATCTACTGTGCTTCCTGCCTCTGAACACAATGGGGGCTCCTCCCTGACTCCAACTTAACCTTAACTTAGCCTTTGACCATTTGCATAAACATGCACAAAATAGAGATCTGAGTTAAACAATTCAGCACAACAGTATCAACTATTGGCACCTGATCTAAATACGTTTGTTCTTAAATTATCAGTCTGGTGATAATCTATATCTTTTTTTATTTTCAGCAAATCTGTAAACCCACCACATGTGCACGGATGCACAACTGAAAATACTCCCCATCAAATGCACTATTTTCTCCTGTTTGAGTGACATTTGTGAAACTGCAGTGTTATGATGATGATGATGATGATGATGATGATAATGGTATATATTTGAGCTGTTTTTAAAGATTTACATATTTAGTAGGAACCAAAGGGTAACCAAGAGAGTAGGGAAGTCACAAAGTAACTACTGACTAATTTGATAATCGACTATTCTGTTGATCATTACTTCGATCCCTGGGGTCAACAGGCCATGAGCGGTTCAAGGAGCCAAGCAATCAGTCCCGTGCTCCAGATGACCACGACCCGAACAGGCACTGCACTGGTCCTTTCACAATCAGTATTCACCCAGAGTCCCAGAATGCAGACTATAGATTTTGAAATCTCAAACTCATGGGTCAGTGGATCATATTGTTATACTCACAGTGGGTCATAGGAATTCAACAAACCTACCTACATGTGTTTTGTAGATCAGTAACAAAAGGAATTTGATGAAGCTTTGGATGTTCTCCATTATGTTCTGTGGGAGAAGCTTGTTGGGGTGCGAAAGGTTAGTCAATGAACAATCGAGAGACAGACCTGAATTAACATTCTCAACACAGTCAGGCATGTTCAATGTGAAGACTTGACTCCAACAAGCATCGGTACACTTTGTCACCGCTACTCTTTGTGATATTGATGGACAGGATATCAGTCAAGGGTATCAATCAACAATAAGATGACTTCATTGAACCTTAATTGGTTTAACTGTCTAATGAAGACAATTTCCATCAGAAGACCCAATGAACACACAGTGAACAAATTATTGTCAGAGGCCGTTCACATGTTGCATCTAAAAACGCCTGGAGGGAAATCCTTCCTCTGTCATTGTTTGCGAGAGTGGAGACGGTGAAAATGAATGTGTTACCCAGACTCCTCTTTTTGTTTCAGTCCCTACCTGTGGCAGTACCGGTTTCTATCTTCAACATGTTAAATAAATTACTCTCAAAATTCATCTGGCAGAATAAGAGACCTAGGATAAGGCTCAAAACATTGCTTCTGCCCAAAGATAAAGGAGGCCTGGGCCTACCAAATCTTAAACTATATTATTGGGCAGCACAACTAACAGCCATAGTAGCATGAATTGGAAACGACCAGGAGACAGGATGGACCCAGATAGAACAAAGCACAGCTAATGGTATATCTCTATCAACATTGCCCTTTATTGACATAAAATCCTTTAATAAAATCAAAATTGAAAACGAGTGGATAAAACACACACTGAAGATTTGGACAATAATAAAGAAAACACTTGAAGGACCAAGCTCACTCTCAAGGGCTATGCCACTTGTAGGCAACATAGAATTCCCTCCCTCTACGTGGGATAGGGGATTTAGAAGATGGGCTGATAAAGGTCTTAAAACTATCAATCAATTATTTAACAGAACAGAACTCAAATCCTTCTCCCAGCTGCAAGAGCAATATACACTTCCATCAGATGACTTGTATAGGTACCTCCAAATGAGACACTATATTACAAACCATAAAGACAGACAGTTAGTCAGAAAAAACCCTAATGTAATAGAAGACTATTTTATTAGTATTGCAGAAAAACGTTTTCCAACTAAAAACCACATCTCCCACATCTATAGAAGGCTTACAGCTGACAATTCGCAAAATACATGGAACATCAAGGAAAAGTGGGAATTTGAATTAAATGTTATAATTGAAGATAAAACGTGGGATGATATGTGCAACAAATGTCATAAAGGAATCAATAGCCAATTGTGGAAAGAATTTGACTGGAAATTAAAAATCAGATATTTCAATACACCTCTTATAATCTCTTCATATGTGAAGGATCCCTTGGCTTCATTATGTTGGAGAAAATGTGGAAAAATAGGAGATCACACACATATCTTTTGGGACTGTCCAGCAGTTCAAGGGTTTTGTAAAAATATCAAAGCAGAAATCGATAAAATCATCGAAGTAGAGGTATCCATTGATATTTATGCTGGGGTCTATTACCGGAAGATTTAGGGGACACCGATCTGAGGTATATTCTGCGTATACTTTTAATGATTGCCAGGAAAATGATAACTGTGAACTAGAAGTATGCAAAACCACCAACCATAACTCAGTGGAGACAGAGACTAAAACAGGTTTATACAATGGAAAAAATGACTGCAACTTTACAAATGAAAATAGATACCTTTACAAGAAGATGGACCTGTGTTACATTATACCTCGATGCTTGAACAACTGAGAGAGGTTGTGGTAACAAAACTGAGCCGTACTAGGAGGAATACCATCGCTAAGCTAACATGTAAATCCTGCTTTGACATGAATGTCAACCTTCTGCTATCAGTTTTCTTTCATTTCGGTATCTTGTATTTTACTTTGGTTATTTATTTAATTTTTTATCTCATTTTATATATTTACTGCATATATCATTTAATTGTATGTAATTTAGCTATTCAGTCCTCCCCTCACTCCCCCTTCAATCCTCCTTGTGGAGTGCATGTGTAAAGGTATATAGATGTGGGAAGGTATATATGGGTTTGCTGTACGGGTATGTATGTGGATGTAGATAGTTGTGTATATGTAGATGCATATGTATAAGCATTTGTTGGTGTAGATGTACATGTATGTAAAGGTTAGCATTTATACTCGCTAAACTATTGATACTAATACTACTGTTGTGATTATTTACTATTTATTTTATTATGTTTATTTAAGTCAAGGCTTGTTCTGTTGTGTTGAAAATGCAAAATAAAAAGTTAAAAAAAAAGTTAAAAACGCCTGGAAAACACCAGCCCTTATTTAAATAATAAGTTGATTTCCTTCCTCCGTTCATGTGAATGAGCCCGGGAACGTGGTTCAGGTCGTCGTACTGAGAAGCTGAAATAATTATCCACTGAGTTACAGATGTGTCTTTCCCAATATAAGTCTATGGGGATAAAAGTATTTTTGGGCCCCATGACGTCACGTAACCGACCCAGAAGTTGTAATTCCAACGTTGGCCACTATGGCGCTGTTCCTGGGGACTTGGGGGACTTGGTTGTGCTACTGTTGCGCATGCTGTTACCAAGCAACCATAACATGCATTACAATGATGATGATGTTGCAGTAATTTAGCCGTGAGCATCAGAGACTAAACTAAATTAAGTTAAAACAAAGATAAATGGATTTCTAGCACTGTAAATCTCACAGAATAGCTTTATTGTTTAACTTGTCTGTCGTCAATTTGGCTGACCTTTCAACCGGATGTTGTGACGTCCTTGGCCGGAAAGGGTGAATCAAGATTCTAAAGCTCCGGATAGCTCTGCACTAAAATAATTAACTTATCTAAATAATTACCGTACACGGATTTTCTGTGTTACTGAGTATTTAATAGAAGTGGAGTCCCAATAAATAGTAAAACTATTAAGGGTTTAAGGGTTGAAATATAAATATAACCACACAAATAATTCTGCTTTATTTTGAAATTCCTTCATATGGTGTGCGTGCCGTTAGCGCCGGTCGGCTTTTTGCAGCTCTGACACGCCCCTCTCGTCTTGTGACCGGCAGACTCCAGAGCCAATGACAGTACACCATCTGTAAACATGGCGTCTGACTTCAGGTGGAGATATGTAGCGGTGGTGCTCCTTCTGTGCACACATTTACTGTGTATAGTAGCGACTGACAACAAAGAAAAGACCAAGAAAAAGAAAGATATCCGAGACTACAATGATGCAGACATGGCCCGGCTCCTGGAACAATGGGAGGTAACGTTACCGTTAATGCTTTCGTCCAGACAGACACAGCCATTAGCGAGCAACTAGCCAGCAACTAGCCGAGCGTTAGCTAGTGCAACGTGAATCAACGTCGTCAGGAACATGGAGCTATCGGTACCCAGCAAACAGTCAGAGTTCTCCCAGTCCCGGTTCTCCCTGTCCTGGTTCTCCCAGTCCTGGTTCTCCCGGTCCGAGTTCTCCCAGTCACGGTTCTTCCAGTTCTCCCAGTAACGGTTCTCCCAGTCATAGTTCTCCAAGTTCTCCCAGTCATAGTTCTCCAAGTTCTCCCAGTCATAGTTCTCCCAGAAGTCACGGTTCTCCCAGCAGTCACGGTTATCCCAGCAGTCACGGTTCTACCAGTCATAGTTCTCCCAGTCACAATTCTCTGAGTTCTCCCAGTCACGGTTCTCCTGGTTCTCCCAGTCACGGTTCTCCCGTTTCTGGTTCTCCCAGTCCTGGTTCTCCCAGTCCTGGTTCTCCCAGTCCTGGTTCTCCCTCTCCCAGTCCTGGTTCTCCCAGTTCTTCCAGCAGTCACGGTTCTCCCAGTCACGGTTCTCCCAGTTCTCCCAGTCCTGGTTCTCCCTCTCCCAGTCACTGTTCTCCGAGTTCTCCCAGCAGTCACGGTTCTCCCAGCAGTCTTGGTTCTCCCAGCAGTTACGGTTCTCCCAGTTATGGTTCTCCCAGTTCTCCCAGTCACGGTTCTCCCAGTCCTGGTTCTACCTCTCCCAGTCACTGTTCTCCAAGTTCTCCCAGCAGTCACGGTTCTCCAAGTTCTCCCAGTCAGTCACGGTTCTCCCAGCAGTCTTGGTTCTCCCAGTTATGGTTCTCCCAGTTCTCCCAGTCACGGTTCTCCCAGTTCTCCCAGTCCTGGTTCTCCCTCTCCCAGTCACTGTTCTCCAAGTTCTCCCAGTCAGTCACGGTTCTCCCAGCAGTTACGGTTCTCCCAGTCACAGTTCTCCCGGTTCTCCCAGTCACGGTTCTCCCGGTTCTCCCAGTCACGGTTCTCCCAGTTCTCCCAGTCACGGTTCTCCCAGTTCTCCCAGTCACGGTTCTCCCAGTTCTCCCAGTCACGGTTCTCCCAGTCATAGTTCTCCCAGTCACGGTTCTCCCGTTTCTGGTTCTCCCAGTTCTCCCGGTCCTGGTTCTCCCAGTTCTCCCGGTCCTCCCATAGCTGGTTCTCCCGGTTCTCCCATTTCTGGTTCTCCCAGTTCTCCCAGTCACGGTTCTCCCAGTCCTGGTTCTCCCAGTTCTCCCAGTCACGGTTCTCCAAGTTCTCCCAGCAGTCACGGTTCTCCCAGCATTCTTGGTTCTCCAAGCAGTCACGGTTCTCCCAGTCATGGTTCTCCCGGTTCTCCCAGTCACGGTTCTCCCATTCACGGTTGTCCCAGTTCTCCCATTCACGGTTGTCCCAGTTCTCCCAGTCCGGCTACTCCCAGTCCGGCTACTCCCAGTCCGGCTACTCCCAGTCCGGCTACTCCCAGTCCGGCTACTCCCAGTCCGGCTTCTCCCAGTCCGGGTTCTCCCAGTCACGGTTCTCCCATTCACAGTTCTCCCAAGACGTAGACATGTCATTTGTGTGGATTCATAAAAAGATTACTGAGCTTTAAAAGTCTCCATATTTGTGTTTTTGATCAAGACTTGATGAGGTGAAATAACATCACAGACAATGAGAGTGAGGAGGGTCTCTTGGTGCAGATCATTCAAAAACCATGAGTCCTATTGCTTAAATGGGCAATGACAATATCTACGTTTTGATGTATTATTTTTATAACTGTGGATGAGAAGTGAAATGGGAGAGGCTTATAAGGGCTAACTGTGAAAATTGTGACTAGAAAAGCCTGATAAACTGAGACTAGAAAAGCCTCATAAACTGAGACTAGAAAAGCCTCATAAACTGAGACTAGAAAAGCCTCATAAACTGAGACTAGAAAAGCCTCATAAACTGAGACTAGAAAAGCCTCATAAACTGAGACTAGAAAAGCCTTATAAACTGAGACGAGAAAAGCCTCATAAACTGAGACTAGAAAAGCCTCATAAACTGAGACTAGAAAAGCATGATAAACTGAGACTAGAAAAGCATGATAAACTGAGACTAGAAAAGCATGATAAACTGAGACGAGAAAAGCCTCATAAACTGAGACGAGAAAAGCCTCATAAACTGAGACTAGAAAAGCCTCATAAACTGAGACTAGAAAAGCCTCATAAACTGAGACTAGAAAAGCCTCATAAACTGAGACGAGAAAAGCCTCATAAACTGAGACTAGAAAAGCATGATAAACTGAGACTAGAAAAGCATGATAAACTGAGACTAGAAAAGCATGATAAACTGAGACTAGAAAAGCATCATAAACTGAGACTAGAAAAGCATCATAAACTGAGACTAGAAAAGCATGATAAACTGAGACTAGAAAAGCATGATAAACTGAGACTAGAAAAAAAAGCATGATAAACTGAGACTAGAAAAGCATGATAAACTGAGACTAGAAAAGCATGATAAACTGAGACTAGAAAAGCATCATAAACAGATTAGAAAAGCATAAACTGAGACTAGAAAAGCATCATAAACTGAGACTAGAAAAAAAAGCCTCATAAACTGAGACTAGAAAAAAAAGCCTCATAAACTGAGACTAGAAAAGCATGATAAACTGAGACTAGAAAAGCCTCATAAACTGAGACTAGAAAAGCATGATAAACTGAGACTAGAAAAGCCTGATAAACTGAGACTAGAAAAGCATGATAAACTGAGACTAGAAAAGCATGATAAACTGAGACTAGAAAAGCATGATAAACTGAGACTAGAAAAGCATGATAAACTGAGACTAGAAAAGCCTGATAAACTGAGACTAGAAAAGCCTGATAAACTGAGACTAGAAAAGCCTCATAAACTGAGACTAGAAAAGCCTCATAAACTGAGACTAGAAAAGCCTGATAAACTGAGACTAGAAAAGCCTCATAAACTGAGACTAGAAAAGCATGATAAACTGAGACTAGAAAAGCCTCATAAACTGAGACTAGAAAAGCATGATAAACTGAGACTAGAAAAGCATGATAAACTGAGACTAGAAAAGCATGATAAACTGAGACTAGAAAAGCCTCATAAACTGAGACTAGAAAAGCATGATAAACTGAGACTAGAAAAAAAAGCATGATAAACTGAGACTAGAAAAGCATGATAAACTGAGACTAGAAAAGCATGATAAACTGAGACTAGAAAAGCATCATAAACAGATTAGAAAAGCATAAACTGAGACTAGAAAAGCATGATAAACTGAGACTAGAAAAAAAAGCATGATAAACTGAGACTAGAAAAGCATGATAAACTGAGACTAGAAAAGCATCATAAACAGATTAGAAAAGCATAAACTGAGACTAGAAAAGCATCATAAACTGAGACTAGAAAAAAAAGCATCATAAACTGAGACTAGAAAAGCATGATAAACTGAGACTAGAAAAGCATCATAAACAGATTAGAAAAGCATAAACTGAGACTAGAAAAGCATCATAAACTGAGACTAGAAAAAAAAGCATCATAAACTGAGACTAGAAAAAAAAGCCTTATAAACTGAGACTAGAAAAGCATGATAAACTGAGACTAGAAAAGCCTCATAAACTGAGACGAGAAAAGCATGATAAACTGAGACGAGAAAAGCATGATAAACTGAGACTAGAAAAGCATGATAAACTGAGACTAGAAAAGCATGATAAACTGAGACGAGAAAAGCCTCATAAACTGAGACTAGAAAAGCCTCATAAACTGAGACTAGAAAAGCCTCATAAACTGAGACTAGAAAAGCCTCATAAACTGAGACTAGAAAAGCCTGATAAACTGAGACTAGAAAAGCCTGATAAACTGAGACTAGAAAAGCCTGATAAACTGAGACTAGAAAAGCATGATAAACTGAGACTAGAAAAGCATGATAAACTGAGACTAGAAAAGCCTGATAAACTGAGACTAGAAAAGCATGATAAACTGAGACTAGAAAAGCATGATAAACTGAGACTAGAAAAGCATGATAAACTGAGACTAGAAAAGCATGATAAACTGAGACTAGAAAAGCCTCATAAACTGAGACTAGAAAAGCCTCATAAACTGAGACTAGAAAAGCATGATAAACTGAGACTAGAAAAGCCTCATAAACTGAGACAGAAAGCTATTGGGAGAAAAGCCTCATAAACTGAGACGAGAAAAGCCTCATAAACTGAGACTAGAAAAGCCTCATAAACTGAGACTAGAAAAGCCTCATAAACTGAGACTAGAAAAGCCTCATAAACTGAGACTAGAAAAGCCTCATAAACTGAGACTAGAAAAGCCTGATAAACTGAGACTAGAAAAGCCTGATAAACTGAGACTAGAAAAGCCTCATAAACTGAGACTAGAAAAGCCTCATAAACTGAGACTAGAAAAGCCTCATAAACTGAGACTAGAAAAGCATGATAAACTGAGACTAGAAAAGCCTCATAAACTGAGACTAGAAAAGCCTCATAAACTGAGACTAGAAAAGCCTCATAAACTGAGACTAGAAAAGCATGATAAACTGAGACTAGAAAAGCATGATAAACTGAGACTAGAAAAGCATCATAAACAGACTAGAAAAAAAAGCATCATAAACTGAGACTAGAAAAGCCTCATAAACTGAGACTAGAAAAGCATGATAAACTGAGACTAGAAAAGCCTCATAAACTGAGACGAGAAAAGCCTCATAAACTGAGACTAGAAAAGCCTCATAAACTGAGACTAGAAAAGCATGATAAACTGAGACTAGAAAAGCATGATAAACTGAGACGAGAAAAGCATGATAAACTGAGACGAGAAAAGCCTCATAAACTGAGACGAGAAAAGCCTCATAAACTGAGACTAGAAAAGCCTCATAAACTGAGACTAGAAAAGCCTCATAAACTGAGACTAGAAAAGCCTCATAAACTGAGACGAGAAAAGCCTCATAAACTGAGACTAGAAAAGCATGATAAACTGAGATTAGAAAAGCATGATAAACTGAGACTAGAAAAGCATCATAAACTGAGACTAGAAAAAAAAGCATCATAAACTGAGACTAGAAAAGCATCATAAACTGAGACTAGAAAAAAAAGCATCATAAACTGAGACTAGAAAAAAAAGCCTCATAAACTGAGACTAGAAAAGCATGATAAACTGAGACTAGAAAAGCCTCATAAACTGAGACGAGAAAAGCCTCATAAACTGAGACTAGAAAAGCATGATAAACTGAGACTAGAAAAGCATGATAAACTGAGACTAGAAAAGCCTCATAAACTGAGACTAGAAAAGCATGATAAACTGAGACGAGAAAAGCCTCATAAACTGAGACTAGAAAAGCATGATAAACTGAGACTAGAAAAGCATGATAAACTGAGACTAGAAAAGCATGATAAACTGAGACTAGAAAAGCCTCATAAACTGAGACTAGAAAAGCCTCATAAACTGAGACTAGAAAAGCCTCATAAACTGAGACTAGAAAAGCATGATAAACTGAGACTAGAAAAGCATGATAAACTGAGACTAGAAAAGCATCATAAACAGACTAGAAAAAAAAGCATCATAAACTGAGACTAGAAAAAAAAGCCTCATAAACTGAGACTAGAAAAAAAAATCTCAAACTGAGACTAGAAAAGCAGAAACCTTCAGGAGAGCAACAGAGGAGGATCCTCTATCAGGATGGACAGAAGTACAATAGATGTCGTGTACAGAATGAACAACATATCCTGTTTGTATACAGTATATACACACATTTTAATTTTATACATTTGAAAATGTTGAGTCATCAGAGTTGTGTGTAAGCAGTTGTATTGCATAACTATAATAATCGTATACATGTCATTGAATAGTTTTTGTAACCATCTTACCTGATGACCCACTGTACGTTATGTCTGCTCTTTGTTCCACAGGAGGATGATGACATTGAGGAAGGTGACCTCCCAGAGCACAAGAGATCTCCTCCCCCCATCGATTTCGCCAAGGTTGACCCCTCCAAGCCAGAAGAGCTGCTGAAGATGTCCAAGAAGGGCAAGACTCTGATGGTGTTTGCAACGGTGTCAGGAGATCCCTCTGAGAAAGAGACAGAGGAGATCACCGGCCTGTGGCAGGGCAGCCTCTTCAACGCCAACTTTGATATTCAGAGGTAGTCACTCTGAACTTTTTAACATTAACAAGAATATACCTACTATCAATTCATGATTGGAATGAAGGGTCTGTCAGCTGGACGAGCCAATTGAAGAGATAGTTGAGATGTTTAGACGTGTGGTTGTATGAGGTTCTTCTCCATTGTCAGTGTATTACTACAGTAGAAGGAGTTTTTAGAAACGGGAGCAAAGAAAATACTGTGGACGTATTTTAGGTATCTAATATACATCCACATCAGTACATTGCTTTGTTTCTACTCTAGTAATACACTGACTATGGAAAAGTAGCTCATACAGCTACAACTAAAAACACCTGAACTATCCCTTCGATCCATTAATCATTTTTAACACCGCTATTAGAAATAAATTGGTAGTTGAATGATTCAGCTTTAGGGCCTTCTTGCTGTTTGTGCTGAAATATGATTTGAAGCTTTAGAGCCTTTAACACTGGAGAAGAATCAGTGGATGGGGATCAGTATTCAAGTACTGAACTTTGTTTTTGTGACAATAAATAACCACCTCTTATCACATCATATGACTAAATACAAAATGAAGGCTTTATTTAGCTGTTTATTTACTCTTTCTAACTTGTTAGTTGACTTTTTTTCTATCACCTGGGTGGTTTGGCAAAGGAAAACCAGAAACCCGTTTTATTTTAAGTTTGCAAGTATAACTCAAACTTCTCTTGTTTCCTGCTATGCAGACCACCAATACAGGCCTGGAGTGATTAATGCGAAATACAAACTATTCAAATTGCATTATTGGTCAGAAAAATTGCAATTACACTTCAAATTGTTCAGTCTCGAGCGATGCTGCCATTACACTGACTGCACCGACCCTCAGGAGAGATCACACCCGGTAACAGATTCAGGTAGTCTCTGAAAGGAAGTTATTCAGTCTCGTGTCAAAGTAGTTTTGATACAGGCTTTGGACCTCCACAGTGTGGATGTGAAAGTCCAGTGTAACTTTAGCTGGCTTTATTGACAGCTTATGATTACAATGCAATATACTTGCAATCAATGATTTATTGCATTGTAATCAAATGACATCCATAATCAAACTCTGAAACATATGAAAGTGTAAAAGTGGAATTTGGTACAGGATGGTTATAGAAAGCTTACCCAGCTAGCAAGAGATCTGTGTGCTGACTTGGGTTGTCACGTGAACCAATACTTCGGTTCCAAGTCCATGCCAAAATCTAGAAAACGGGACAATACTCGTTTTTCTACAGTACCGTACCAGGGCAGGTCTCAAGACTAACAAACTCACTATCCAGAGGACAGACCCTTTTTTATCCTGGAAATGTGACTTTGTGAAGAAGAAATCCAGGTTGAGATGAGCAGGAGAAAAGCTAGCTGACGTTAGCTGTGAGCAGCCAGGGTACAGTCCTGCTCAGCTAAATAACGGAGCTAACTTTAACGGAGGTTGCATTGAGTCACATGTGTTCAAGCTCTATTCAGTAAAACATTGTGTTGTGCGAAGGTAAATTCTTAAGTTCTCATGATGTGTTCAAATTAAATCCTTTAGAATGTAGGTTTTGGCTCCAGAATAAACCTCCACATGTTTATTTGTACAACATGTTAATCAGTGGTGGAAAGTAACGACATACATTTACTCAAGTACTACTGTTTTTAACTACATTTCAGATGCTACTTTCTTCTCCGCTACATTTCAGATAGAAATGTACATTTTTACTTCCATCCATTTATTTATGAGTAATACAATATATTGTTGTATTGTAAGTTAAACCACCCAAAATATAAAAGTGAATAAAATTGGCTCTGTCATAGTCAGCTACATCTTCCATTTTACTGTATCACTGATATGAATCTCAATCTAATATTATAATATTGTAATAACTAAAGAGCCCTTTTACTGAGGTAAGATTTTGAATGTACAGAAACTACAATTAGACTGAAAGCTTGATTTATAAGAATGCATGATTTTATGGGGTCACTTAGAGCTGCGGACATTTTTGTCCTTGAGGGCCTGAGTGTCTGTATTTTGGCGAAACTGTTTATTGTAGACTCATTTTAGTAACTCAGACAAAACTCACAGCCTCGCAAAAATGTATGCCGAAACGATTGAAAAATGAAAAAGCCTAAATGATCCTAATGAGTAAGCGTTAATGCAGCTGTTACATACAACATCATCACAATGAAGGGTTGTTCTAGTCCTCAACCCTACCTGCTGTCATCCACCTGTCCTGCAGGTTTGTGGTGGGCTCCAACAGGGTGATCTTCATGCTGCGGGACGGCAGTGTGGCCTGGGAGGTCAAGGACTTCCTGGTGACCCAGGAGCGCTGCATGGACGTCACCGTGGAGGGTCAGGTGTTCCCCGGGAAGGCTGCCAAGAAGGACGACGTCAAATACAAGCAGCAGAAGGAAGTCAACACCAAGAAGAAGACCAAGAAGAAGACTGAGACCAAGAAGCCGGACTTAGAGGGGAACAGTGCCAGGCATCTGAAGCAGGAGCTGTGATTGGATACCACAGAGGGAGAGGAGGAGTCTCAGGTCTCTCTCTCTTCTGGCCTTAGACATGCATATTGTGAGACAAGCAGTCTGTCAGCAAGAAGCTCTTGAGGGGCTGCAGGACCACCACGTTCAGAGTCAGTGGTTCAGAGTCAGTGGTTCAGAGTCAGTGGTTCAGAGTCAGTGGTTCAGAGTCAGTGGGTCAGAGTCAGTGGGTCAGAGCCAGTGGTGAGCACAGTACCCTCTCCCTCATTGAAACACGTTGCAGTGACAGTACATTTTCAATGCTGTCTGCTTTCTTTCCATATTTTTTGTTGTTCGATTATCACCAAATGAAAACCAATAGATTCAGAGTTTGAAAGGTACTTTATCTAAGAGCCATTCTTCAGACCTGAGAGGTCCTGGAAAGTGTTATACTGTCTTTGTTCAGTAGCATTTAAAATTAGATTCAAAAGTTTGATTCTTCACTGAATATGAAAATAAAAATGTTTTATACAATCATGAGATTTTCCTCAGAAGATATATGCAAAGAAGAACATTTTCATTAATGATGTGGATGTGAAGACCAAATGGGTAGAAGCAACGGTTACTGTTGAGTAAATTATATCAAACACAGCATTGAGGTTGATTGCAGAGGTGTGACCCACAGGAAGCAGGTCACCTGATTTAACCCAACGTCCCATCTGAATGGATTTCTGCTTCCCAGTGACAACGTGGTCATTTCTTCAGACGACATCATCACAGGAGTTAAATGCTCAATGCCCATTGGTAAGTCACAGAGAGGCCATTCCGTATGAAGTCACAAGTTCACATGAACCAGTTAAAGTGAAACCATTTCACACATCTGCAGTTCTCACTGCGCTGCCCTCTAGTGGTAGCATGCACACAGCTGTTTCTATGGCAACACCACTGAGTGCAGTGTGTACAGCACTCTGTAAACACACAATCAGGGTTCACTGTCAACTTCACAATGTGTTTTCTAAATTAGTGCTGATAGTATCTTTGACTGAGCTCCACTCTGAACTCCTGTATTCAGAGGAATGACTTCTCACCAATCTCTACGTCAGTCAGTTTCTCCGCTTTATCGGAAATGATCTCAATTAGTAACAATCACAGACCAATCTCAATTTCACGCATGTCACAGATGCTTAAAAACTCAATTAAGTCATTTTAATTATGATCTGTGAACTTAGATTTGAATTTCAGTATGGATTTTGCTCCAACTGATAACTACATCAACATATTATTTTAAACAAAAAAAAGTACCGTAGAACAATATGTATTGTCCTACATGAGGAGTTTGACATTGCAAATCATCACATTTATCTATGGAGGATGAAAAATTACTTGAATATATAAATAAATGCATGAATAAATACAGGAATAAATAAATAAATGCTTGAATACAGAAATAAGTAAAAGAATAAATAAATGCTGAAATGAATGCAGAAATGAATAAATGCTGAAATGAATACAGAAATAAATAAATGCTGAAATAATTAAAAGTATAAATAAATAAGGAAATGAATGTATAGATAAATAAAAGTTGATTATATTATTAGGACAAAGAAATACATATATTATTTCTACATTTTTATTCACCTACATTTATTCATTTATTTATTGATGTGTCTGTATGCTAATGAGGTGGGAGGTCCTAACCTCTGTCTAAAGTGGCAGTATATCTGTGTGCAAATGTACGTAATGTGTATTGATGGTAACGTTGACATTACATGGTAGCCATGAATTAAACTCTTCATTCTGTCAGATAATCTGTAACCTTATTTCTGGATAAAAGTTGAAGGGATCAGTTTGACCCTTATGATAGTGCTGCCTTCATAAACTCACCATGTGAAATATTTTAAATTAAAATATAAATAAAATGAAAAAAGTGGCCGCAGGTTAAAGTTAAACCTCAGATATGATGAGCTCTAGTCACATGTTATGTATTTCTGCAGGACACAGTGGTTTACATTAAACACAGGAACTAAAGCAGACCAGGTGATTTTGTTCCAGATGACAGGCTTAAAATAATCTCAACTGCAGTTTACGACACATCAACGCACATCTTGTGATCAATGTGTTCTGTTTGTACTGTGACTTAGGGGACATTTCTTTTGTCTCTTTTGACTTTTGTCTTGTTATTTTTGAGGGTCAGAGTTCATGATCTATTAACTCTAACAGAGGACAACCATTTGATGAAACTGTGACCCAAATTCTGTAGCATCATCCAACACTGATACAAAATGCTGGTTGAGCACTTGAATGCACAAGACATACGTAGACAAAGTAAGGGACATAGTCCTTATCATTCGTAGGTTATTTCCCTACATGCTGGCATTTGGTCTACTTGCTGATTTCCTCACAAAGTGGTAGAACATAGCTTTACTTAGTGCCAGTCTGGATTTTGTGCTACTTTAGAATTTAGTGTCAGATTGGGGGAAGCTTGACTTGTTTTCTTCAGGGCACCATATCTGTGCATTGAGTGTCCAGGAATCCATGCGGCGCGTGGATCCTGGTGGAGGTTTGATGCTTCCCCCTTCAGCTGAACACCAGAAGCTTCAGGAAGTACTCTGTACCAGCAACACTTTATGGCACATCATAAACTGTATCAACAAAACATAATTCCTCTCAAGCACTGCTCAAACATTCACTTCACTGTAGATCGTACTACTGATACTTACTACCCAGTATACTGTATATCCAGAACAGGTACAAAGATCGGCCCATTTACAGTTTGAATTTACCCATCAGCATCACTGCAAGCCGGCCTTTGATTTATGCATAACATAAACATGAGTTTTACATGGAAATGAAGAGTGGGTTCTTTGAACGATTGAGCTGTTCATACAGACCTCCGTTAGAAAATATTTAGAAAGTGACACTATTTGTGTAGGAGCCATTAGTTATGTCTGTGTATTATATGTTTGAATGTGGAGCCTATCTCAGGTTGACCACGGGTGGCAGTGTGTATAGTGTGGGAGGTAGTTTATATATATGGGGCACAGGTGCAACTGACAGATGTAATGATGCATGGGTGACGGGGAGATCGCACGGTTTTTACTGCTACGAACGAAAGATACGAACGGCCTGGAATCCCTTTGTAAAAGCGAGTAAGGAACAGGATCTTCTCCCGCACCCAGCCGAGTGGCAAGTCACTATAATTTGTTTACAGTGAAGCAGTGACTTAATTACTGAATCGGTTTTTGTTTGATAAATTAAATAAATGATAAACATTGTATAAATTGTTGTCCTATGTGTGCATGATGCAGGCAGTGGTACTGATATGAATCTGTGCTCATAAATATTTATTTCAGGTGGTGTATTATTGTTCATGGTGCTATTGGTGGCTTTAGTTCATCATGCACCAACAATCGAGCATCAACGGTCATCTGGTGTGAGGTCAGATAAAAGTCAAATGTTGCTGCTACCTGGTGGAGAACAGGAGCATCTGTCATCATCCATTCAAACATTTATCAAAAAAAGACAATAGAAACTCTCAAAATCAGCTGTTCCATCCATCCATTTTCCTCCGCTTATCCGGGGTCGGGTAGCGGTGGCAGCAGGCCTAGCAGGCCGACCCAGGCTTCCCTCTCACCCGCAACACGCTCCAGCTCGTTCTGGGGGATCCCGAGGCGTTCCCAGGCCAGCTGGGAGATATAATCCCTCCAGCGTGTCCTGGGTCTCCCCCGGGGCCTCCTACCAGTTGGGCATGCCCGGAAAACCTCTAACGGGAGGCGTCCAGGAGGCATCCTGATTAGATGCCCGAACCACCTCAGCTGACTCCTTTCTACACGAAGGAGTAGCGCCTCAACTCCAAGTTCCCTCCTGATGTCCGAGCTCCTTACCCTATCTCTAAGTCTGAGCCCGGCCACCCTACGGAGAAAACTCATTTCGGCCGCTTGTATCCGAGACCTCGTTCTTTCGGTCACGATCCAGAGTTCGTGACCATAGGCGTGGGTCGGAACGTAGACCGCCCGGTAAATTGAGAGCTTTGCCTTCCGGCTCAGCTCCCTCTTCACCAAGACGGTCCGGTGCAGAGCCTGTTTTACTGCTGCAGCCGCACCGATCTGTCGGTCGATCTCCCGCTCCATCTTACCCTCACTCGTGAACAAGACCCCGAGATACTTGAACTCCTTCGCTTGCGGTAGGCACTGTGTCCCCACCCGGAGGGAGCAATCCACCGGTTTCCGGCAGAGCACCATGGCCTCAGATTTGGAGGTGCTTACTCTCATCCCCGCCGCTTCACACTCGGCTGCAAATCGCCCCAGTGAATGCTGGAGGTCATGGTCCGAAGAGGCTAACAGGACCACATCATCTGCGAACAGCAGAGAGGCGATCCCGAGACCCCGAACCCGACGTTCTCCTCCCCCCGGCTACGCCTAGATATCCTGTCCATGAAAGTCACGAACAGGACCGGTGACAAAGGGCAGCCCTGGCGGAGGCCAACACCCACCGGGAACGCGTCTGACTTATTGCCGAGAATACGAACACAGCTCCTACTGCAGTCGTACAGAGACCGGATGGCCCGTTGTAACGGGTCCGGCACCCCATACTCCCGCAGCACCCCCCACAAAAACCCCCGAGGGACCCGGTCGAAGGCCTTCTCCAAGTCCACAAAACACATGTAGACTGGTTGGGCAAACTCCCAGAGCCCCTCCAGTAGTCTTGCGAGGGTAAAGAGCTGGTCCACTGTTCCACGACCGGGACGGAATCCGCACTGCTCCTCTTGAATCCGAGGTTCGACAATCGGTCGGAGCCTCCTTTCCAGCACCCTGGCATACACTTTCCCCGGGAGGCTGAGTAGTGTGATACCCCGATAATTCGAGCACACTCTCCGGTCCCCCTTTTGAAAATGGGAACCACCACCCCAGTCTGCCAGTCCATGGGCACTGTTCCCGACCCCCATGCGACATTGAAAAGGCGTGTCAGCCAAGACAGCCCAACAACGTCCAGCGCCTTCAGCATCTCAGGGCGGATCTCATCCACCCCCGGGGCCTTGCCACCAAGGAGCTTTTTGACTACCTTAGTGGCCTCTGCCAAGGATATGGATGCGACCCCCCCCGAGTCTTCAGGCGCTGCCTCCTCTCTAGAGGACATGTTGGCCGGGTTTAGGAGTTCCTCAAAGTGCTCTTTCCACCGCCCGACGATGTCCCCCGTCCGGGTCAGCAGTCCCCCCCCCCACCCCCCTTTGCTGAGCACAGCCTGGGGTAAGCCCTGCTTTCCCTTCCTGGAAAAGGAAGGGAAAATCAGCTGTTATATATGTTATATGCTTCTCTGCTTTCCTTCAACAAGAACTATTTATATATATATATATATACTATTTATATTATTATAAAAGTATAATTAAGACACCAAATGTCTTATTTACATTTGAAATTGTTTTGTCCCCAAAAAGAAGAATGAAATGATTCAAACTTCCATTTAGTGGATGTCCCAACAGTGTCACATTACTGAAGAATCACGATGAACTGGATAGAGAGATAGTTTGATTATTGATCAGTAAATATGGATTGAAGAGGTTTAAACTGTGATTAGTTCAGCTGATATTCCAACAGTGCTAACCCTAGACCAACCTTCTATTTCTATTGTGAAGTCTGAAGAGCTTTGTTGAAGTTCATTTAAAGTGGCAGGCACTCAACTTATCCTTTTAAGAGATTAAAACAAGTCTTTGTAATAAACTGTTTCCTGTACTTATCATTGATGCTAGGTAAAAGGTGATAATTTGCCTGTATGTTGTGTTTTTTTTCATTGTAGGCAGACTAAATATTTTTTTCCCCATCAGAATAGAATTTATGTCGGCATACTTGATCTCTTCTCCAAAATCTTTACCAACCTTGAGAGAGAAGGCCACTGGTGCTTTGACCCCACATACAGAAACACCTGCAGTCTAAATGCCTGTGGAGGCTTGTACAAATCATGCTACATGAACATCATTAACTGACCGTGTGTGGTCTGAGTGCAGCCCACTGATAGTGGAAAATGAACTGAGGTCAAAGGTCACACACGGTTAGGGTTAGGCATGAGTTCCACATGGTGAATACAGTGAGGGCCTGGGATGGTTGGGGTTAGGCAAGGAGAAGAGAAGCTTGAGGTTAGGATACAAGGACAGGGACGGCTGCATGAGAGAGTCAGAGAAACATGGCTAGAAGCAGGAGGCACGGGGTCCAGTTAGGGAGTTAGGGGTTATTTTTATAGTGAAACACCTCACTCTGTTATCAAAGAACCGGGGTTACGTTAAGTAACCTTAATATTTTGATTGTGTCGCTGTCCTTCACTGCCCCACACCACGCCGCTCCGATCTCTCATGGAGGCCTTTAGGATGTGTGCTAAGGCTGTAATGTCCATCTTGTTCGACAGCCTCACCGGCTATTTCCAAAAACCTTTAGTCTTTGATAGACATCTCAGTCTTTTCCTCCAAAGCTACTTCATTAAAATCTTGATTGTACTGTGAGATCAGAAGCTCTTCCAGACTTGCGACTGATATCCTATTCACAGCCACTTGTCAAGACTTCAGGAAGAGGTAAGACGCTGTCCAGTGCTGAAACTTCTATTCCAGATACAACACAAGTCTTTGATTGTGCTGAGCAGAAGGTGTGTTTTTCTCCCTTTCAGATGGAGCTGAGACATAAGAGTCTCGGAGCAGAAGGTAGTGGTGGACCCAGGACCAAAAGAGCATACACATTGCTAGATCTGGCTGCCTTTTGCTGCCTTAACCTGAACTGGGACAATGGACAGCACAGTCTCTTGGTCTCCAGCCCCTATATGAGCACACAACTCCGCTGATGCACCCCCTATTACACCAGGGATCCTGTCTGGCTCTTTGACTGGACCTTGCATGCTATCAATGTGCAGGGCGCTTGGGTGAGCTTGCTTGCAAACTCTGTAGGTGAGACGTCTCTTGCAGGCTGTGCTAGTGTGGCCCGCGGAGAGACAGCCAAAGCATATATGCCCTTGGTCTTTAAAAAGCTGAGCTTGTTTCTGTGTGTTTTCTTTCAGAATTGTTTACATAACTCCACTGTATGTTTACAGCTACACAAAGGGGGCTAAAGGGTTCAGGATCTTTTTATTTTTGGGCTACAGCGACACTTGTGTCAAAACTACTGCCAGACAAAGTTGAGCCCTGTGACTTTGTAATGATGGCATGTATGTCTATCTTTGTGTCCGGCACCAGTGAATGGGAAACATGTTTGTGTTTATTTTCCTTTGCGTATGGAAAGCGCTGTACTGGTAAGTGTTATCAGTGGCCTGTAAAGTAAACCTAGGTTATGAATAGGATCTTTCAGTATTGTTACTATTATTTTTATTTTTCCACAGGTGTATAAAATGTGACAGGGAGGGGGGGCAGTGGGGCGCGCTGACAGGGGAAGAAGTTGGCGTTTAGTGGACTCGAATAGCACGATATTCCGGCGACTGCTCCGTATAAGGATCCGAACCAACCTTTTATGGATTAAAAGCAGATGACTGCACTGGAATACGGCCCACCACCTAAACAGACTGTGGGGAGACAGCGTGGGTTCTGTGGATTAAGGAACAGCGGCGTCTCGCCACGCTTCCGCCTGTCATTGAACTTTGTTTGTTGGATTTGGGGGATTTATTTGTCACAGGACTATGATAATATTTGGTGTTTTACAACTAACTGTGTGGTGTCATTCAGAACTGATTTAATCTGTCATTTTAATGAGGATTAGGGATAGCCTTTCAGCATGTGTTCGGGGTTTCAAACACATTATGTAATCAGATTGCAGGGACTGTATACACACACAATATCAGATCCACCTGTTCCCTTCAAATGTAGCCTATGGACTTTTCCCATCAGGTTTTATTAGGAGGGCCAATTGTTACAACTTGACAGGGGATCAAGGCTTTCCTCTAGATATTCCAGCCTCTTTTAGATATTTAGAGATACATATATATATATATATATATATATATATATATATATATATATATATGTATGTGTGTATATATATGTATATGTATGTATATATATGTATGTGTGTATATATATATATATATATATATATATATATATATATATATATATATATATATATACACACACGGGTATCACACTACTCAGCCTCCCGGGAAAGTGTATGCCAGGGTGCTGGAAAGGAGGCTCCGACCGATTGTCGAACCTCGGATTCAAGAGGAGCAGTGCGGATTCCGTCCCGGTCGTGGAACAGTGGACCAGCTCTTTACCCTCGCAAGACTACTGGAGGGGCTCTGGGAGTTTGCCCAACCAGTCTACATGTGTTTTGTGGACTTGGAGAAGGCCTTCGACCGGGTCCCTCGGGGGTTTTTGTGGGGGTGCTGCGGGAGTATGGGGTGCCGGACCCGTTACAACGGGCCATCCGGTCTCTGTACGACTGCAGTAGGAGCTGTGTTCGTATTCTCGGCAATAAGTCAGACGCGTTCCCGGTGGGTGTTGGCCTCCGCCAGGGCTGCCCTTTATCACCGGTCCTGTTCGTGACTTTCATGGACAGGATATCTAGGCGTAGCCGGGGGGAGGAGAACGTCGGGTTCGGGGGTCTCGGGATCGCCTCTCTGCTGTTCGCAGATGATGTGGTCCTGTTAGCCTCTTCGGACCATGACCTCCAGCATTCACTTGGGCGATTTGCAGCCGAGTGTGACGCGGCGGGGATGAGGGTAAGCACATCCAAATCCGAGGCCATGGTGCTCTGCCGGAAACCGGTGGATTGCTCCCTCCGGGTGGGGGCGCAGTGCCTGCCGCAAGCGAAGGAGTTCAAGTATCTCGGGGTCTTGTTCACGAGTGAGGGTAAGATGGAGCGGAGATCGACCGCGGAGCGGGCGGCTGCAGCAGTAAAACAGGCGCTGCACCGGACCGTCTTAAGAGGAGCTGAGCCGGAAGGCAAAGCTCTCAATTTACTGGGCGGTCTACGTTCCGACCCTCACCTATGGTCACGAACTCTGGGTCGTGACCGAAAGAACGAGGTCTCGGATACAAGCGGCCGAAATGAGTTTTCTCCGTAGGGTGGCCGGGCTCAGCCTTAGAGATAGGGTAAGGAGCTCGGACATCCGGAGGGAACTTGGAGTTGAGGCGCTACTCCTTCGTATCGAAAGGAGTCAGCTGAGGTGGTTCGGGCATCTGATCAGGATGCCTCCTGGACGCCTCCCGTTAGAGGTTTTCCAGGCACGCCCAACTGGTAGGAGGCCCCGGGGAAGACCCAGGACATGCTGGAGGGATTATATCTCCCAGCTGGCCTGGGAACGCCTCGGGATCCCCCAGAACGAGCTGGAACGTGTTGCGGGTGAGAGGGAAGCCTGGGTCGGCCTGCTAGGCCTGCTGCCACCGCGACCCGACCCCGGATAAGCGGAGGATAATGGATGGATGGATGGATATATATATATATATATATATATGTATGTATATATATATATGTGTATATATGTATATATATATATATGTGTATATATATATATGTGTGTGTGTGTGTGTGTGTGGAAGGCACATCAGGAGAGGCAGATAGAAGACAAGATGTGTGACACTTGGTACTCCACCCCACTATGGACCCCGTAAGCCAGTTAATGTTCGGGTTGTGTTTCTGTAACCAGGGATAGCCAAGAATGATGGGTAACTGAGGTGAGTTGATGACGTGGAAGATAAGATGTTCCAAGTGGTTACCTGACATGAGGAGGCCTAGTGGTGGGGTGCGATGAGTCACACGACAGAGCAGGCGACCGTCTAAGGCGTTGACATATAGGGGGGCCTCGAGGGGCTCCAATAGTAGCTGGAGTTGCTCTGCCAACCCCTGATCGATGAAGCTCTCATCTGCTCCTGAATCAATAAATACTGCCAGTTCCAGAGAAGTAACAGGAGAAGATAGGAGAGCGTGCATCAGGGGTCTGGGAGGAAGTGAGGGGGAAAGGGTTCGGCTCACCAGTAATCCCCTTCTTACTGGTGAGCCAGGTCTTTTGACGGGCATCTAGCCAGGAAGTGTCCCAGTTGCCCGCAGTACATGCACCTCCCCTCCTTAAGTCATCGCTGGCGCTCCTCAGCTGAGAGACGAGTGCGGCCTAGTTGCATGGGCTCCTCCCCTCCACCAGGGGGCGCTGTGGGTCTGGCGTGGCAGTTCCACCCGGAGCTAGGGCGTAGGTCCGGCTGACGTGGTGGAGATGGCTGACCCCAGGGCCCGGGAGGTCTCCTCTTGGCCTGGCGTCTCTCCATCTCTCTCGCATAAAGCCGGTTATCAATCTTGACAACCAGAGCCACCAAGGCCTCAAGGTCTATGGGTGGATCAAGAGGTGCTAATTGATCCTTAATCTCCTCAGAGAGTCCAAACCAGTAGGCGTCTGCCAGAGATGGAAAGTTCCACTGGCTGTCCGCTGCTAGGGTGCGGAAGCGAATGGCATAATCGGCCCCCCGGCTGCTCCCCTGTCGGAGAGAAAAAAGTCCCCGGGCCGACTCTCTACCCGGGACCCCGTGGTCGAACACCCTTTTTAGGGCCCCGGCAAAATCCAAAACAGAGCGGCAAATGGCAGATTGATTGTCCCACTCTGCTGCAGCCCATTCCCGTGCCCTCTCTGAGAGGTTGGTAATGATGCCGTTCGGTGGGGTAGGACAAGGGCTGGAGGTTGAAGGTAAGTGAACAGAGTGATAGAAAAGAGCGACATGTCGTACCTCTCAATGTGTGGCACTCGGAGTCGGGTGGAGTCACCGGAGCCACTGGGACCGGTGGATCTGGCGGTGGTGGCTCCGCCGGCAACTGAGGGTTGAGGCTGGCGAGCACCTGTTGGATCTGGAGGCTGAAATCCTGTAGCTGGTCTGTCATGGCGGTTTGAAACGCATTCTGGCAAGCGTGAAGCTCCTGGACCCTGCTGTCCAACCCGGAGAGCAGCTGTTCGTGGTCGTGCAGTCTCTCTCCTTGCATCCGAAGAGCGGAATGCACGGCGCTGTCCTCTGCTGAGTCCATCAGTGGTCAGATCGTACTGTCACGTGTGGAAGGAAAATATTTTATGTGTATGCTTAATAAATGTCTTACGCTTAGGAAAACTAGCCACATTAACACATATATCCGGGTTATTAAGAGGACAATATTCATAGTTATATAAATCTAATCACTGACATAGTATTATAGGTTACATTCATGTGAAAGTAAGCAGGCCCATGGAAATCGGGGGTAGACAGACTCAGGAGATAAGGTACAGAGAAGAGAACCCAGTGAAGGCAGAAGACGACAAGGTTGCGATGAGCTGGCGCCTTAGGCTCAGCTGTTGTGGATATTATGGCGGGTAGCAGGGGAATATTGTAGCGCGGGAAAGTAAACATGGGAGGCAGACAGCAAAATCAGTTTCTGTATTAAGATGGCGTCAACTGGGTAGCGTGGCATGCGTGAGGTATGTGGTCACCCGATACGAGGTCAAAATGGCCACAGGGGCAGGGTTAAGGGGTGGGACCGGGGGCTGCACCTGAATCTGTCAGGATCCCTCTCTGACCCATTGTTTGTTAACCTCTGTTTCCCCCCAATCTCCTCTCCTCATGTTTCTGTCACTCCCCTGTTTGTTTTGTTATGCCATGTGCTCTGTGTTTGTTTTCTAGGGCCTGCCTCCAGACACCTCCCATGGCCACACCCCTAATTGATGCACAGCTGCGGACAATCTAGCTCCTTCCACCAGCAGTATATCAACCCTGGTCCTGCAGGCTGGGGTTGTCAGTCCATATCGTCTTCTGCCTGGTGTACCTGTGCGGTCTGCTTCCAGCGGTGAGCCACGGGACTTCACATGGTCGATCTGCCTACCTCCAGTGTCGAGCCACAGGACTTCACACTGTCGATCTGCCTGCCTCCAGTGTCGAGCCACGAGACTTCACACCGTCAATCTGTCTGCCTCCAGTGTCGAGCCACGGGACGTCACACCGTCGATCTGCCAGCCCTCCAGTGTCGGGCCACGGGACATCACACCGTCGATTCGGCCGCTTCCTGTGTAGGACCACGGGCTCCACACATTCCTGTCCTCTCGTTTGGGTTGAAATAAATCTGTATACCGGATACTGTCTCCTGTGGTATTGCTATTGGGTCCTAGCCTTGAACTCCCGTGACAGAATCAGAATGTTGCATTATAAGTACTTTGTCAATCTGAATGTTCGTGAGTTGTACTTCCGGACCCCAACTCGAGTTGTTTGTAATCTGTGCATTGCAAATAAATCTACATGAATTGAACTTTGATCCAATCTCTCTGGTATTCTGTGGGTGGTCAATTACTGAGGTCCCGTAAGTGAGTTCTTGTGGCGCCTCACTAGCAGTCAGATAGGAAATAGTTATTAAGTTTATACAGAATCAGATTTTAAGGAAGTTAGCCATCATCGAGCAGAATACGCAATAAACGGAAGAAATTTAGCCACCACACACGCTTCAGGGCTGAGCTAAGACTCAAGAGCAGGGACCGACACTGGAGACGAGGTGAAGTTGAAAATAAGTAGAGATGGGCAAACGATACCAGAGCTTCGAAGCTTGTGTCAGTCGACTGAACCACCGTGTGTCGACGCTATGTGTCGGAGCTTGTATCAAATGACGACTGTCACGTGACTGATGACGTCCGACGCTTCGGACGTCACTGGTGCTTCACGAAGCGTTTCATTGGTTTGACACGTTTGACAGCTCGAACGTTTTGGCGCCTAACCAGCTACATAGATGCGTCAGTGTAAGTCAACAATGTGGGTTTTGAGAGAGGACATTGATAGCGAGAATTGTGAGTTATGGCGAGTATTGGAAGTAAGCGACGTTCACCAGTGTGGAAGCATTTTGATCTGATAACACCGAATAAGGTAAGCTGTGATTCCTGATATTCAACTGTTATATGCCGATGATAACATTATGACCTTAGTACTTGACTACATGTATTTTCAGGTGCGTTGTTTGCTGTGCACGCAAGAGTTGTCCTACAACAATAACACTTCATCCATGTTGAGGCATCTTCGTGCAAAGCATGATGGCAAGTGAACAGCACTGAGCCTGTCAACGCTGGATAACCTGACTAAGTATTCTTAAATGATAATAACTTA